>VNJZ01010209.1:0-388122 GCA_008042795.1 Drosophila asahinai | reverse complement strand
ATCAGATTTTGCCTCTTGGCAGCAATTTTTTTCCCACATTCCATATTGCCAGGACCAAATATAAACGCAGGATATAGAAATGCTAAAAACTGTTTGATAACATCCTAAAGTAATGTTTAAGACCAAAAATCTTAAGAAAAGTTTAGTAAATTTAATCATAAAAAAAAATTTATCTGACACTACTATTATTTTGACTGCGCCAAAAACGTGCTAAATTGGGAAATAATGCAAAATAAAATAGAAAGAGATGTGATAAGACGACATCACTTCATATACTGGAAGAGCAGATATTGGTAATTACTAATATGAAGAAATGAATTGGATTCGTCAACCCATTGGGAAGATACAGCCGAAAAACTTTTCACTAGACCAGCACTACTATTATTTTGACCGCAACTGTATTTTGCATTCATCTGGCAAACAAGTCACGTAACATAAACGATGTATGATGGCTGGCATTCGGGGGTTAAGCGCAATGGAAATGCGATAGCAGCAGCAGGGGTAAGGGTTAAGACAACAGGGTTCTTGGGGGGAGGGGGTGTGTTGGTCAAGGAGAAGGTGCAAACAAAACAAAGCAACAACAAGTAGCCGGAGACAAAGCAGAAGAGGCCAGGCAATCGAGAAAAGGAGCAACAAAAAAAAAAGAACAAGAAAAATATTGTGCATAAAACTTTTCTAATAATAACGATCACACGGCAGTTGAGGAGGGGAGGGGGAGTCTTTCGAGTGGGGGTAGGAAAAACTCAAGGGAGGTGAGTTTCCAAGACAATGCCTAGTACGCCAGGGAAAGCCATTAAAGCCGACTGCTAACGAAGCTGGGAATACACTTGGGATAAGGATTATATCTAAAAGTTAAACTTTTAGACTATTAAGACTTTTAAATAATATTTTGATATTGAAATATATTACAAAAATATTTTAAAATAATAATAAAGTAATTTTAAAGCCAAAAATTAATTAGGTTTATTTTCCAAAATTCATATAATATTAATTGGGCCAAAGAAATCATGTTTCTTGGGTTTACCTTTTACAATCACTGGAATCGGGCTTTAGGCATTTGTAATATATTTTAAGCATATATTATATATATATATATATATATATACAGCCCGGCATCCTTCACTCCTTTTGAGGCAAACTTTTGCGGAAAATCCTAGGACCCTTTGAAAAGGAAAACCCTGTGAAAAGGGCAACAGTGGGTGGTGGCAAGGCTATTGTTTCGCCAGGCGGCCAACAAAACTTTGCGTGCAGAAATTAATTGCGTGACCAACAAAACAAAACAAAGTACAGGGGAAAAATCAAAGCATAAAACAATAAGTGAAAGCAATTGAAAAAGAATTCTTTTATTTCACTTCCTTTAAATGGCCCAGGGAAAAGTACTAATAATAATATTACTCAAAATGTGAGAAGCGGTAAATAAATGTAGAAGTCTTTTTCATTAGAACTTTATACACAATTTTATAGTATACGTATATTAAGTATCTAAAAACAAAATGAACTCAAGTTTAAAGTAAATTTATGTTTATACCAATTAAATCTTCTCACAATAAAAGCGAAAATAAAAACAATAGAACCAAAATTCGATTTATAATATATACATTTAAATATTTGAGAGAATCAATGCATAGAAACTCAGGGTTATGCCAAAAAAGAGAAATATCTAAATAATTCCCATGCTTATTTATGCATTAAATAGTTGAAGTTTTTCTCTATTTTTATTTGTTATTATTTTTCATTTTAATCCTCTCAGACTGAGTTTTGTTTCGATACATTCGGCGAGGAAGAAAAGGTGGAAAGTTTGTTGATTTACAAATTATTTATGTCATAAACAAAATGCCATTGGCAGAGATAACATTGACAAAGCATTTTTCAGAAACACCTTGAATGTACACACACGCACACAACGCCCGCTGGAAATATTTCACGCTCAATTAAATTTTCCTGATTTTTCCCTGTTAGCATTTCTTGTTGGCCAGCGTTTTTGCTTTGTTTTTTTAAATCCTTTTTTGTAAATATATATATTTTTTCCCCCGTCCATTTTTCTGTTCTCTGACGGAGTTTAAAATATTTGCGGCCGAACTGAACACTGACCCCAATCCCTGACCTGACCTGCGCCGGATTCTCTCTGATTCAGATTGTGACTCTGATTCCTGTTTCCCCCCCATTCTCCCACTGATTTTTCCCGCCTTTCCCCCGGGATTTTTCCAGCCACACGCTTTGTGCTGGTCCCAGTTGGGGAATTTAATTCACATTGATTGCATTTCGAGCGCCGCATTGCGTTGCATTTTAAATAATGCCAGCGGCTTCTGATTTTTTCACTCGGCCGCCGGGGGGCACGGAAAACGTTACAGGGGGGTGGAGGTCATCACTTTAATTAAACAAATGCCAGACGAAGGCGTCAATTTTTACCAGCTTCCAGCTTCCTCCCTCTCGCATTCTCAATTTTTTCTGCAATTTTAAGATGGCACTGGCAGCGCGAAAAAAACGCATATATATATCCCGCAGATGGAGCGCAATGGGGAGATTGATGGAAATGGATTGGGGCTGGGGGCAATTATGAACTGCTGTCAGTCTATATAAACAAGCCATATAGATCGGTGGCAGCTGTTATCGTTTAAAATATACCAGGTGGCGCTAATAAACACCATATAACCCCTCGGAAGCCAAGAAAAGTGTATTTATAAAAAAACGCAGGATGAGTGTAAAAAATTCAAGTGGGGTCAGAGAAGAGATTAAAGTGCTTTTAATTTGTATTCAAGGGCACCTACTAGCCACTGGTAACTAATTATAAAAACAGACTAATCTTTGTAGCAACGAAATAATTCATATATTAAATGTTTTTAAGCTCTAAATACCTGTATTTTTTGTGGCAAATTAGCTCTTTAATTTGTATGAAAGCTTACAAAAACAGCTAATATACTTTAAGGTTAAGTGAGTTTCATAACTTAAAACATTCTGCTTCTCGTTATTTTTAATTCTCTTGATTTTTTGCTTTGTCTGTTGATTTTTTTTTTGTGTTTTTGTAAAATCTGTTATGTGGAAAAAGGTGAATAATTAAGGGAAAATAGGAAAACTATGCAAAAAAGCTTGGGGAATAACGTGCAGTTTTAAAAGAGATAATAACGAGTTCTTTGACTCGTTTCTTTTTTTTTTTCTTTATATTTATCGTTCTTGTTCCTTTCAGTTTGTATCTGTCTCGATCCTTTCTCTTTTTCGTTCTCGTTCTCGTTTCTTTCCCATTTTCGTACTCGTTTTAAATCTTTTTCTAACTGAAGTTCAAGTGCTCGTTCTGGATCTTTTCCTCGTTTAAGCTATCTTTCTTATCCTCGTCCCCGTTCTCGATCTCGTTCTCGATTTCGTTCTTGATCTTGATCTCGTTCTCGTTCTTGTTCTCGTTCTTGTTCTCGTTCTTGTTCTCGTTCTTGTTCTCGTCCCTGTTCCCGTCTTCAATTTCGTTACTTCTCTCGATCTCATTCTAGTTCTCGTCTTTGTTCACGCTCTCGTTCTAGTTCTTATTTTAGTTCTCTTTCTCATTCCCGTCCCAGTCGTCGATCTCGTCCTTTTTCTCGTTTTAATTCTCGAATTCCATCGCTTTTTGCTCTATCTCTCGTTCTTGATCAAATCGTCATTCTCGTTCTCGCTCGCGTTCACGTGTTAAGTCCAGAACTTTTCAACTTTGTGGCCCATCTGCCCCTGATCCCCCCGTTGCGCTCCTTTCGCTTCGTTTTTAATTATGGACATAATTATTTAATGAATATGTGTGAATACATTATGTCTGCCTGCATGTGGGCGTAATTATATGTCCAGCCAGACTCTGCTGCCATTGTAAGCTGGGCGAGAAGGTAAATTCTGGATTCTGGAATTACGTGGTATGAGGGGCAAAATCAATTTAATTTCGGTTGCAAACGAATGACCGAGAATAATAAAATCATCTTAAAATTCACGCAACGTAATTTTGGTTGGCATTATTTTTTTTTTTTCCACCAACCATCAATTTTTCTGTTGATTTTTTGTGATTCGCTGTATTTTTCATAAATCGAGTCTCGTTTGTATAATTTTAATCATCAGCAACAACAACAGCAATGAAGCCGGTGCTCGCACGCTGAGAAATAATAATAAATAAGCATATAATAATTGAAAATACAATTAGCATAATTGCTGGCAAAGGCAACGGCAACGGCAGCGGCGACGGCGACGGCAAAAAGTATAATTAACATAATTAGTGTTTACACATATTTAGCCGGCATTATTATGGGGCGGCAGTGGCGGCGGTGCAATTTATTTTTTATTTTCATTCCATTTCGTTTTAATGCCGTGCATTATCTCGTCGCGGAAGCACACAAGCTTCTTCGGAAACTGCAAAAATTGCGATCAAGAAAAATCACGAAAAAGCGCTTAAATTTATATTTTATTTTTTATTTTTTGTTGTTAGTTGTCAATGCCATTGCTTATCGTACGTATAAAAACCTAAAATGAAACATATCTGTTTATAAATAAATACCACAAGCAGTTTTGCCATAAATTTTGTAGAGGCAACAAAAAAAAGTTCAAACAAAAATTTTTGTTTGCTCGTAAATGTTGCAGGTTTTATGGGTAAAATGCTTATCAAACAATTTCCGCAAATGAAATCAAATACGAGTATATGTATGTATATAGAAGGGGTTTGCAACATGCAACGTCATTTTTGTGTAGATAAAACGTATTAAAAATGTTTTTCTTTATATTTTACTTTAAAGCCAATTTTGTGTCTGTTTACATTCTTCTTTTTATTTAATAAAATAATAAAATGGGCCAGGGATTAGGCTTCGGGGTAAATTGTCAGAGTTGAAAGCTTACAATGAATTGTATTTATTTATGTAATTACAAACCTAACAATATTGCTATATTTATGATTTCTTTTTATATATTTGCAGCTGCATTGGCTCTACGTTCTCTCCACAAATAACTCTTCGCATTAAACCCATAAAAGGTAGGTACACCTAATACTCTTTTGTTTATTTTGGATAAATTTGCCAATCTTTATTAGTTTCCCACAAGCTTAATTTTATGTTCAAGCAATAAAAAAGTGAACTCTTTGATTGATTTAATTATAAAACCTCTTTATGGTAATGATTCTTACCTCGGCCCCATTAAATCAAAACATTTGTATGCATTTTTTGAGGTCTCTCATTTTGGTTAATTTGTTTTATTTCGACATTCCCCGCGTGGCATGCCAGTGTTTTTTTTTTTTTTTTTTGTATTTACTTTTTCTTCAACGTCATCTTAATGGCAGAAATTCCTGGGACTTTTTGAGGAATTCCTGTGACCAAAATTGGATGCACTTTTGCCTGGCCTGGCTTGGACTAGAGAACTACGTAAATTCTGTTCTCCTTTTATATATATATTTTATAAGTACGAACGAAAAAAAATCAAGTTAAACACTCGGACAGTGTCTGCGTACGTGAGGAATGGAACGGAATAGAGTGGAATGGAATGGCATGGCTGGGCATGGCATGGTCTGGGATGTGGCATGAAGTGAAGTGAAACAAAATGAAATGAAATCAGGCAAATAAAATAAATAAATAAAGGCCCGGCCCCGGGAATAAGAAGGAGAAGTGCAGAGCAAGAAACTTTTGAATAACAAATGAAGGCTGCTGCTGCGACTGCGGCACAGACAAAACCTGAGCGGACTTTTTAAGCAGATTCCGCCAGCAGCATCGAAGACGAGGCAGAGGAGAGCTGGGGATTTTTTCGTATTATTTTTTTTGCTTTTTGTTTCGATTCCGACTTGTGCTGCATCAGCATGTGAAGACGACGCAGCAGCAGCCACAGAAGCCGCAGCCAAAAGTCAGAAAGTTAAGCGCGTCCCCCGGCCACATTTCCCTGGACTTTTCCCCATCAGAGTTGACAGCCATGGATTAGGCAGAGGAAAATAGCCAAGGCGGGGTCCTTAAAATGGGGTAAATAAGGAATATTAATAATAAATAGGAAGTGCAGTGATTAATTAAGCTTAAAGATAATTTTAATACTGGTTTTTCCCTCTTAATTGTAAATATTAGGTAGATATTTTTTATATACCTTTTCTATACAAAATAAGATAAAGCTTTTATACAAAATGTTTTTCAGCTTTCTAATAGCTTTGCAGTCTTGACTAAATTTTTTAAACAAGAAGTTTTTTTATTTTAGGTAAAAGAAAAACGCTTTAGTATAAATATAATCATTAGTTAATGCCTAAACTATTTTTTACGCTCTTAAACATTAAGAAAAATCAACTAAAGATGGCTACAAAAGCTCTCTAGCTTCTCATCGCCGGCGAGGCAACGCGTCGTATACGTAATCTGCGGCTGTCTGATCACTCACACGACCTGTCGCCCCACTCCCAGCTCTTGCAGCTTCCAGCTACCCGCGCTCCCCCGCTCCCCCCCGCTCCCCCGCTGACCTCATCCGCTCATCTCATCCGTTTGTTTGTTTGCCAGTTTGGTTTTGTTTGGTGGCATGCCTCGACTGCTGCCTTTAGCCTGATACGCCACTGAGTAGCAGATTAGTAGCGCTTATGCTTGCACCTACTACGTGGCAGCTCCAACGCACATGGCCATGGGCGAGCAGGGGCTTAGGGAGAGCGGGAGGAGAGCTAGGAGGAGAGCAGAGGCGTACGCAGGAGGAGGATAAAAACCCGCGTTACTCGTTCGTTCCGCTGGCCCCGCAATGCCTTCTGTCCATCAAGGGTCTCCCTCTGGTTGGCTGATTTTAACATATCTGCATATCGGGGGAGTCCTCTGGAGAGATATGATCAGGAAGTGATTGGCTTAAATACTTTATTTTGGGGCCAAGAAAAGAGAGAGAGTTCTATTAAGAGATATTTTACTAAGACTTTAATATATAATTAATATATTTAAAATAAATCCGCCAATAACAAATATAAAAATATATTCCTTATTTAATCCTTGATTTAAGAAGAGATTTCATTGTTTACTCTTTAAATTAAGAGCCTCTCTATAATGATTGATATTATAAAAGACTCAAAGTAGTCATAGTTCTGAATTTTGGTATAGCAATAACTTTTGCACTTACCACTATGGTTTCTTAAGGTTCTTAACTTATTCAGGCTTCATCAGGGACCGGGAACTGATTTCTTTCAGCCACACTTTAAGCCTCACTTAAAATTTGTTGTATAATCAGGCTACTCTTGTTGGTGAGCAACTGATCAATTTTAATCGATTCAGCGGACTGAATCTGAAGAGTATTCCCGAAACGTGTTCGGGTTTTGGGCTTGAGCTGGAGCTGGAGGTATTTTTTTCCCCCGGTCTTTTCTCTGTTTTCTTGATTTTTGTTTTTGTGCGCCGTCTGTTATCCTGGTCGCGTCTTGGGCTGCTGTCATCTGATCTGTGGCGTGGCTAAGTGGCCTCTCCGATGTGCCCCTGCGGAACCCCAGCCTCCTCGCAGATCCCGTCCATCAGTCGCATCCATCCACCCGCCATGACATGACTCGCTTTTTGGCTTTCCTGGTCGTCGTTGGTTTCTCCGGCGATGCGCGCATCGCCTCCACTTCATGGTTGTCTGGCGTATGCGTTTGGAATTTTTGATTTTGCCACATTGCTGCAGTCGGCACAGTCTGCAGTCTGCAGTCTGCAGTCTGCAGTCTGCAGTCCTGCAGTCAATATGCACTGTACACTGTACACTGTATACCTTAACCCCCTTTTCCCTGGATTTATCGGACTACTGTGGTCCGCTCGCTCTTACGTTTTGTTTGTTTTTTGTGTCCGTGTGTGTGTGGGTCTTCTTTTTTTCTTCTTGATTTTTTGTTGTCTGCTTTATTTTTGCTCTTTGCCAAGCAGATTGAATTTTGATTTGGCGGGTAATTGAACTTTTACTACAGCAGCCAACTGTCCTCCTCTGGGGTACCCGTCCTTTTCTTGGCTCTCTCTCGCTGGCTCGCTGTGGCCTTCCTTCCCTGCCTCTGCTGCCTCTGCTGCCTTGGCCATGATTAATGGCCGGCAATGCGCAACGCACGATCTACGTTTTTGGCCTCATCATAAATTATTAAACAAGTCCACTTGACACATGCACATGGAGCAGGGAGCAGGGAGCAGGAACTGAAGAGCTGAAGAGCTGAAGCTGAAGCTAAAGCTGGGAGCTGGGAGCTGGCTCTGGCTCTGGCGGGGGGATTGAAAGAAACTCCACAATATAAATGACCAGAACGAGATGGAAGTCCCCTGCCTGCCTCCCCTCCCAAAATACAAAACTGTACAAAATGCTCTCAGGCTCGACGTTCTTCGTTCTTGGTTCTTGGTTCTGGATTCTCCAAGACCTCCCCCCTTTCTCTCTCGCTTACAGGGGGTACCCTTCTCCATTTCAGGGGCTCATTCTGAGAGATCCACACAACATTTTTGGCATTCCCCAGACACCGAAAACGGTAAAAACGAGACATGTCCAAGCCGAGAGATGACAAAGACAAAGTCGCATCGCATCGCATCGCATCGCAGCTCGGGCTCCTCTTTGGTTCCCCTCTCTCTCTCTCTCTCTTTTATCTCTCTGTCTCTGTCTTTGAGCAATGTATAAATGATGATATACTTACTTATAAAGTGATCAGTGGATCGTCTTGTATAAATTGGCAAAGCTAGCAGAAATAACTAGGATGAAGATTGGATTGAAGGTGATCGAAGTGGGTTTTACCCTAGGGGTAAGGTTTACGTAATTATAAAGAGAAATAAATATATTTTAAGGTATTTATTAATATATTTATTAAGCACTAAAGATAATATAAAGATTATTTCTTTAGGTAAAGAATTTATTTTATTATTTGTTACCTTAATTTCCTTTTTTCTGATTTAAAGTTAAGCCTTTATAAACCTTTTAATAATTTTTAAATATTCCCTTTTAATCACACCTAGTTTAAGTTGATAATGATAGCTCTTTAACCTCCTTCCTCCAGTCATGTATCCCTTGATTTCGCGTTTTTAAGTGTCCTTCTTAATGGCCATTTCTTTGGGACATTGGACATCTTCCTCGGCATCCAACTCCGGCAACTTTAATGTGGCATTTATGAAAATCAACAGAACGGCTTGGCTTGGCTTGGCTGGGCTGGGCTGGGCTGGGCTGGGCTTGGTGGTGGACACATCGAGTCCAAGACGAAGTCATTGTCTAAGATTGCGGCTGGTCGTGTCTTTCCACTCGATTTAAGTACAAATTATGTGGCACAGGGGACGTTGGCATTTTTGGCATTCGTTTCGGTTTTAGATAGCGTCCTTAAATGCGCATTTTTATGAAGCTCCGCTTGGCTTTGGATAAAGTTGTTTCAGGGACTAGAAAATGTTAAGGAAGAGTTGGGATTTTCAATATTTAATTTAATTTAAAATATTTATTTGTTCTTTAAATAAAGAAAAAGATAAGTTAGTTCTTTCTAAGTTCTTTCTTTATTTTCATCATTCTCTTGGCCCTGATTTCCCTCCTAAAGCCTTCTGACCAGCTTTAAAGGCCATGGTCTACTGCTTAAGGAAATGGGAATTACCCTGATGTTCTGATGGTGCCAACGATGGCATCTATCCAGCTCTCTTGGCGACTTCGCCAAGGTGGAAGCATTTATGTAGCTACAAGGCCCAGATAAGAAACGGAACGCAACACCGACGGATACCACCACCGAAAGGTGCTAAAGTTGATAGCAAACACAGAGAGACGACAGCGGGCAAAAGGGATGCAATATATATACATATATATATATATATATCTGTATAGGGGTAGAGAGGGATACTCTCGGCCGGGGGAAAAAAAGGAGCCAAGGAGCAGACAGCGGAACAGGCAACAAAACGCAACCGAAGCGTTACAGGCCGAGTTGCCTGTTCCCTGTTCCCTGTTTTGTTTACCCGCCGATGACGACGACGACCACGAAGATGGGAACTTGCAATGTACAAGTGATGACGATGCAACCGCGATAAGGAGGACAACCCACAAAACCAGAAAAAAAAAGAATATATATAAAGGGGGCATAGAGCGAAGGCAGCGACGACGTCGAAGAAGTGGTCTGATGATTTCAGCAATAATAATGACAACAGCGACAACATTTCATAATAATCAGCGCGCTGGGGAACGCATTAAAATGCCCCAGAGATGATGGAATTGATGAAGACTGGACTTCGGGAAGAGCCTTCGTTCTGAGTCCCCTGTCTCCTCCTTAAGCGAACCCGTTCCAATGGGAATAAAGTTAGGGATCGAAGCAATTGCCAAGAACTGAAGGTCACCAGCCAAGAGTTAAGCAAGAAGAAATATGATTATAATTGAAATTAATTCAACTTTGTTCAGGTAAGGGTCTGGAAGCTTCAGAAAGTTTGTTATAAACATGACATTTGTATTATATTTTTGTCTGCTTTGCTTGTACATTGCAGACAAATAATAATACCCTTCTTTGGCAACTTAACGAAACTTATAAGCTGTTGTTGCTGCTTTGCTTGTGCATTGCAGGCAAAGCTTGGCAGAGGAGCAAACAAGAGATAGGAGTCAGGCACGCTATTTATATTATTATTTTATTATAGAAAATAAATAAAACCTTCGTTCGCTCCTTAATAACACCTAGAGCTGTTGTTGCTGCTTTGCTTGTGCATTGCAGGCAAATCGTGACTGAAAGAGCGATAAAGAACTAGCAGTCAGACGCAAACCTCTTTCCTCTGTTTCTTTTTAAACAGAGCCTTCAATTGTCCAATTTAAGAACGACAATCATTTAACTAGCTCAAATCAATAGTTTCAATATTATATTCTACAACATAATCACTTTATTGCGGATTAATTTCCCCTTGGTCTGGTAGCAATTCATGAAAGTTGAAAGCAAAATCAGCAGAAAACCAATTTCAGTCAAAACTTGAAAAGGCTAAGAGAAGAGCCGCACAGACGCAGACACAGACACAACAATCAATTCCCTAACAAGTCTTCTTGGCCGAGGAACTAACTCATTATTAATTCATTGTTTACTGGGTGCCGGTTGCATTTAAGCGATAATTGAACGCTCGCCCTCTCAGTCTCACTTTGGGGGCAAAGAAATTATCAACTCTGATTGCGCGATGTGGCTCTTATTTCCCTATTTTTATTTTTTCTGTTCTATCTTACTTTTAGCTGAGTTTTTTTGTGGAATTTTTCCTATATTTTTTTTGTTTTCTTTTTTGTATTGTTGCAGTAGGTGCTTACCTGCTGGTAGCCACCTGTCTGTGTTGGCTCGTTCACTTTGCCACACATATTGTCATGTGGAATGCCAATTTAAATTGTATACCCAAAGGACATTGCACATTGCACATGTCTCGGCATTGCATCGCTTGCCTCGTTCTTGGCTCTTGGTTCTGTCGGAGCCAGTGCTGTGAAAGGTACTATTATTTATTCGCCGCCTTAAAAGGTACAAGTGGGAGACCAAAAAGAAAACTATACACCATGTGGAGTAGAAGTTACCTTAAATATAATTTTAAAGGCTAGGTTTTTGTATATTCTTGAAAATATGATGAGAAAATTAGTGGGTTTAGCTTAGAAGCTAAGAACTGGTACAGTTTTTACCTTTATATATTTAAATTTTAATTTCATTTCATTTAAAACTATGAGAATTTTGAAATCCCTTAAAAAAGTGTCCAAAAGTAAGTGGCAAAATTTTTATTTGTAAAAAGAAGAATATTTACACTCCATTCTATACCTCAAATTATTTACTGCGTACTTTTCCAAATAGATTTTACAAGTTCTAGTCATTTCTTTGGAAATGTGGTACCTTAAATATTTTTTCTTACTTTATATTTTAAAGATTTGAAAATTTAAACATTTGTTAATATCTAACCTAAAAGAATAGAGCCTTTTTTAAGGAATATCCTCGTACCTCGATGCCTCCCATCTCTGGTGGTTATTGGTTGTTGTTTTTGAATGGCTGTTGCTGTTGTTGTCCTGCCAAGAGATTTGCCATAGTCACCGTCTTTTTAGTTGTTATTTCCTTGGTTCGTTAGTTGTCTAGGTCTTGACAGGACAACCTTTCCCCTTTTTTTTTCCCCCCGACTCCCCGCCGTCTGTCATTTGCTGTCGTCGTCATTTACCTGGTCACCTTACCGTGTTTTTACCTTTCCCCCTGCCGCCGCCGGTGTGTCCTGCAGGAATTTATGGGAAAATAACTTGCTGGGAATTTATGAAAACTACGACGCCATAATAACAATAATCAGACTAAGTAGTGACCGCTGCCAGACATAAACTCTGACCAGATAAACTCGTCGTCGTCTCTTACTATATAAAAATGCTAATGTCTGGGCGACATTTTTAATGTGAGGCACGGCTCCTGCTCCTGCTCCTGCTCCTGCTGTCCCCCCTATGCCCAGTCTCGGATTCCCAAGTCTCGAGTTGCCTTATCCTTGGTCACAGCTTAATTAGCAAAAATGTCTCGCGAACTTCAGAGACGACGACGACACATTAAGATAAGAGGTTCGCCTTAAGCTGATTGCCTGGTTTAGTGTTATCTGGACTATTTATAGGGCCACTGGCGGCAGTCAGACTGCCAAATGCTTGCCATACATACTATATCCTCGCTCTCTCCCTATATATACATATATATTTATACTATTTGTAGGCGCCTTCGTTTTGATGTAGCGAGCCAACAGCAGAGATTCATCTTGGGGCTATCGTTTTTGTAGATTTTTATGCCTTATGCCCTTGCAGCTCCATTCGGAGTTTATGACCTTTTAGATAATTTTTTTGGTGATGAAACTCAAATAATACTTCAAGTGCATTTTTTATTTGAGCAACACAAAGTTTAAGTCTTTAATTGAGAAATATTTAATATGCTCCTTCTTCCAGTTTTCCTTTATTTAATATTAATTTCAAACTCTAAAAATAACCCCTGGCTAATTGAGTTATTTTTGTGAAAGCCCAAAATATCCCTTTTAGATAATTTTTTTGGTGATGAAAACTCAAATAATACTTCAAGTGCATTTTTTATTTGAGCAACACAAAGTTTAAGCTCTTTAATTGAGAAATATTTAATATGCTCCTTTTTCCAATTTCCCTTTATTTAATATTAATTTCAAACTGTAAAAATAACCCCTGGCTAATTGAGTTATTTTTGTGAAAGCCCAAAATATCCCTCTGTCAACTTTTCAACTAACTTCAATTAAATGCTTATGTTAAACTATCTATTTTGCCATTTTGTGCATTTTTTTTTTCGAGGGCTAAGCGAGCACACCTGAGCACCGTGCAGGTGCGTTCACCCCTGAGCCGCCGCGTGCCGCCTGCCTTCGTTACCTGTGCGGGTTGGAATGCCATCCACATAGTCCCCCTAGGTGACCACGCTCCAGTGACTTCCCTAAGCCTTTTTTGCCAAGGCCCTCTCGACTCTCGTGTGTGTGTGTAGGTGTGTATTTGTAATGACCAAAATGCAACGGGGGAGCGCCATAGGGAAAATGGTAAAAAGAATAAAAAATAGAAAAATAAAATAAGAAATAAGGAAAAACACACCAACTGAACTGACAAATTCCTCCTTTACACCCTCGAAAAGTATGCAAAAATGGCTGGCGACAGGTCGCTGGCCTCTTTCATAGTTTTTCCTTCGCTCTTATTGCAACTGCATTTAAGCGCAAATTTTCACTCGTTCTTGACATTCATTTCACCAAAAAGAGTGTTTCGGGAAAATGGCAAGGAAAATGGGAGCCACGAGAAGCCGACAGAGTGACTGGCACTTGACATGCAGGCAAACGTGTTGACTTTGTCTAGGGAATTGGTTAAGCGGGTGAGGTCGGTCGGGTCCGGGGTTAAGGAGGAGGGCTGCATGCTCCCAGAACAGGGAGAAATTCTTTGCACTATTTAAAATAATATTTCAAGAAGAGAGTACCAGTTCCTGTGCTCTGAATATTTGTAAATATTTTAGTAAGCTTTTTCTATCATTAAAAAATATAGTTAGGATAGTAGCAAGCCCAAACTGAGCTTACTTTTTATTTTCTCCCAGTGCATGCATTTGTATGTGTCTCAACTTTTTTAATGAGCTCACAGGCAAATGAAGTAGCATCAGCAGCCGGCGAAACAGTGGCAGCCACCGCAACGAAAGGGGTTTTCCGCCGGCGGGGAGGGGGAGGAGTGGTTTTCCGCTGGAGGAGAGGAAACAACCGCCAACGTGTCATGGCCACCATAAAAGTTTTGTGACACTTTTTTCGCCTCGTCTGCTCGCTCCGCTCCGTCTTCTTCTCGCTTTCCCTTCGCCAAAGTCAAAATCTGTGAAAGAAGTCGGCGAAAAAAGGAATTTTAATAGGAAGAAAAAAATATAATAAATATACAAACATATAAAAAAAGGAGGGAAAAAAGCAACTCTATTTTTTTTTGCAACGCGTAAGCAAAAACAACAGTTTTCTGCGAATGTCTGTTGGGTTTTGGCATGCGTTTGCATAGGCACTGAGAGCAAAACTAGGCATACATAATTTATGTAATAAAGTTAATAGTATTTATATTAACAAATGTATTTATTTAAGGTAGAAATATAAAAAGTTAAGTAATCTTTATAAAGAGTAAGGTTTTTATTGTATAAATAATATAGGGAATTAAGGGATTTTCAGAAGAAACCCAACGCTTTCTTCTTCAGTAATAATTCCTTAATTTACGGATAGCTTCAACAAGATATATAATGAATAAAAACTAAAAAAAAAAGAGAATAAATAATATAAATTATAAATAAAAAATGTAAACTTTATTTAAAACAGGAAAACATTATTTTCCAATAAAGTTTTTATTGTATAAATAATATTGGAAATTAAGCATATGACTTTTAGGGGATTTTCAGAAGAAACCCAACGCTTTCTTCTTCAGTAATAATTCCTTAATTTACGGATAGCTTCAACAAGATATATAATGAATAAAAACTTAAAAGAAAAAAAAAACAGATTACAGAAAAATATAAATTATAATTAAAACATGTAAACTTTATTTAAAACAGGAAAACATTATTTTCCCCGTGACTTTTGAGTGTGTTGGTGGCATGCCACTTGATGTGGCTTCTATTTGCCATTTGCTACCCCTTCTGGGCCCCCATATTTGCCCGTCGTCAACACACGCGCAAAATGACAAATTAATGCGACGCTTGTCCCCCTCAGCCACGCCCCCAATTTCTGGTGTCGCCACTTGGGTGGGCGTTGCGTAAGCGCAAAAATTGTTTACGACATCCCATCGCCATCATATCCCCCCTTCACCCCATATGCATATGTATATATGTACTTGTACAACTATAAATACTTTATAAGATCTTGCGGCTGCTTTTAGGAGATTCGCTTATGCGCCGCGCTGCGGTATCGCCCTCTGGCGGCTGGAAATCAAACGAAGAGCCGTAATGGCATCATATTTCCAACTAATTTGTAATGTTTTCTTCCCTCAAAAGCTATTTTTGTGGGGCATGAGATGGGGAGTACTTGGTTGTACTTTGTATCGTAATGCATTGCTTGGCTAAATATATTTATTTTAAAGTTTCATGTCTGAATTAATACATTGAAAGGATGGTTGAAATTCTTTTTAATTTAAATTTATTTCGGTTGTACTTTTGTAAGTTCTTTTATTATTTTTTTACTTATTTCCTTAATGTTTATTTAAAAATTGTGAAATACTTCTCCTAAATATATTTTCTCCATCAATCTAGGTTTCCAACTAATCTTTAATGTTGTCATTACATTTATTTAGTTGTATAACTTAATGTTGTTTTATTGGCCAATTTTGATACCCGTGCTTAGCGGAATTCGTACTTGGGAATTACAAGAATTTTATTTTAATATTTCTTTGCGCTTACTTTAAATACTTTACTTTATATTTTTCTTACTTTACTTTATATATTTCATTATTCCATTATGTTTCATTGAGTTCCTATAAGATGCTGCTTATTTATGATTGGATATTATTAATTATCCCCTTTATAAAATCCTCTTCCGCTTTATCCATCAAGTATTATTATTGCCCGCCCAATTTCTTCCCCTCTCGCAATTCAAGTACAGCTTCTTGAGTTTTATGCACTTTTTCCATCTGTTTTTTCCGAGAGAGTCGTAAATCTAGCCCTGATTATGCCACATGATCCTCGAACTTTGGGCTCTCTCGTTTTTTGATGCTACTTAAATCCGAACTTTTGTGGTGAAGCTTATCTTTGGGTGCCTCAAGTGCCACTTCCCGGCATTTCAACACACTCAGCGGAATCAATTTGTTTGGTTTCCCAAAAAACTAAAAGCAAAGCTCAAGTGATGACTGTCAGTGCCCGAGCGTGCCCCTGCCCCTTGGACCATATATCATAATGATGAGGATCATTTCGGATTTTTTTTTGGGTTCTCAAACGAGAGAAAGAGAGAAATCTCTACGGCACACACACATTCCTTTGTTTGGGGGTGTCTTCGGTGTCTTCTGGGGCTCCTCTTTTCCATATTTTTCGCCCAGCTTGGGGGCCAGCGCTTCTCTAATTGATTAAGCGTGAAATAATTTCTTTTGATTGACTTCAATTGAAATGAATTATTCTTTAATTGGAGGCGCGCAGTCGGTGCCCAAAAAAAAAATATATATACAAAATAAAAGAAGAGAAGAGCGGAGCGGAAAACAGAGAAAACTTCTAACAACTTTAACCCATGGATTTCCCCCTGACTTCGCTCTCATTGATGTGAATTTGTGTCTATGCGGCAATAACATTCAACAAACCGAATCAACAACAATAATTCTGATTTTGATTTGCTTTTTCCCTCCAAAAATAACCAAATAGAAGTGCAAAATGTGCAGAAAAACAACAAGGAAAATAAAAGTGGGCCATAGTTTTGGTTTATGTTTACTCGGAAAGAAGATGAACTAATTGATATCCAGTAGGATTAATGTTTTTATAAGAAAATTCTGGTATTAAAATACTTAATACCAAATATAAACAGTTGAAGGCACTTTTAATTTGTAATGTGCAGTTTCTTTATTTATTAGACTACTTTTACTCGATTCAAGTTCCTGTTAACCAGTTTCCGACTATATAAACTTGTAATAATAGAAAATTGTCAAGAAATCTAACGGAATTAATAGCCAAACTTAATACCCACCCTTCCCCTTCAACATTTAAATGTGTGACCTCATCTGATAAATATTTCCATAAACTTTCCGTGTGAACTGACAAAATGTTTTGTGAACTGAAATGAATGCCAAGCGAATTTTAAATCAATTTCCGCCAACTCTTTTTTTGCCCCCTTTTTCTGAGGGAGGAGGAAGTGCCAGTGCATACCTCCAACTAATACAACCCTCGCTGGCACCCTGTATTTAGTTTTAGAACAAAATCCACCCAAAAATCGGTGTCCTGCCTTGCTGACTGTGTGTTGTTGTGTTGTGCCTGCTGCTTCTCCGTTGTCAAGAACAAAAATAATAATAAAATTTGCTGTCGCTGCGAATATAAACAGGCAATTTTTGTGCCGCTCCCCGTTGCCCCCCAAAAAAACTGCCTCACCAGCAGCACCAACAGAAAACAGGAACAACAAGCGGAGACGATGGCAGCTGTTTTTAATGTCTGCACAGCCGCCTAATGGCGCTTAACGGTTCACAAGGAGGCGGCGGCCAACGGGGGCGTGGTTCTGGGGCAGCCAGGGAAAGGTTGGAGGAGTTGCCACAAAGTTGGAGCCAGCACTGAGGGAAAAATAAAAGAAAATAGAGGTTTCGAATTAGTAATTTGCTTATAAAAATTATATAAAATATACAAGGAAGCTTGGGCTATTCAAAGAACATATTTCTATGAATTGTATAAGTTATCAAAATATTTACCTTCAGTTCAATAATATATGAAACCTTTAAAAATATTAAATAATTAATACAATTATATTTAATTCTTGAATTAATATATAAACTCTCTTAGCTTTATTTTGCTCTCTGTCCGAGTCCTGCTGGCATATCCCATTGGCACTTTGGTCGAGACATCAGGGCCCAAACACAGAGTTTAGCCTCTGTGTGTGTTTGTCTGGATTTGTGGCAAAAATTGAAAATCATATGCTCATCGTCATTGTCCCCTCTCGCCCCTGCCTCCCGCCAAATTTCACATCATCATCCTTATTGGCGCTTTATGCCCCCGTTAAGTGGCAAGCAGTTTCCTAAACACGAAAAAAAAAACGTTGTGTATAATAAAAAACAAACAACAAAATCATGAAGCTGTGGAAAAAATATAGAGAGATGTGACTTTAATTGAGGGACTCCAAGGAGTGTTTTATTTATTTTTTGGCGAAAAAAAGGCGCATAAATATGAAGATAGCCAGAAATAATGCTTGACCTGCGAATAAATTTATTTTGAATATATTTAATAAAGTCCGAAGTGATAATTTAAGATTAAAGCTTAAAATAGTAATATTTTCATCCTATTTTAAGCCAGAGTATTCCTTTCTTTATTAAATTAAATTTAAATTTTCATTTTGCATTTTTAACAATTTTAATTCGTTGTAAAACCTCTTAAAATTAATCCAAAAATGTATAAACATACACTCAAAACTCCAACAATTTTTGTTACAAATATAATCCTCTCAAGGAACTTCAAACTTCGTTTGAGTTTCGCATATATACTGTTTTTTGGGTGCGAGACTTGTTAACTCGCTCTGTCAACTCGATTTTGTAGTCTCTGTAAAAGTTAAACTTGATTTGACCTAAGCAAAGCTGATTCTAAAATGGAATTACCTCTTTCTCAGCACCCAAAAAGACCTCTCTCTCTCTGTTCCGAACTTGCCAAGGTTTTCCTGTTTTCAAAAACATAATTTCCTCGACACACACACAAACAAACACAAAGGGAGGAAAAAATGCTTTCTACACAAAATGTGGAAGCCAAAAAGTTGCACAAAATTGCCAAAGTTTTGTTTGCTTATGCATTGCACTGCCTGCTGCCCCTCTGTCAACCAGCAGGAGGGAGAACCCCCCAAAGACCCCTATCCATACCCAAAAAACCAGCCCCTAATTGTGGGGTCCCCAGTTATTTTTTAAATATTTTGTTGTTGTTTTTTTTTCGTCGGTTTGTTTGCCGTAAGAGGGAAAAATTATGTCAGCAGGACGGCGAATCGAGGGCCGGGCCTGTAAATTATTTATGTGCCAACTGTCCTTCCCCAACAAGCGGCGGCGGCTTCTTCTACTTGTTCTTGCGGCACGCATGGGTTAAAGCCAGCCAGCGACTTAACCCCTCCCCGCCGTTGGTCGTCGCTCCTTTGTGCCAGTTTATAAATAAAAAAAAAATCATTATTACTCGCCCGCGTCATCTTTTGTGAGGGAAATAACAGGCTAAAGACGGCTGAAATACATAACAAATCATGGACGGAAATTAAGGGATTTGTAATCAATATTATCACTATTTTTAGCAATAAAATAAAATACCAATTAAGAGGCTTTTATAATTATTAAAACATTGTTATGAATATATATATTTTTAGGGATTTGTGATTTAAATGCTAATTGGATTACGACTTTCCCTCTAAGGATATACCAAAATTCGGTGTTACTTCCGGCTTTTTCGATTAACTTCCTTGTTGTGTGTGTGTTTTTTTCTCTCTCCAGGATTCCCTTTTCCGCTTTCCACGTTGGCCACGTTGAAGTTTTCGTTTGAAATTAGTACGCATTGTCCTTAATTGTTGGGGCGTTTGTGCAGGGGCTGACATTTTATGGGTTTTCGAGGGGGGGCCTGGCTGGGCCACATATAGACGTGGCTTTGGCTGTGGCTTTCGGTTTGGCCAAGAGCCATTGACTTCCTCCTCCCTGCTGCGTGTTTATTTATTTGACTTGTGCATGTCGCTTTTGGGTGTTAACTTTAATAATTAACGGCATTAATTGCCGCATATGTCACATGTTTGCTTTTGCCCCATGCCATATATATACATATATATAGTAAGTGTATATATGTGGCCCGGGGCCTGCATTTGTCTTGGGCTTCCTCGCATATCTGGCTTCGTTTTGTTTTTCTCAGCGCGCTTTTTTCCCCCTTTTTAAACGCTTATGTCATGTCCTCCTCCGCCTGCGTTGGGAGGTTTCTCAGTTAACCCGTTGCCTTTGCTCCTCGATTGCATAATTCATAAATGGGCCACCAAGTGGGGGGGAAAATATGCATTTCTAGGTTTTTAATTGCCGGGGTTTGACTTTCCAACTAATTTCGAGGGTGTATTTTGAGATTCAGGGTGTATTTCGAACTTAAATCGATATCTGCTTGGGTAAACGGATACGGGTTAGTGCCAAGGGGGAATATATCATGTTTCCTGTTTAGATTTTCTGCTTAAAAGTTAAGAAACTGTTGAAAAATGCAATAAGAAAGCTTTGAATATTATTATTTAATATGCTCCAATTTGTATTTATCCATATTGAAGACCACCCAGCTCTTATTTATGATAACAATGTCATAAGCATTTCGTATGGAAATGCAAAGTTTTTCCTTTTCCTCTTCTTTTATTTATTAATAGAGGTTCATTAGAGACGCCAATAAACCCCCTTCTCTTCCATTGAAAAATGTTTTGTTTATCGTTCAGATGCGAGTTTGGATCGAAAATGTTTTGTCTCCTTAATGAGAACTAATGAATGCGTTGGAGTCTCGGTCTCTCGGTCGCTCGGTCTGTCAGCCACCGGTTTTCTTTTATTATTATTATTTTATGCCGATCCGGCTTGTGGGTTGCACAACCCACACACACAACACACACAGTTAAGTTGGGCTTAAAGTGAACCAGAAACTGGTCTTCGATCTGCTCTGATTCGATTTTGGGGAATGACAAATGCATTCGAGATTAAGATCGGAGATCTTATCGGGCCTCTAACTAATGGGCTTAAATGTGATAACAATAAATTGATTTCATGATTATGGGAATTCGATTTGGAATTTATGGATGGAAATAATGCAATTTGAAGTCATTTAGATGTTTAGATAATCCACAAAAATGAAGATATTAAATGGTGCTCGAGAGTTGGGATTAAGATCTTGGAATATTCGGCTTCAATATTTATGTAAAATAAATTTAAACTTAATTTAAATTAAGATAAATGCTTTTAATAAATGTTATAACTATTTTATGGTATAGTGTTTGCTTTTAAATAATTATATACATTTTGTATGCCTAAAATTTATATATAAAACATTGAGAGCATGGTATATGCTGGTAATTAATTTTATAACTTTAAAATAATATTGAATTTGAATGTAGAATATCGATAAAATAATTTGAAAGCATGGCCTTTACTTATAAATAATTTTTTAAGTATTTTAGTATAGAAGTATTAAATAAAATCGTGCTATCTAATTAAATCTTATTATTATATACGAAGATCCGAGCTTCTCTTTAATTTATTGCGTATTTTTGTATCCAGAAATTTGCTTACAAATTCGCAAAGTATATCCCACAATGACTCACACAAATACATGTATTTATTGCTTTTCAAATAAGCATTTTAATATCCTTACACTTATAGGAAATTTACCAAAGCCCCGAAAGCCCTGCCTGTCCCCCCTTTTTTCACACTCCCCTTCGAGTTTTGCGAGGGGGGGAAGATCAAAAAGAAAAACTTCTTGAATGTTTCTTGTTTTGCTTTCCATTTTGTGGCTTCTGTAAAGTGTTTTCATTTTTTTTTTGTTGTTGCTTGCCAGCAGAGTGAGAGAAGTGAACGCTTAAGGCGCTTATGGCAAAGAAAAGTTCAAAAATCTCATTAAATACAACAATATAAACATGCAGCAACAAGAACAATATACTAAATATTTATGCCGCGGCTGTAAAAGTTCATTTTTTTGCGCTTGTTCGGCTGCTGCTGCTGCTGCTGCTGGCTTTTCCATATAAAAATTGTGTAAAATAATAAAAATAATTTCAACGACAATACACAGACACAAAGAGCCGCACACACACACACAGACACACACGCATGCAACACATTGTCGCCCCAGACGCCATTTTGCTTTTGTTGTTGCGTGTAATGGATGCCGTTATGTGCAGAAATGGGAATCGGTTTGTCGAGGGCGGGATTGGGATTCTCGATGGTTGAGGGTATCGGAATCGGGTTTGCGATTCGCCTTTTTGCATTACTTCGACTTGAATGCGTTCTGTGCAATGGCCAATGCACATTCACCCCTCTCTCTTCCGTGGCATAAATATAATTATTTTGTTATAAAAATGCATTCCACAAAGAAAAATTGAGGGGGAGAAGAGCCAAGCCAGAGCGAATTCCTTTATGCGACACTTGTCCTCAAGCATTTCTTCGCACACGAGAGGAAAATGTTTATTACCCAGACATTACCCTCGGCTACCCTTTTCCTTGGCCCATTCCACTCGTTCCAAATCCCACCCAAGTGCCTTTTCGGTCCTTTCTATGCGATTCTCATAAATATTAGTTGGCTGGCATCGAGTGTTGGTGCAGAATTGGTGATTTCTTCAATTCGAATTCGAATGCGTTGGATACTGTCAAGGGGATATAAAGATGGAATGGAGGTTTCGGAGAGTTTTATCAATATTATGAGTGATATGGGGGCTTATAAAGACGGTGCTTATAATATATTTGTAATAAAACAAGTAAGAAAGAAAGTAAAACAAGTAAGAAAGCATTGCATTTAAAGACAGATCACATTCTCTCATTATGCTTGAATTTATGGGTTGAAACTAATTTTTCTAACTACCCAAATATTGCTAGAAACATGTAGACTAACCCTTGTGAATTTTTTAACCCAATTCCAGAGCAACTAGTACTTAACTCCATCAAAACCAATAAGAACTCTGCCAATTATTTTCATAACTGACTTTTAATAGACCCTTAGCTGTAACTCATACAAAGTCAGTAAATGTTGACGCTTATATCGATTGTTACTATGCATAAATGCCTTAATTAACCCACATTTTCTTTTTGTTCTACGCTCTCGTTGCAGTTTTTAAAGTTGCCGCTTTCCAGGTATTGGAATCGTTAAAGGAACCCCCCGCGATAAAGGTAAGTCTGCCAAAGATTGAAGTCCCAGACAGCTGTCATGGGCATTCTAGATATAAGCCCCACACTGTTCCCATATTTTCCAATACGGAGAACAATTTCTGTAGAAATTATATTTATTAAAAGAGCTCAGGGAGTTGAGATAATTTATATAAACAGTCTTACTTGGAGATTAAAGCTAATGGTGTCACTTAAGCCAGGTTTGAGTTTGGTTCGTATATCCTAGATTAATAAGTAATCCCAATTCAGGCAGCTTGAGTTATTTTCAGTGTAAAACCCCCGGCCTGTCCTTTCTTCACGTTTCCAGTCAACTGATTATAATAACACGATTTATCAAATGCACGTAAATTACAATAAATTAAACACGAAATTAATATTAATGACAAAGACAGGCGCTTGCACGGCGGCGGGTGTGGATGTGGGTGGCTGCCTGGTTGTGTGTGTGTGGGGAGGGGGATTTAAGGTAGATAAACAGACACAAACACATACCATAAATACATGCAGGCAATACGAAATATGTGGTGTGTGTGTGCTTGTGTGCAGCGGAGACAATTGCCAAATTAAGTGCATGCCTCTGTGCCAGACGACAAACCTACCAAGCAGACTGCCCCCCCTTAATTTAACCCCTTTTCGCAGGAATTTTCAACCCCCCTCTGCCCCTCTTTATTACCCCCCTGACGCAGCTCCTCTCTCCAGCTGCCATCTTAAATATGAAAATCGTTCTTTTGATTACAAATTTGCTTATTTGCATTGCATTTGCGAGACCCGCAGTTAATAAGCTCCGGACATAATAGTCCACACTCACAAAGGACACGCAAGGATAATGATATACGCACACACACACACTTGGACATAGTGAAAGCCAACAAATGACCAAGCGATTGATCAGGGCCCAGCTAACTGAGAACACTGAGGAGCAAAAGGAGGCATTTTCCGGGGGACGCAGAGACACGGGGAAAACCAGGAGCAATCGCAGGAATGTGGACACAATGGGGGAGAGGCTACAGGGGGAAGTGGGAGGCAAGCAGACGCTTTACGGTTCCTTCAGCCGACTGGAGATGACTGAGTGTATGCCGTGTTAATTCAGTGATTGATAAATGCAAAATATTCGCAGACATAAAAAGAGTTTAGGCGAAAAATTCAGTTAGGAAATTATAAAAGGAAGCCAATGAAAAATTACGCTTAAGCCTTTAAATCTGCAGTTCTACAGAAATTCTTGCAGCCAGCGGTGCCGCATTTCGTGAGGTTTTGCTTGCATATTTTTGGTATTTCAGCCAGTTCTCTTGCAATCTTATTCTATTATTTATTTAACTTATTAGCAAGTCCCAAAGTAGTGTGTAAAAGTCACTTTTTAGAGATTATACAGAAGTTCTTGCTGATAGCGGTGCCGCATTCCGTGAGGTTTTTCCTTAATATATTTAATATATATGCCTTTCTATTGCTATCTGATACTAATAATCACTTAAATTATTTAAGCCCCAAAATAGTGTGTAATTTTCATCACTATAAAAGTCACTGCTTGCTTTTATCTGTGAATCGCTTTCATGGCTCATCCCTAATTGCGATTGCGCTGCAAGGACCAGCAAAATTTTGCATATTTGATGAGCCAGCCCAGGCCAGTCCCGGCCAGGCCTGGCTCGTTCGCTCGCTCTGTTTATCCGGGTCCTTCGATATCAGGACTCTCTCTGGCCCGAGTACCCACCTGGCCTGTTGAGTTGCAATTTGGCTAACAAATTATGCAACAGCAGCGGCAACAACAAAGCGGTCCTACTGACCCAACTACACCGGGCGAAATGGCAGTGCCAGTGCGGAGTGCGGAGTGCGGGACCGAGCAGAGTGTCCGGCATTGCCGGCGCGTTGACTTTGCGTCCGGCCCTGTTAAATAATTGTAATTTATGGCATTTTACACAAATAAATATATGGAAATCAATAAATTTACCCCATATACACGTACACACGTACACACATAAAATCTTTCTCTTTCGGCGACTTTCCCCCATGGAGTTGGGCTTCGGTTTTTGGTTTTTGGTGCATTGCAAATTGCTTTTTGCTTTTGGCTCTCTCTGTGCTATCATGTTTATTGTTATTTTTGGACCTTAAACAATTATTTTATGTTGTCACAATTTTAAAAGCTCCTGCAGACAGGAGGGATTCTCCCCAAAGGACAGGGAGAGAGCGAGATGTAGCGCATTCAAAATTAATTTTTTCCATATGCCTTTTCATTTTTCAATCATTGCATTTTGACTTTTTTTTTACCCCCTTTCCCTCCCATATTTCATTTTTCAAATATTTATATGGACAATATTTTGCATTTCAATTGCGGTTTTTTGGCTGGCCGACGTGCACAAACATACGCACATTTTATATGTATATATATATATATAGACGCATAAAGACTATAATAACTCTGTCAATTTGACTGGTTCAGGTTGGCATTGCGTGGAAAAAGCTGTTAACATGGGTTGTAGGAAAGGTTTTGGAAATTCTGGTTACGGAAATGTATTCTTTTGAATATTGGAGTGACCAGAGTGGTTAGTAATGCAGTTTAGTGTGACCAGTTTTGATTGAATTCAAGAAAAACAAGCTGAACTGTTGTTTAAAATAAAAGTGTGACCAGAGTAGTTAGTGTGGTAGTTTAGTGTAACCAGATTAAATTGAATATAATAAATGCTGTAGAGTGGCCAGCCTGGTTATTACACAGTTTGGTTATTACACAGGTACATTTGAATAAAAATAAATATTGCAACTTTATAATTATAATTTTTATAAATTTAATATACATTAATTTAAATTCATGCACTAAATTCTCATTCCAAATCCCTGACAGCGTAGTAAACACTAGAAGCTTCTTTAACATTGCAAAAACATCTGGCCCTGCTCTATTTACATTTACAGTAAATAAAAAAATATGTGAACAACTCTATTGGTTCTATTTAGCTTTCTATTAAAGCCCTGCACTCAGCAAAAAATGCAATTGACTCGCAACTCGAACATGACAAATCAATTTCATTTTCGATTTGGATTTCCCAAAGCTCTTAATTTAGTCGATTTGATTTGAATTCTGATTCCAATGGAATTGCCAATTCGCTGGCTAGTGTTGGGTAATGAAAAACTCTAGTATACTCTTCTTTTTTTATGCTTTTTCCAAAACTAATTTTGTAAATTGCCCTCGTTGAATTTTAATTCAATTTCCCTTTGCATATGGCAGAGGAGCACCGTCGAGAGGGCAGAAATATATGTATATTCCATAAATATGTTTGCTTATGACCCCCGATCCCGATCCCCGGTCGCCGGCAACCGTATATAAAAATGTTATGTTGTGTTGATTTTTGTTTGGCTTTCCACATCTTTTTGTCCCCCCTCCGTTTGTTGTTGTTTGCTCTGCCACGCGTATGCTTTATTTTGTCATATTGAGAGAAAAAAAAACAAGGAAAAATCGAATATAATTAAATTGTGTCAAAGTTATTAAATTTTATTGTCATTTGCCATAAATAAACAAATGTCGGGCGCAACACGCTCTAAGCCTATAAAAATGCAGCACACTCTCCTACTCGCGCCTCTTGCAGTTAGAGTTTATAGAAATTTACGATTATTTATTCGAAATATTTGTTCTTTTCCTCTTTTAATTTTTTTTTCTTGTATTTTTTTGTTGTGTTCTTTGCCGCCGCCTGTGTTTGCTCACTCGTTCGTCACGCCGCCCGGTGTGAAAAGTAATTATGAACGCTTTATGACAGCGGGTCAACTTCATTCGATGTCCATTAATTTGGCCACACTTAACTGTGTTCGGTTTTTCCACGTTTATTCGATTTTTCGATATATTCGTTTGGTTTTTCTTTTTCTTTCGCCGCCTCTTGGGGACAGGAAACGCATTTTCGTGAAAAGGAGCTTGTTATAGAGTCTGTTATATGTTTTTTATAAGTTGAGCTTGTTTTTATGTATGCAGAAAATCACGGGAAGTAATTTATGGCATGGTTTTGCTGAAAATATTTTTTAAGTATTAATATTTATTTAAACGTTAAATTAGGCACAAGAATATTTGTAAAGTTATTTAAAAGTGATTAAAAAGTTAGTTCTGAGTACTTAAGTAACTGAATCTTTGCTTTAAAAACTTTATAATAAAGTGTTAAAAACTGGAATGTCTTATGCCTTTATACAAGATATTTTTTTAGTATTATTCGAACATATTTCAAATATTTTCAGAGTCTCCAGATCGTGAGCTTTGATTGCATTCCAACTCCTTTAAGGTCGCCGCCCTTTTCTTTGACTTCTTTGTTTATTTTTGCTTTTATGCGTTCCTCCCCAGCTGGACACCGAAAGAGCCGAAAGATTGGGGGAAGGTAGAGGTACCGAAATTCCATCGACGGTCACGTATGATGACCAAAATGTGTGGCCTGGCTTCCACCTTCACTTGGTCTGGGCTCTCGTTTATGCTTTGTTTTTAATAAAATTTATTACACTCTCTCTCGTATGAGGAACAGTCGTCGTGGCGGCCCCCTTGTATTTGTCTAATAGAAATATTATGAGCTTGGCAAGAAGAGGGAAAGAGCTGCGTTAATTTTGATACGCATCCCCCGACTTTCACCCACTGTCTTTGGGCCTATAATTAAAACATAAAATTTTTATTGCAGTTCCTGAGGCATTTTCATTTGGGCCTTCACCCTGCGGCGCTGGTGGTCAGTCTGTGGAATAAAATAAAAGTAATAAACGTACATTTGATTAATTTATCATTGCACACACACAGACACACACCCGGGCTGCGGGTGGCTTTTGCCTGACAGGCGATCGGGATTGAAGTGATGTCATTAAAAATGCATATACCAATCAGGCTAATTTAATTTACCATAAATTCTATGACCGCAAAAAAATACAAACTGACACCGAACAATTCCCAAACTAACAGCAGCAGCAGCAACAACATGTAAGGAATAATAATAATAATGGCTGGTTAAAGTCAACTAACAAGTATAATAATAATAATAATTTAACTGTCAGTGCCAGCACAGAAATGGCAAATTGAAAAACCAAATGGGAATGGAAAATAATTTTCATGCATTTTTCATTTTTACTCGCCTGCTGTTTGTGTAATTTCAAACTAATTAAACTGGAAAATATTGAGAATAACAAAGGGCACGTCGAGTGAAAGCAAAGGAAATTACAAACCGAAACTGAAATTAAAGCTTGCATTGATATACTCAAATTTCAGCTTTAAAAACAATCCAAAAGTGTGCGCAAAAGTATGCAATAAATAACAAACGGCGTGTTAACATATCGTTTCCGGAATAAAAGAAGTTTATTGCACTTTTAAACACCTTCTCAAATGATCGTAAATCACTCTCTGGCAAATAAATTGTAAATACCAGGTTTCAGTTGCCGTTTTTATCGGTTTAAAACGATTCACAAATTGTACATATTGCAGATATCCATTTCAGTTGTTAATTATCGTAATGCGATGGCAATTGAAATCACTTTGAGTAGACTGTGAGGACTGGGGAGCCGGTGAGCTGGGTAGGTATTTAGGATCACATTAGTGGGCCACTTTAGAGAGAGAGACCCTCCAGTTCCCTCCCATTTCGCCTTTGCTAAAATGCATCTTGTGTTGTTTCCATCAAATGCCAGCCTTTGGCAATGCACAGCCAGCCAGGGAGCACACACGCCAAAGGGGCATTAGCCAATGGCCCTTTATCTACCGTTGAGCACCCCCTTCCGGTGGCAGTCCTGCAGGCTCCCTTGGACAGCCCTGTGAGCCCGTTAAGTTTTTAATGAAATATTGCCAGGGCGTTATTTGTTTAATGCGCTCCATCAAACCCAACCAAGGAGTTTGATGGGCAGCTGCAGGGAGAGAAATCATTTACCTTAAAAATAACAATATTTTCTTAATATCTTGATAAATGTCTTGTATTTTAAGAATATCTTATTCAAAGTTTTGTTTTTTGTATGTATGTAGTGTATTTTAAGAATATCTTATTCAAAGTTTTCCTATAATTCCCAAACTCTTATTCATCAATGGAATGTTTTGCCATTGATTGTTTCTTATAATTCCTAACTGCTTATTTGTGACTGAATAGTTCTTTGAGAAAAGGAATTTCGGTTACTAATGTTGATTAATTAATCCATCTTAAGAATATCTTGAAACTCTTTTTATACTTCTTTCCTTATAATTCCCAAATGCTTATTTAGTGACTAAAATGGGCTACTGATGGTATTTTATTGCAAAAATGTCTTGGTCACACTTTTGCTACACTTTCTTTCCTATAATTCCCAACTGCTTATTTGTCTGCTAAATTTGTCTACGGATTGATGTCTTTATAATTCAATATTCCCATCAAGTTAACTCTACATTTTGCCAAATTTTCCCCCAGTGCCCCAGTGCCATGTCCGCTGTTGGCCATTTTAGTCCCGTAAATGGTTTTCCTCTTTTCTTTCGCCGCGCGCGTGCTCGTGCTCTGGCAGGTGCCGGCTTTCAATTTGCTTTCAATCTCGCATTGAAATAAAACGCTGAAAGCGAAACCGCCGCAGAGACACGCAACAGCGACCGCGGGGCAGGGCACAGGCCGGGGCTGAAAACGTTAATAAATTACGGCCAGCAGAGATTATTATATGTGGCATGAAAAATTATGCACAACAAGCGCGCCGGGCCTATGAAAGCCTCTCATGTGTCACGATAGAAAACAATTCAATGTGTTTCTTTTTTCGTCTTTAATTTCCCATTTTTTTTCTTCCTGCCTCGGCCTCGGCGATAAGTTCTCAGGTTGTTCGATGTGGGAATTCGTTTCGGGCTCGTTTTCGGTTTCGATTGCGGACCGCTCCTTGAAAAAAAAGGCGAGAAATAAAAAAACGCGTAAATGGATGGACAAACTTTTGACTCCGACTCTCTGACACGAAAACAATAATTAAAAATCTCACTTTTCATAACCGCCAACCTGTCAGTTTCGGGATTTTTATATCTTTTTTTTATCACTGAGGTAAAGGGAAGGTATAATTGGGAAACTTAATAGATATTTAACGAAAAAAAGTTATAAAATATTTTGTGTATTTTTCTATTACAAACTTTATATTTTCCTAGGGGAATTTCTTAAAAGTTTCTCCAAAAACTAAGTTGATTTTTTATTATATTACATTTTGATATTTATTTATTTTTTTACTTTAATGGAAGGTTTTCTCTCAGTCATAATCCCAAATGCAGCTGTGGCCCATATTGAAGTGACTGGCTGAAAAAAGGCTTGAAGTCGTTCATTGAATTGAATGTTCAGATGAAATTATAAGACAGCCCCAAAGAGAGGGACAGAAAATATGGGAAAAATGCGGGGGAGAAAAGGAGGGGGAGTGTGTGAGCCAAAGAAATTATGCCTGCAATACTTGATAAAGCGCCATCTCTTTCTGTTGGCTCATCGCGTATCTTTCTTCCCTTTTTCCCTCCCTCTCTTTTTTTCTTCCTCTAGCTCTCTCTCTTTTTCTCCCACATGACATACGCATTTTTCATCTTTAACCTGCCTGTCTGAATTTTTGAAGTGATTTCAAAATGATTATTTTTTGACACATGGGGCAACACCTGCGTTGCATTTGCAGCTGCCTTCAATAAACAGTGAGTGCTCGAAAGAGTGCAACACTGTTTTTTTTAGAAATGGAAGTAAGCATTTTCATCTTAAGATATTTTGCTGGAATCTTAGTTTCATTTAAGTTAAATAAAAAGATAAAATAAAAACTGACGGGCAACTTACCAGTTGGGAATTATAAGACAAATAACAGGACAAAAAATTATGTATTTACGGTCGCATGCGAACCAAGTACAATTACATCACTTAACATTTTATTATTTATTTATTCGTATAAATAAATATAAAACTAAATTAAATAATAAATCAATTAAATATTAAAAATAAAATTTAATTCGTTTTTTTTCCCAACAAATAAAATTAATTTAAATTTAAACTTCGAGCTTTTTCCTAACAATATGTTATTTTATTTGCTTAGGCACTCCCTTACTCTGAGTTCCCCTTGGGTTCACTCCAGCGAGTGTCCACTGTAACTGCATATAGTCAAATGAGTTCGTCGTTCTCTCCCTCTCTCTCTCTCGCGCCCTCCCTCGCTCGCTCCTTTGCGTGTGCCTGGCTGTTTGTGTGTAATTATATAATTTGACTGCTGCAATTATGTTGTTCGCCGTTAATTGAAATGTAAACGTCATCATTATGATAAGACGACGTCGGGGTCACCACTCCACCACCACATGGCTGGCAAGAAGTGGAGGAATAAGAAGCAAGAAAAAAAGGTTCCCCCCTTTTGTTTGCGTGCATCTGACGGCAGCGACTGAGGCTGAGACTAAGGCTGAGGCTGAGGCCGAGGCAGCGAACGTGTCAATTCCATTTTTGACGGCTTCACACGCTTCAAACGCTTGCCGGTTAGATAGTGGGAGTGGGGGTGAGTCACTAAGACTATTAGCGACTGATTCTTGAAGTATTTTACACGAGTATTTGCCCAGGAAAAGGTGAAGTGGAGGAGGCTCTGCCCTCTGCCCTCTGACTCTGACTCTGACTGTGACTCGGAGTTCCGCTCATTAAAGTTTTTGCAGAGATGCAGATGCTGGGAGACTAAAAAAAATATTGCACATTGCCAAATAAGAAATAAAGACAATTAAAATGTATAATTTAGAGGAAAATGCTTTCAGTAAAGGAGTCAACGTTTAAAATAAATATTCAAATAAATGTTTAGCCTCACAAGTAAAGATAACATAATGAATATAATCAATTAATCATTAAATAGATTATTCTGAAAAATAAGAATTCATTAAAGTTACATTTTTAGGAAAATGTAAAGAGTCTTAGTAATATTTTGATTTTATCTTCACTTTTTTAGGTAATTTTTCTAGTTAATTATCATTAATTTTTTATAGCATTAATGGATCCTCTTTTGTAATTTTTTTACATTTTTTCACGACCCCCACGACCCAAAATACCACCGTTAAACACCTCTGAAGTATCTTTAAGCTGGACATGAACTCCCATCCTAACTTTCATTTATTTCCGCCGGTTCCCCAGCGAACGTGAATGGAAAATTTAAATGTGAAAATAAGTTAAATATCGATAATGCCAGACGTACATATTTAAGCCCTGCCCCCCCTAAAAACCGACACCTATGGCCGCATTAAATGAATAAGAAATAAAAAAAAGAGTAAAAACAGTTGTGGGTTTTACAGCAGAATTTCAATCAAATTCAATTGGAATTGGAAACTGCTTCTTCTATCTCATTTCCTATTTTTCTATTTCTTTTATTTATTTTCTTTTTTTTTTAAGAAAATATGACAACCCTGGGCAGGGCAAAAGAAGCTGGTTGTGGGAGGAAGGCTAAATGCACACACATGTCCAGTTTTGTAGCATTTGCCTTCGTATTAAGTTGGCAATTGCATTCATGTGACAGCCATATGAGCAGGGCAACCCTGGCTCGCCCCCCCCCTCCGGGGGCAACCTACTTCCTACCTACGCCCACACCCGCACCCACTTCCTTCGCAGCCGCCACTGTCTGCGTACGTGACATTTGGCGGCGCCACCGAGAAGCACGTAGAGGGAAAAATACTCTGTAAATCTGTACGCTATTTCGCTTCGCTTCCTTTCGATATTCCTTTATTTTTTCTTTTTTGGGAATGTTTGATATATGGCTAAGTAGGTGACAGCCACTCTGATCCCCCAATATCATATTTGTCCCAATCTCACATTATTTGAATAGAAATTTGGGGGAATCTTTACGTTTAAAACATCTCTTTTGATAGCTTTTGGGTTTTTAGGGGAATATTTTATGATAATTTAATTTTTAAAGTTCCCAAACTAGATTTATTGTGGAATTTTAAACATATAATTTACTTAAATAATTTTTCCTATTTTACATTTCTTTGAAATATATTGCTTTACTTTGACTAATTCTTTTCCAAACGAACAGAGTATTTAATATTCTACAGACTAATTTTTTGCCTTTGGTTACTGATTTTTTTGTTTCCTTTTTTTTTTTTGCACCGTTTCTTGCGCTTTTCGCTTTTACCCTCTCAAAGTTCTGGCTGCAGTTTTCCTTTCTTTCTTTCTTTTTTTTGGCGTCTTTTGGTCGTCGCAGTCGCAGTCTGAGTCCCGGAGCTTCCTTGACTTTTCTTGCTGGATTTTTTGTACAATTCTGGTGGCGTTCTGCTTGGGTCCTTTCTTGAACTTGTATTTGCTCGTTGTTTACAACTGCGTCGCCGACCAAGCGCAAAAGTGTTTGCTGCCGCAGGACTACGACTGGAACTTTGGGGTTCAGTTTGAGACAGAGGGACAGAGCGATCGAGGACCCAAGTCCTGCCATAAATTTTGCTTATCTAAACGGAAAAATACAATTTGTAATTGAAAATATTTTTGTGCACATACAAACGCTGCTCTGGCTGGCACTTACATGAGCTCCAAAGTTGCTTTTAAGTTTTTTCGTCGTCATACCGTCTCGTCTCGTCTCGTCTCTCGATTTCTGGCTACTCCTTAAGTTTTTTTTTCCTTTTCCTATTTTGATGGCCACTTGTTGTTGGACATTTTCAAATGGCCTGGGAAAAAGTTTGCCTCATTGTTTGGCCCGCCTTTTGCGCCTCTCATTCAGTTTAGTTGGTAAAGTATGGCAATCTCTCTGATTGGTTTGTTGGCTTCTTTTTTGGTCAACGGATTTATTAACTTGTATTAAATTTATTTAAGGAAACTAAGAGAGAGAGAGCAAAAGAAATAATACAAGTACATATATAGAGATTGTCGCCCCAGAGAAGTTTCACTTTAAAAATAATACTTAAATATGATATTTTGTAACCCTACTGAAATTTAATACATTTCTGATATAGCTTTCATTCGTGATTCCCATTCAGAGTGGGAAATCGTTCATTAAACACACTCTGTTGATAAATTTCCACAGTTTCGCTATACATTATGCTCTTGAAACCCGACTCGAGTCCGATCGTCCGTTAATCAGCTTATAGCGGCGTTATGAGATATTCAGAGAGATATATATTACCGAGGCGCCTCTCGCAGTGTTTAGCTGGCTTATGCAACACACACACACACTCCGCTCTGGGTGTGGGGCCACGTTGCATAATCGCCTGTCGCCTAATCTATTTATTGATTGACGGTATTAAGACCCTTTTAATGCAACATTACACCCATCGAGTCCCAGCCCCAGCCCCCAGCCCCACGGCACACAAATCGTTTTAATGCGTTCTTAATTAGCTGCAGTCGCCGGATGGCAGCTGCATCGCTGCTGGCGTTTTGCGGCACTTGTTCGACATTTTCAATTGGCCGCATTACTTAAAGTGCACAGCCACGTTACCTCTGCCCCACCCTGTCCCCCTGATTTTCACCGCCTTTCTTGGCGCTCTGTGGAAGCGCTGAGTAACCCTTGAAACCGCAAGTGGAAGTGAGCTCTCGCCACTTGGCAGCACAGTTGCATTTAGTTGCCATCTGCGAGGGCTTAAGTATATAAATGTGCACTCCCACACATATCATATATATATACATATATATAGAGTATATCTGAATGGGTGGCTGCCAGGATACGGATAAATCCATGCGGATAATATCTGGCAGAAGTGAAATGTGTTCCTGGCAAAGCGACTGATGACGGAAATCCTGGCTAAAACCTGTCTTAACGCTTATTGATGGTGATGATCGTTGGAATGTGACTCTTTTAGCGTAAATACTTGACCTACTAAAGATGTTTAGCAATTTATTGTTTAATTTATATATTTTATACAACAAAATAAAGCTTAATTAGGCAAGAGTATTTTTCTACTATTTTTTAACAAGCTCTCTGATTATATTTAATTTTTCGAATATTTTTTAACAAGCTCTTGTGACATTTGTCTTACCTTTTCCTCGTTAATTGCTTTCATTTAATTGATATCCTTGAAATTGAAAGCATTTAAGCGGCAAATATCCTTCGATTGTGCAAGGAGCAGGGAGGAGAGCTTGTACAGGATGTTGAGCATTTTAATTGTTTGCCACTTTTGGTGGAGGCAGCAAGTGCAAGTGCAAAAGTCGCAGCTTTTGCCACCTGAAGGAGCAACAAGTTCCGCTCTCCCTCTCTCCTTCGGAGGCTGGGGCTTTTCAGGACTTGGCACTGGGATTACTTATATTCATATCCATATCCTTTTGCTGGAACGCAGCTGCAGCTGCCGCAAATTGCGGCACGACTTGTGGCATGCTCCACTTTTATTAACTTTTTAATGCAGCAATGCCAGAGAGCTTGGCCCCCGCAACGGCTTTTCCTGCTCGGTTTTTCCCCGGCTCTCCCTCAAACATTTTGCAGCAAACAGAGAGAGGAATTTTTTCGTTTTTATATTATATTTGGGGAGTTTGCTTTTATTTCATTTAAATAATTATTTTAAATATCTTTGACTGGCCTGGAACACCAAATATTAATTATATATTTCCTATTCTTACTGGTAAATTATTTCTCCCAGTGCAGTACCCTTCTCCCCTTTTGGTTAGAGAGTTTTGCCAGCTTTTATAAGTTTATGTCGAGCAGCTGTTGGCTTCTGTTCCTTGCCGCTTTTTGTTTGCCCCGGTTCCCTCTTCTTTTTTCTCCAACTTTCTTCCGTTTTCTTATTTTTATTTTTTTTTGGCTCATCTCTGGCATGCAAATCCTTTGGACTGTCCCCTCCAGATCCTTGCCAGCATCTTGGCCCTGCTTTATTGGCTTTTGGCTTGTGTGTGTGGAAAAGTTTTGCAAATTAATTACATTTTATTGGGCTCGAGTCGAGTTCATTCCAACGGGAAACTTTATTTCCTCAATAAGCGCAACGGGTTTAAAGTTCAGTCACTTGGCCCTAGTATTATTAATAATAATAAGTTAATGCCTCGTAGCAGCGACAACAACAAACGCATTTTACGACTTTCAAATTCGAAAGCTCGTAAAATACGGGAATAAAAAAAAAGACCATAAAATCCAGGGAAAGGGAGAAGTATGTACAATCATAGAACAAGTACGACAACGACACCCCAGACCCAGTTTTTATGGCTAATCAAACCTTTGCCACAGAGCACAGAGACAAGATAAACATTTCAGGCGGAGAGGAGAGAGAGAGCGTGTTCTCACTGCACGCGGACAGTGGAAACGAGGGCGTTCCTTCAGATAATTCATATTTCTTATCGTTGGCGATGCTTTTTCCAATAGTTCGGAGCAATCAAAACAATTTAAATGCATTTTCTTCTTATAAACGACATTTTCTTATTGAAGGCAATTACAAGGAAAATCTAACCTAATTGAAATTTTACTATTCGGATATATATAGTTAATAAAAAAAAATATAGAAATTAGAGGCAAAGAGTTTTATATGACCAACTTCCCTGTAACTATTATAATTTATGGGCAGTTTCTTTTCAAATGCTAATGGTTTCTCCGTTTGTAGTATTTATTTATGGCTTGATTAAGAGGATATTCTAGTCTTAAGGGTTTTATGCTTCTTTAAATTGAATGATAAGTATTATGAGTTGCTAATCGTTGAGTTTAGAAGCCTAATAAATTATTCCAAAAAAACTTAAGGCTCCAAAATATAATATCTCTTTTTAAGAAGCCACCTTTAAGTCCCTGGAGAGACTTACACCTATTGATAACGATCTGTGTCCATTATTTTTTGGTGTCATAAAAAAAAAAGAGTGTATTTCAAAAAGAGTAAATATGAAATTTAATTTTGATGATGATGCAGTTCTGGGTTTGACTCTCCCTGTGAGAGTGTGTGCTGGCTGTTTATGATGCGTTTACGACACACACATCACCCAGGACACGCACATGTGAAGGGGAAACGGGAAAAATCGGGAGCTGGAGGCGCCGCGGCTAGATCGTTAATGGCGCCCAACGTGGGGCCCGCATGGAAATCGTAAAACTGACACTCTCTCGCCATTTCCCCCCCGATAGTGTTGTGGAACAATAACAACAACACGGAACACGCAAAACAAACGAAAGTAAACAACAGGAGATTCTTTTTTTCTTTCTTTTTTTTTTGTATAAAGTTTTTCACGATTTTCTTTTTTCGGCTTACAGCAAAGTCGTGATTTTTTTTTTGTTTTGGTCAAAAAATAAATAAAGAACGTAGGAGGAGGGGGCTGAAAAAAGTGAATTTATTTTATATGCGTTCACTGCTCGTAAAAATCAATGAAAACATTTGTCAGGACAAGCTTTTCTGGCTTGATGGCGGCGGCGGTGCCCACCTTTGCCTTTGGGTTTGGGTTTGGGGCCGGAAGTTATATTCCAATGAAATGCCTGCGAAAAGTTTGCCCGAGCCAAGTTTCGTATGAAATTTGTAGCCAGTGTGGAACCGGAGAGAAGTGGAGAAACCCGAGGAGCAGGGAACTATAAAACTTGAAGTTTGAGTTTCTTTGAAACTGTTTTCATTTCTTTATTTATTTCGCCCGCCGTCCATCGTCTCGCCTGGCGTTCTGTAGGTGGAAAGGAATGTGTTTGATGCAAGCCAAGTTAATTGGATTAACACTGTAGCTATGTGTGCCCTGTGTGTGTTGCGAAATTCGATTTATGGTCAAAATGATTTAATTGCCAAACATGGCCAAAAAACGAAAGCGAAGAGGAAGCTGTAAAGAGACTTCTTGTACGAGTTTTTTCCCCCTCTCTCTGGCTCTCACTCTGGCTTGCTGTTTGGTGTTTTTGGAGCTTTTTTTTGGTAATGGTAATGGAAGTTCAAAGCGGGCCAAGGAAAATCCAAGGGATGGAAAATGGATCCTTGGACGGGAAACTTTGTCACGCACTCAGAAACTCATTTCAAGTGCGAACTAGTTCGGGGGGCTGGCTTCCTACAGAATTTCTTCAGAGTGAAAATGCAGTCAACAGATTGAATTTGATTTTGGCCAAAAAGAGATAAAATAATTAAGATAATAAAAATTAAAAATAAATTAAATTACATTTAAATACATTTTTAAATTATTTGTAATTTGTAATTTATTTGAGTTTAGCCCAGCCCTACAAGTATAAACTTATGATTATTTCACAATAATTATTCTTGGAAAGAAATTAAAGCCAAGGCTTCCTTAAACTGATTTTTAAAGTGTATTTCCCATTTAGGTAAAGTGAGAAGTTGTTCTTGCTAAAATTGCGCAATTATAAATTGTTTTTACCTGAAGACGTGTACCAGAACTGTCCTCGGCAAACCATCAAGGATTCCTTCGGCTTCCATTACACCTTCTTGTTGTCTTTGTCCTCTCCCAACCCCCTTTTTAGCCGTGTAATTTGGCCCAAGACCATAGAAGAAAAAAAAAAAAAAACGAGAAACAACACTCGTTTCATGTAATTAATTAAAGTGACCCCCGGAAAGGTCAACAACAAAGCCAGCAAAAAGGGACGAAACTCGGGCCACTTTGTGACTACTTCTGACACGGCTCAAGTGCATCAAAGTCGGAGTCGGAGTTGGCGTCGAAGTCGGACCATTGGGGTCTGTACCGTCCGGTAACTTGATCAACCGCCTTTTTTGTTTTCGAGGACATAACGCATTTTTCCACATTGCTGGAGCTAATAATTTGGTTAAGTTCTGGGACCCAGTCAGGTAGGGCTTCCTTGCCTTATGGAAATCGGAATCCCATCAAATGTAAGCGTGGCTCAAGTTGCCGCCTCCATACTTCTCTCTTTGTACACAAAATAAAATTAGCTCAATGAGCATTTGTGCAATCAAGTGATTTTTAAACAAGCCAGGGGACCCTGCAAAAGGGTTGTCGCTGTCCGTGATATATACGTATGTATATGTATGTGCCACGGATATGCGGATATACCACCGATACCGATACGGATATGGCTACGGAACTCAACCCCTTTGGGACGGCGGGTTGTGGCAAATAAATTTCACACATATTTGCACACTCATACGGTGTGTGTGTATGTGTGCTCAATAATTTTTTTATTTTATTTTTTTTTCCCCTACAAGGTCGGTTGATTGTACTGGAAACAAGAGAGACCCAGAAGAGGTGGGAAAATGGGGGATATAGGGGAGTTACTCTTTCACAGTAGCCTTAAAAAAATATAGAACAAAGGTTAAGGATTTTATTTTGAACAAAAATATAAGAAAACTTTAGAACTTTAGAATAATATTTCTATATATTTTTCTACTTCTATTAACATTTGACATTAAATGAAATAAAAAGTCAGTGACAGCCCACAAAAATCCCCCTCTAATAATAAAAGTAGCAAAGAGAGTACCTAAAATTCCCAAGTACTAATTCGGTGACACGCTTAATAGTTGAATCTCGATTTATGTAAATTAAATTAGCAAAAATGGTTTTATTTTACAAAGATTTCAATATAAAATATGCAAAAATTCTTATTTAACAAAGTTTTTTGTTAAATCAAGACTATTTTCTTTACCGCCGCTGTGTGCTATATCAAAATTTCTTGTCTCCGCTCTCGGGGAGTGGGTTTATCTGTGGGTAAACACAGAAAACCCCTACCCAGAAGCCCAGAAACCTTGAACATGACTCATGGGAGGGGAGAAAGGGTTGCCACTCGAGTCTCAGCTGCGGGTCTGCTGACATTTGAACCCAAAAAGCATACAAAAATTACAAAAAAAGAAGAGGAGAGAGGAATGAGGCCCTTGCATGTAGGACTTCAGTTTTTCGTGGCGGTTTCTTTGACGATTAATTTGGTACACACAGATCATTGATTAACAATTGCCCATTGATTGGGGGTTGCAAAATAAGGAAATATGTATAAAATAAAGCAGGGGTAGCTCTCTTTCAAATACTATTACTTGGGGTTAAAATGAATTAGCTTAAATTAGCTTTGAGGAATCGTTTACTTGGGGATTTATTTTGTGAGAAATATTAAAGCCTGCAACTCTTGAAAAAGTAAAACCAAAATCGATGCCCCAGCCCCGGAAAAATATGAAAAATGGCTATGGAGAATCCTGGGGCTCCTGGGAAGGTGACTTTAAAATATTTTCAAGGTGTCACGGTTGGGGCACGGTGAGGGAAATTCAACTGGCAACATTCCGTCGCTCGTCATCTTTATCAGCGGCCTCATCATCGTTGCGATGATCATTATCGTCATTTGCACAGGTTACACTCGAGTTCTTAGGGGCTTATTCCCTTCTGCCCGCTTTCTTTTTACATTTTTGTCAATTTGCCGCGAACTCAAGTCATTTGTGTGTGAGGAAAACTCTACAGGAAAATGCGGGCGGAAAATTCCGAGTGAGGTTGAGACAGATGTAGCAACGGTAGCCGCCTGTCACATTTGCCGCGACACGATTTCCTTTTGCCCCTAACCTCAACACATCCTTATTTATTTCTATTTTTATGTGCAAAAAGAAGTACAAAAAATAAAAGCTAAAGCTGTAAGGAACCGAAAAAAAAGAAGACAAGAATAGGAAATAAAAAATGGCAGAAGGCAAGCTTGCTGCGCATTTTCACTCCTTTCTCCTTCCTCACCCAGCCCAGGTTGGTTTTTCCTCCTTTGACATTCATTCGCATTCCTCCCAATTGTGTTATAAATTCAAAAATGAATAACGCACGTTTGCTTGTGGCTGGAAATTCTATTTTATTTGTGGGAAATGCTTTCACTCTTTGCGTACTTGGGTTTTCCTCCCACTCCCACTGCCGCTTCGGTCTCGGTCTCGGGCTCAATTAAAACATTTTCGCAATGACATTTGTGGGGCTTGACTTGGCTTCAGAGGTGGACGAGGAAAAGGCCGGACTTTTGTGACCAACCGCTCTCCATTGAGGTTGATATTTTTCTACTTTTTTTTCTCTTTTTTTAAGCGGCTTAAGGTTTTTTTTTATTTATTACTGAGCATTCTCTGGGCTGCATGGCCAGCAATTTATTTAATGCACAAAACTCATTTAGCTCAATAGGAGAAAAAGGGAAAATATGTTTAGAGTTGGAAGACAGATTTAAGAGAAATAAACAGAAGTATAACTGAACTTGGGTCTTGAGTTTAGAAGATAAATAAGTGATTAAACTCTTTGTTATTAATTTATAATCGATCGAAATAAATAGATAAATTTCTGATTAATAAAATACTTTAAAGACCTTTCTATTTTACACACTTTTGTGAATTAATTTCTAGGAAGACCTATCAACTCAATAAATAATCAATAAATCTGAAAGGCAATCAAGGTAACCATTTCCCTCAATCAAAGCTCCCATAAAATCAAGTGTACTTACAGCTGTAGAACATCAGGCTTAGACCGAGCTCAACTAGCCACAATTATCCATTGGCTCTGAGTTGAAATCTCAATCACACAATCCTCGGAACTGAGGCCAATCGACAGAAGCCGGGGCAAAAGTTCCAAAACTGCAGAAAATCCATAGACAAACGGCATCAGAATTTAATTCAATTGCAAATCCCATATCATCCCCACAAAGTTGAGAGAAACATTCAATTATGAATTCTGAGAAAAGCTAAAACTCCAAAAAAAAAAAAAAGGAAAACAGAAAAACAAGAAAGAAACACACACAGAAAAAGCGAAAAAACTACAGAAAACTGTTTTATTTATCCAACATTTGACTTTGAAATGATGAAAATGCTAAAGCAAAATGCTTGTTTGGGAGCCAAAAAGGAAGCCAGACCAGAGGCGGGGAAAATTTCATTTGGTCTGACATTGTAAGTCACATTTGATGTACAATGTGCTGGCTGGCTGACTGAATGCTTTTCCAAACTGATTCCGATTCCTCAGCGTTTCCATCATTGATGAGGTTTTTTTTTTCTTCCTTTTTTTTGGGGGTACATCCCCTCTTGTTTTGGTGCTTTCTTTGTGTTTAGTATGTGTGCCCTCACAGTCTGTTTGCAAAGTATACGCATGCTAATTAAATTTCAAGCTAGATTCTAATATTATTCTTCATTTCTTTTTGTTTTTGCAGGGAACCCAAGAGCGTGACTGGAAAATATATTCAAAAATATCGGTAAGTAAAAAAAAATATTTTTGAAAGGAAACAAAAAATTTTAACTTAACTTAAAAAAATGGAAAAGGAGAGGCTTATGAACGGCGATGAATTGAAGTCAGAAAACTTAGATTCTTAGATTAAACAAAAATATTATCTTTTTATTTAAAAAAGAAAAAAATAAATAATAATACCTAAGTATTTTTAAAGTTAAACTTAGCTTTCAAACATTTAAAAACTGCTTTTTTTAAAGTCTGTCAAAGTACGCCCCTGAACAGAACAACTTACTTTGGTCTCCTTTTTTTATATTTATTTTATTTTAAGGGGGAAAACATCTTTTATCCGGCAGAACCTTTTTTCCATTGGTTGATACTAGACTTATTGGAATTTGGAAAATGATAGCGTTGACATGAAAGTTTGGACCCTTAACCCCCCCTCTCTACAGTCTTACCCCGCCTCTGTCATCACCCAGATTTTTTCTTTCACTTTTATTGTGTTTTATGTCGCAAGACACACACAAAAGTCAACCCAGAAATCGGCTTAACGCACAAACAGAAAGGAAATTTGAAGAGCAACAATCCGAGAGATGCGTATCTTGTGGTGTGCCCCTCATCCCCCCACTAAATAATCCCCCCTCCCCCCATGTGTGTGTGTGTGTGCGCGCTTAACTGTCTCTTCATCAGCATTTTCAGCTCAATATTTCAGATATGCATCTCATCTTCTCCGAGTTTTATTGTCATTTTTGTGGGGGGCTAAGAGGTTTTCCTTCTTTCTGTAGCTTTTCCGAACGAAAAGAAAAAAAGATACAAAAATGTCTATGCAGCTGGCCGGCTGGCCGCCGTCCATGGAGCGTTTTGTTTATGATTTGTCAAAGATCTTAAGGCCGAGAAAATGTGTTTTAAATTGCCAGTGCGGCAGCAGGCGATAAGAAAAGCGCATTTATACAGAGGAAGAAAAATTACTTGATTTTATTCCCTTAGAAAATGTTATATTTATTTAAAAAAAATTAGTTTTCAAATTATATGCCAGCTCAACGAAACATTTTTTTTGGTTCAACTTTTATTTTTCAGTGTTGAAGTGCACGGGCAGAAGGGTTTTTCGTGAGGCTTTTCCCTGGGCAAACTGTAAATGAAGCCTCTTCTCTAGTGCTAATAAATTCACCTTTTACCGCAAAATATTGGCCAACATTTGCAAAAGACAAACAGCTCGGGACCCCCTCTTGCTCAGGCCGTAGTGTGCCAACATAAATCTCCTTAACAATCTGCCTCTGTCCCCCCTCTCACTCTGGATTTTCCACAGAATTTCCCAAGCATTTTCGTGCTCATCTTTCGGCTCCTGGTCTGGGCCCCCGCTCGACTGTTGATTTTTGTCAACCTAATACAAAAGGCAAACAAAATTTGTGTTGGCATTTGGTTAGATTTGCCTGAGAGGGTGGGGAAAATCTAAGGAAAGTCTGGGGTGGAAACTAAAGTTCAAGGGGGGCAAGTGGGCTCTAGGGAAACACCGACAAGGACTAGACTTGTTGAAGGAGCCGCCGTCGCCGCCCGGAAATCAAATATACGATGAGTTGTATGAATTACAGGTGGTGGCCACAAAGGGGTGGAGTTTGGGTAATATCACAGGGATTATGGGTTCTACAACTGACCTCTTGACCTCTTGCAACTTCTTGGGGATATAAACCTAATTAAATTTGGGTTTTGTGTGTAAACTTGACGCAATATAAAGGCAATTTCCTGCACTTAACATGTAAAAATATTTGACAAACTATGTTTATTCTTGATTTTCTAGTTTTAATTGCAAGTTTTTATTCAAATACTTTGTTTAAAATTAGCACAGTCTCCTTAATACCTGAAAATGCATTTTTTTTATAGTTTCTCCCTTTCAATTTTCACACTTTTTGTTCAAATATTTTTCATTTGCCTCGAGGTGGAAGGGGCAACAGCTGGGGAAAATGCATTTCCCTTTCATTAAGCGTTTGTTGTTTCTGAGAATATATTGTTGAAGTTGCTGGTTTTATTGTAGGTGTTGTTGTTGGCTTACACTTGTTGTTGCAGCTGCAATTGGCCACCAAGTTGTGGCCCAGATTTGGGATGTGTTTTTGTTGGTCGCCGCACTCTCACTCACTCTCTCTCTCGCTTTTGGGTTTTTGGCCAGAAAAAGCATCCACTTGAGTGATTCCCTAGCCCTAGCCCCTTTTCACAGCCACGCCCCCCTTGGTTGGACAGCCGGAAAAGTTTCGTGTATGTATGTTAATTAAAGTCATTACGTGGAGGACGCCACTGAGAAAGGAAACAAAAGGCGAAAAATGGCGAGCGGCAGGAAATTGTTCACTGGAAAAAATATCATAAGAAAAGGGGAGAAATTGAAGGGATTTTTTTATATTACTTAGCTTTCTAAAAGTTATAATAAATAAGAGGAAAAGTATACTTTTGTCTTAAATATTGCCTACCCTTAAGCGCTCTTTTTAGAGTTTTCCTATTATTTTTCATAATTTTAATTATAATAGACCCCTTTAAAAAATAGTAGGTATAAAATCCTTAATGAAGCTGCACCTAAAAGTATGCTGTTAAAATTGTGCTTTTGCTTAAGATATTGCATACTCTCTAGCACTCTTCTTAGAGTTTTCAAATCAATGCAAAAGATTTTATAAATATTCTAGCGAAAACTCTATTCAAAATTCAATTAAATCAAAAATAAAATATAATTTTAATAATTTTAACATATAATTCGTGTGATATTCCCACTCTATGTCGCAAAACCATAAAATCAAAGCAACTATCTTGTCAAAAAAAATATCCAAAACCAATTTTCTACCCGTGTAGTTGGAAAAAGAGAGGGGGCAGGGGCAGTGTGTGTGCCACACACGCACGGCCAACAACAAGAACTACAAAGTGAAGCCAAACGCTGCGCCAAATTGGCCAATTTTCATATGCATGCCAAGCAGGAGCAGGAGCAGCAGCAACAAGGAGGCTAAGGGCAAAGTAACAGGGAAGGGGACACCGACACCGGAGGGTGGCAGGAGGAAAATCTCCTCTTTGGCATTGACATCAATGAATAATTTCGACCGGTAGAGAGCAGGGGCGCTACTGGCAATGGCAGTGGCCCAGTGGCAGGGAAAAGTGAGGTGGCGGCGACGCATGCACAACTGCAGACGCCACGTGTCAGGAGCATTGTTGAAATAACGAAACATGTGAGAGATGTGGCTGCACGGCAAGAAAAAACTCTATTATTGTTCTCTATTATTGTAAATTTTTTTAATTATTTCGGGGAATAATTTACAGCTTTCCGAGGGGGAGTAACATCTATAAAAGTTATAAATTTCTTGAAAATTATATGGCTTTCTCTAAAATTTGTCTAAATTATTTCAATAAAATTCCTATAATATTTCTTCGAGTGTCTGAAACCCTAGACCCAAAGGTTCGGAGTCTTTTTGGCCAGTGTGGTTGTCCTTTCATCGCCATTACAATGGCATGGTCCTGGCCCTAGTCCATCCTCCTCCTCTCAAAGCTCCTGCTCCTCTAATGATGCACAACATGCACAAAATGTGTTAATGACAAACCAACTCTCGACTCGACTCCATGGGTTCTTTCAGAAAGCACTCGATAGCTGCCTAATGAGTCCAACCCGAACCCGAACCCGAACCCGAGCCTGTACCTGTTGCCCTGCTTCGACGGTTTCCCCCCTTTTTTTTTTTGTATTGCAGGACTCGCTCTGGCTGGCCCAGAGTTACTTTTGCTTTTCAAATCGACGTGGCGGCCCTGGCCAAAGTGAAGCAAATTAAATTGCAGCATGAAATCGAATTGCCAGCAGGCAGCTGAGGCATTCAAATACTGGCGATGGATGTGGCGGGGGCAGCCCCAGCCCGGCAACCATAAGATACGCTCCTCCGGACTGCAGCTGGTGCCGGCAAACAGGAAGAGGATGAACCCCAAGATTCAGCAGACTTTAAATTGCTTTTCACCTGGCAAAAAAAAAGCGAAAAAAAAAGAATCGAAAAAATAGAGAGCTAGAGAAATAGCTGCTGCAGAAAGAGTTCTGCAAAGTGTTCGATTAAAATAGATATTTTTATGGCTTTTGCATTTGAAAATTGCATTAGGCAAGTGGTTGCTTGGGTTCCCTTAGAAAAAGGGGGAAAAGCGAGGAACTGAATTGTTTTCATTGCCCAGATCGCCCCATAAAGATATCTTTACATTTTCAAAGAGGAAACTCTGACTTTATTTCAAAGGGGAAAAATTCCAGAGGAAAATTCAATGTTGTCTGCGCTTAAAATTACACAAAATTAAAAGTAAACAATATGTAATTGTGAGAAATATTTAAAGAAAGTTTGTCGCCTTTCCTCCTTGGTTTCTTAATTTATTTTCAGACATTTTCTCACCTAAAATCTCCTGCCAAAATATTCTCCAATTTGAATCCCTGCCAATACATTTTTGGCATAGACTTTTCCTGGGATCGGAAATATGTTTTTATGAAGCCGAATGGCAAATCTTAATTGAAAAATGCACATCAATTGCGATATTGGCCGTTGTTGCCATACGGCGTTATCCATTTAATTCCCTTTTTCTGTTTGGCTTTGGCCAGAACCAACTCAATCTGGCAAAATCAAAATCAAAAATGTTGCAAAAATGCTGCGAATAAACAGCATATTGTTCTCATTGTTGCTGCTGTTGTTGCCGTTGTTGCCGTTGTTGCCGTTACTGTTATCATCGTTTTTTGCGATGCATTTGTTGTTACTTTTGTTGGCAACGCCTCGACAAGACCACAAACAACTCGTTAGAATTTGCATGTGAAATGCAATCGGCAAACAAAAAAGCACAATAAAAGCGAGGACTGAGCCAAAAAGGAAACAACCATCGCCAAAAAACGGCGAAAAAAAACAAAACAAACGAAAGAAAACAAAAGCTAAAATACAAACGAGCAAGTAGGAGAAAATTCCCGGGGGAAGTCGACGTTTTTGTACCCTGCTATGCGTCCAAACTAGAAATTGCGACGAATACGATTTACATCTCTAAAAATATATAATATACTTCAAAAAATATACAAATTGTAAGAACAAGGTTGTTTTGAACCTACACAGAAAGAATTATGGCATCCGGAAATTGAGAATACGCGTTTTCAAATATGTACTATACTCATTTTGAGAACAAATTAAAAAAAAAATATTTGTTTAAGTATTTTGTCCATACTTAGAGACTAAAAAAATCAGAATAAATACAAAAGTACTCACACCAAAATTGAGGACAAATATTCTTGATCTGAAGCGGTTTTATCTCAAAATTGAGTACGTCTGTTGTATCGGTGCCGCATTAAAGTTCTCATAAACGTAGTAAAAAAGTAAATATTAGTATTTGTGTTCTCAAAAATTGCTCAACTGAGTACAAAACCACCTCTAAGTAAGAACAAATGGACTCTTATTTTAAATCCATTTTTATTTATTAAGTTATTTATTTATTCGCCAATTGTTATTACCTTATCTGGCTACTTATAAACATAACTTAAACAAAACCTAATAACATAGAAAATAATAAATCTTTCCTTAAAAATTTTCCCTGTGTAGAAATTCTAGAAACTATTGAAATACCATTTTCATTTTCACTCGACCAGTGTGCATTTTTATTCACAAAATATAAAATTAAGAGAATTATGAAGGTGTTTAATCTTTAAAGATAATATAATTTAAGAGAACTAATATTTAAAGTTATAAAATCTCTAAAAATATATCCTATATAGATTCTAATATACCCGAGGTCAGAACCCAAAGCAATCCTAACAAAAAAGGTAACAAAAAATAGAAAAAGAAAGTAACAAAAATGGCAAATACGCAGGCACAAACATTTCCCGAGCTTTGTTAAGTGGAATAGAGATGGGCATAAAAGCGAGATGGCGCTACAGCGAGATAGAGTTTTCCCCCTGGCATCGGGGTGAGGTGGGGGAAATGGAAATATCTACGGGGCAATGGAAATTGGGTATTCCTCTGCGAACGCCAACAACTAAGCATTTGACTATATAGCAGCGGATGGCTATCAATTTGATATATCAATCAGAGCGAGTACGAACCGAACCGAACCGAACCGAGGCGAGGGACCCAGGGAAATTCATTTGGATTTTGTGGCCTTTGCCACGCCCCCTAGTCGGGGGGGAAAATTGTACAAAAAGGGGAAAGGGCTCTGGTGTGAAATGTAATAGCCTGAATGAACATTTTGTTTATGGCAAAGTTATCAAGTATTTTTTTATTCAGGTGCCATTTTCATTAAAACAAAAAAGAAACTTATTCTAGGCAAAGAAATAGTGTTTCAATCCTGTAACTTTGCTTGTTTAAGCTCAGTTATTAATGGGAAAAATATTATTTGAACGCCTTAAAGCTATAACAGCAACTCGGTCTTCTTTGTGGGAACCTTTTCTATATATTTTTACTACTTATTATATTTTGCATTGGGACATGTTAATAACCATCGACTCGAATCGCCATTTGATATGGTTTTATTACCCTCCTTGGTCCGTTAATAGCCATGCTCCATCCACCCACCGACAGAGCTGGCCTTGAGCGGGGCTTACTTGCAGATGGCATATACTTATGGCGAGGAGTGTGCGTTCCGTTCCGGTTTTGTCAGTCTGCTTCTAGGATTATCTTGGACACACGCTGGCTGGGGCCACTCATAAAAGGGAGAGCCCCCTTTTTTGCCCTCTGATTGATTTATGTTTTCCCCCTACGCACTGAAAGGGGGCTCTTCTCTCCACTAGCTATTTTTTTTCCCACTTCTCCTTTGACTGTTAATAGCTTTAATGCTGTTTTATGGCATTTCGTGGAGAAAGAGCAACAAATACAGGGCAGTTGGGATCTGGATCGGGAACTGGAACTAAAACTGAAACTGAAACTGAAACTCAGACTTCCACTGCGACTGGGACCTTGCATGCCAACGCCAAATGTTTTACATGCCTGCCCTGGCAACACTTGAAAAAATAGTATTTATTTATATTTAAAAGAGCTCTTAAATTATATTGAGGTTGGGATCTCTTCAAGAGAAAAGCCCAGAAGAAATAAGGAGAAGCGTTCATGACTGAGTAAAACCAATAAGAAATAATAAATATTGTTGCTGCTTTGCTTGTACATTGTGCAGGCAAAGCGTGTGAGAAGGAGCGAGAAGGGCATGCTCTAAAGATCTTTTCGAAGAAGGAAGCGCTTAGCTTAGTCAGAGAGAGAGAGAGCAAAAGGAAGGAGCGAATTATCGAAAGAGTGGATTTATCGATTCTCTTTTTAAACGGTTTTTAAGGTTTTTTTTTTTTTAAGTTTTAATATTTATATATACAAAGTTCAAATCAATTCAAACACCAAAAGAAAAGGATTAATGTAATTTTTTAACTTGAAAAATGTCTGAAACTTTTATAAAATATTAATTTAATTATTTTAATTATTTAAATAGTTCCTTGGTATTTTTTTTCGAGTGCATACCGGCCCGCCACTTACTGTGGCAACAATGTTTGAGCATAAATAAATTGGAATCGACTGGCGGGTGCGGGTGTGAGCTACGGCCGGGCGGTGCTGGCCTCTTCAGGCTCATAATTCCAGCTTTTATTTGTGGGATTTTGGCATGGCATGTCCGTCATGCATCCCTGCCTCTCCTGGCTGCCTTCTCGAACGTATTTCTGACCGATTCTCCTCGTGGCTCTCCTTTGATTCTCCCCATGTAACCCACTCTCCACTTGTCCACTTTCTTCGCTTTCCACGCTGATTAATGGCTTTCCGTACTCTGCAGATGATGTCCGACTCCGACTCCTGTGGCTGCTAAGTCCCCGAATTACTCGCCGAGAGAGAGAGAGGAGGGAGAAGGTGAAGGAGAAGGAGGAGCAGAGCCTAGAGCTTCAGCTTCAGGAGGAATCGCGACTTGATTCCACACCATGTATCCGGCCAGCGGCAGTGGCGGAGGCAGTGCGGCCACGGCTGCCAAGTTCCAGAATCGCTGCGGATCGCCGCAGTTTGCCAACGAGTATCCGCACCCACATCCGCACCAGCATCCACATCCGCATCCGCATGCGACGCAGACGACAGCGGTGGCGGTGCACAGTGCTCCCCCAGGAGTTGGGGTAACCTCTGGCGGCGGCGGCGGTGGAGGCTCCATGTCGATGCGACATGGCCAGCGGATGGTGGCCTCGCACCAGCATCCCGGCAACCCGATGACCCTGAATCACGGCCACGGCCACGGTCACGGTCTGGGGGGTCACAATCACGGGGGAGGCATGGGCCATGCCACCCTGGGGCATCCGCATCCGCATCCGCATCAGCACAACAGCAGCAGCGGCAGCAGCAGCAACAATAGCCACGGCCACGTGGGCTCGCACCTGATCTTCCCCGACGACATGGACAGCATCGAGTTCTGCATGCCGGCCCCGCCCTCGTCCTCGTCCTCCTCCTCGCAGCAGAACGGCTTGGGGATCGGCATCGGGCTGGGCATGGGCGACCAGCTGCTCATGGGCGGCAGCAGTCACGGCGAGGCGTTCACGGAGCGCCGCCGGCGAGGTCACAGTCGGCGGAGCAATCACAAAATGGATGTGGAACAGCAGGTAATAGCTTAAAAAATATTTAAAACAATTTAAGAAGGTTACAAAAATATTTTAAAAATATATTTACTAAGGAAAATATATTTCCTAACAAACCCTGGCTTATTCTCCCCCCAAAAACCAGGTCAAGTGGTCCCGCAAAAACATTGCCGCCACCATGGAGCGCTTCGAGCCGACGCCCAACACCCAGTCCTCGTCGTCCACCTCGTCGCTGGACTATGGCTTTGCCGCCGGTGTGATGACGCCCAGCAGCAGCAGTGCCACGCCCTCGCATGGCGGTGGCGGCGGCGGTGCCTCCAATCCCTCGCTCCACGTGGCCTTCAACGGGGGCGGCGGTGGCGGTTCGGTGGCGAGTGGCGGCGCCTCTGGTGGCTCCGCCAGTGGCTCGGGAGCAGCTCCACCGTCTGCCCCCTTTAACCACGTCTATTCGTATGCCTACTACGAGCCCGGCGCCGCCAAATGCCACACCAATGTCCCCGCCCAGGGCTCTGGGTCCAGCTCGGGCTCTGGCTCCGGCTCCGGCTCCGGCTCTGTGTCCGCCTCCGGCTCGGGCTCTGGATCGGGCGGTCAGGTGCAGGGCCACTCGAAGAGTCCGCCCCGTAACTCCATACGCGCCCTGCTGGCCAAGAGCTTCCGCTCGAAGAGCAGCTCCACCCACGGCGGCGGCGGAGGCGGCGGCCAGTCCACGTCGAGTTCGCCCAGCGCCGAGGAGCGGGACCGGCACACGTACACCACGCGATACGGGACCACCGAGAACCTGTACGAGGAGGTCAGCGAGCAGAAGATCCGCAAGGTGCTCTCGGACAACCGCATCGCCAGCGGCTCCTCCAGTGCGGGCAACGTGAAGGAGGAGCAGCGTCGCGTCCAGCACAATCACTTCCGGGTGCTGGACGAGCTGAATTTGTCGCTGGAGGCCCTGATCATGCCGCCCACACCGCCGGACGTGAGTCCCAGCCATGTCCTGGGCGAGGATGAGCCCAGCACCTCGTCGAATCTGGTGACTGGCAGCGTTACAGGCGGCGCTGGAGCGGTGGGCGGTGGCGGGGGATCAGTGGCATCTCAGATGGTAGCGGCGGCGGCGGCGGCGTCAAGCGGACCCTCGAAGACTGCCCAGAGGCCCAGGCGCGGCGGACTCCTGGGCGGGGCAGCCAACTCCGGGCTGGGTGGGACTTCGCACACCTCCAGCTCCGCCTCGCATGCCAGCCTGGAGAATCTGTCGAGCACGCTGAACAGCATGGAGCTGAAGGATCACGGCCACAGCAGCTGCATCAACCCGGAGTTCGACGAGGGCGACCTGGACTCCGGCTTCAGTGGCAGCGGCAGCAGCAGCGGGGCCAGCTACAACGAGAGCCTGCGCTACTACAAGTCGGCCACGCCCACCGGCCACCAGATGCACCACCACCAGATGCAGATGCACCCGCATCAGATGCAGCACCAGATGCAGATGCACCAGCACCAGCACCAGATGCAGGGACACCATCTGAACAACAACACGCTGCCCCACAATCTGCGCAGCTGCCGCTCCTCGACGGCCTCGGGCACTTCGACCTCCAAGAGCAGCATGGCCAGCTGCAGCGAGGATCAGGGCATCGGCATGACCTTGGCCGTGGGCGGAGGCGGTAATCAGGAGGCGAATGGAGCCGGCGGCAATGGCTCCCTCTCGCCCTTCAACTATCCGCGCCGCAGCTCGGCGGACCAGCAGCGTGCCTCTGGCAGGTCCATGAGCTCCGTGGGAGGAGGAGGAGGAGGAGGCGGTGGTGCTCCTGGAACATGCATGCCAGCCGGCATGGGCATGGGCATGGGCATGACTATGGGCGGCAATGGCAGCAGCATGGGCATGGGCATGAGCATGAGCAGCAGCAGCAACGTGGCCCTCTCCACCGGAGCGAAACCCAAGAAGAACTTCTGGACCATGAAACCGTGATGCTACAAAAAGGCGCTGCGTCACATTTGCAAGAAATGGACTATTGTTATGGTGAGTTCGAGGAGATATAGCCTTTATGAGTAAATATATATAATATTAAAAAAGGGCAGATAAATCTAGATTATCCTGATGATGTTAGTTTCCTTATTAGTTATTTTTTTATTTAGATAAAGGAAATTCAAAAAGAATTTAATAGTTTAGTATTAAGTATTATATAGTATTATTAATACCATTTTAAAGGAATATAAACTAAAAACATTTCAAAATGTTAAAAAGTTCTTAAATCTTGAGCGGTTTTTAATTTAAAATAATACAAAACAATTGTTTTTTAGGTCAAAATAATATAAATACTTTGAAATTCAAGGTGAAGCCTTTAAATTTTAATCTAAACTTTTAATTATACAAAATATTAGTTTGTTAGACTAAAATAATATGAAAACTATATATTTTCATCGATAAAGTATATTTAATTTCAGGTAAAGCTTTTAAATTAATATCTAAACCTTCAAATATTACAAAACAATAGTTTGCTAGCCTAAAATAATATCAGAACTATAAAATTCCCTGTATAAAGTATCTATTATTTAAGGTAAGGCCTTTGAATTAATATTTAAACTTTAAAATTCCATCCTGTTAAAAGTTTCTTTTATCTAAGACTTTACCTTTTTCTTAGTTAAATATTTTTTAACTCTAAAACCTCCCCTTATAAATTCTCCTACTTTAAATTTTAACCCAAAGAATACCCTTAATTTCCCTGATTAATTTCGTATTAATTCAGAGTCACTTCCCTGCCTGTATCTCTAGTAAATCTCCTTCCTGGAAAAATCACAGCTCTCATCTCGCCACCTCTGTGATTGTGTTAACCCCTTTCAATAGTTGATTGCTTTTTATGGCCATTTCTGCCATTTAAGATCATCTGCCATGATTATCTCCAGCTCCATCGCCATCGCCAGGTCCCTGTCCCAGCTCGAAATTCCCACCCCAACTCCTCTCGGCTCAACCGGCGGGTTTGGGCATCAATTTCAACTTTTCAACTTTAATCATAATAAATTTGCGACCCGTTTTCCACAGCAACACCGCCATGGCCATGGCCAGTCTCATATATAGTTTCATATATAGAGCTCTGGCTCCATTTCACTTCACAATCAACGAGATACTTCCGCTGGAGAGGAAGCAGATCCCGTGGAGAGAGAGCTCCGGTCGGTCCACATTCCCAAGATAATAAATTTATTAACCCAGAGAGCGGCAGCGGCGGCGGCGGCCCACAAAAACATCATCATTATCCGAGAGAGAGAGGGGAAGCGGGCAAATGTTTTCATCCCTTCTGCCCGAACCGAAATGAATCAATTAAAACTGATTGAACTTCATAGATTTTCTTCATCGCTCCCCCACCCCCAGAAAAAAGAGGAAAAATTCATTTATAACTGAAACTGGGCTAATCCGCATCGCTCATCGGCTTTTTTTTTCGGTTTGGGAGTGTGGGAACTATACCACATATGCCCCCATTTTCTAGACTGGTCACGGGGATTACCCCGAAGACGTAGATGAAGAATCCGAATCAAAATCGGTACAAGGGAGATATGGGAAGTCATGGGGGTGGCAGAGGATGGGCCATTAAGGCGCCTGTTGAAATGTCCGCAAGACCGAAAGATGCGACCAAACTCTATGTAACACCCCCTTAAATCCTGAGTCTCGGTCTGGGTGTGTGTGAATAATACCGTTATTCATTGCATTTTGTTATAAATCTGTCAATTTGCACAATTGTGCGTACGAACGAGGACTGCACTGGAAAGAAAAGGAGGGTTTTGGAAGGGAAAATTATGTTTTGAAGAACAGGAAACCTTGGGACAACGTTTTGAATAGATAATACTGAGAAGTAAGCCTACTATTATTTATATATTTTCTCTGATTATGGTTTGTTTTATTATATTTATTTTTCTTTATATTTAATTACTTACATTTCTATCATAGAGTACTTACAATATTTTGTGAATGGAAATTACAATAAATTTACAGTAATTATTTATACTTGCAAGTCAGAAAATGTTCTGTGTCCAGCCTCTACAAGCACACGCACAGAATGTAAACAACACATTAGTGCAGTCTAATATTATATTTTTTGGTCAAACTCTAGCCTTAAATATAATTAAAAAGCTATTTTTAGACTTAACTAATTTAAATGAAATATTACATTACATTGGTTCTATTTTTACTCATATCTAGACACTTTATTCTATTTCTAGCTCATTAAAATGCAATTTTAGGATGCTTTAAGTTTCTGTGAAGCCTTAAAGGATTATTTTCAAGATTCCTAGTATCTAGTATTATTAATACTTACTATTTGCAGTATTTAGCATTATTATTATTATTTTTCCCAGTGCAAGGATGCTTCGTTCTTTATGCAATTCGACAGGGCTTGCTGGGGGTGCAATGGTTGGGTGAAGAGTCGTCGCGGTGAGAGGGGGCACAGGGTGTGCACAACACACAACACACACACACACTTCAGCCCTCGGGGGCAGCGTCGCACACACATGTGTGGCAGCCGCAGGGTGCACGCTCTTCGCGCTCTTCTCGCATTTCGGCGGCGACCATAAAAAATCTGTTGCGAAAAACTCGGAAATGGCTCCGAAGGCAAAACCATTTTTAAGGGGTATTCTGTAGGGTATGATGGGTTCTTTTTAAACCTAAAAATAAGAGTTTAGTTGAATTTGGGATTGAATTTATCATAATAAATAAGTTCACCAGATTAGAGATTTGAAAACTATTAGAAAATGGGTCTAAAAGTATGCAATAATATTTTTTATGGCAGATGGCAAGGATTAGACTTATAGACATCATTTTTAGCCCTTCTCTTGTAGTTTTCTTAGTATTTACCACAAGAAAACCATTTCTAAGGTATCTAAAGCTTTTTTATAATTAGAGAACAAATTTCACCTTATTGGAGGTTTGAAAACTCATAGAAAAGGTACATAAAAGTATGCAGTAATAATTTGTATAATTCCTTACCCCAACCATGTATTTTTCTCAGCTTCTTCCCCAAGGTAAAACCCTTTCTTCAGTATATCTAATGGTTCTTTATTAAAAGAGAACAAATTTTACCTTATTCGAGGTTTGAAAACTCCTAGAAAAGGTACCTAAAAGTATGCAGCCATAATTTGTATCATTCCTTATTTTTATAAGCGTTTTTACTAAGAAAAAACCTTTTTCCGGGGTATATAATGTTTCTTTATTATTAGAGAACCAATTTCTCCTGATTGGAGATTTGAAAACTCCTAGAAAAGGTACCTAAAAGTATGCAGCAATAATTTGTATAGCAGAAACACAAAAATCTGAGTATAGACATCATTCCTTACCCATCCTAGGAATTTTTTTCAGCATCTTTCCAGGGTATTCAGACCCCCTGTTCCCCGAAATCGCAATGGCAACCCTGCTTCCTTCAACGCTGCTCCTCGACGCTGTTGTTCCGTTGTTGCTGCTGTTGTCCGCGTGTTGATTTATATTCGAAACTGCGCCGAGGCGCAACTAATTTGCCTCGGGTGTTAAGTAGCATGTGAAATAAACGCAACGGGCGAAAGCCAAACACTGTGCGAGATGCGCCCCGGAGGAGGGCGGTTCGGGGTAAATGGGGAATCCCTGAAAAGGGAAACTCTCTCGGCTGCATCCATTGAATGCCGTTTGAATGGTTGCATGATATGCCGAGTGTGTGTGTGTGTGTGAATGGTCCATTGCCGCTCCATGAATAAGTGACCAAGTGCCGGAGTGTGCGGATCTGGCTGCCGACTTCCCATATATATATATATCTGTATATATATAGCAGGACTTCTTATTCAATCGCCGCTTACAAAGGGCATTGCTGCGGAGCCATTTCGGAGTCATTTATGATGGAATCGGGGCCAGAATGCGAGGAGCATTCACGGAGGAACGGACTCATTCAGCCCGAAAGTCTGAAAGCCTAGCTAGCATTCACCTTGAATTAAAAGGAACTCAAGAGTGGCTTTAACTTTAACTTTATTGGTGAAATAAAAATATTAATTTTATTTAAAGTTGGTCCCAAGAAATGCTTCTCTGTCCCCCAATTCCTTTCATTTATTTTAGATGACTTTATCGAAGGCATTCCCTTCTTTATTTGTGGCCATTTTTGGGATACTCCAGACACAAGTTTGGCCGCCAGCCCAGACATCTCATCATCATCATCATCAGCTGTATTGGAATCTCACCCTTGACCCTACCAACCTCCTTCCTCTGCCATTTCCCATTTTCCATTGAAAATCTCCGTCCTTTTCTGGGACTCTGTCTCATATGTGACCCTAAAACTGGGTCTGGTCTATCTGCAAACGATTTGTGCACACTCGATTTGACAGTCAGTCAGTCAGTTTTCCATTTCCCTTCTGCAGGGTTTTTTCCTCTTTTTGAGGGAAACTCTGTAACCCTATCGCCGCCCCCGAGAATCGTTTAAATGTTGCCAACAATAATAAAACATTTTAAACTTGCGCCGGCTAATAAAGCAAACCAAAAAAAAAGAGCGTATAAGGAAAAAGGAACTCGAAATGAAATCAGAGCTGCTGCTGCCTGACAGAGGGAGAAAATGGGAGGAAGGAAAACCGTCTGCTTTTTCGCTTCGAGCAAATATGAAAATGGATCTCGATTTAGGGATTCCGCCGGCCGGACAATGCCTCGCATGGAGATAAGGCAGGAGGAGCCAAAGGATTGCTCGGGCATAAACATTCACTTAGCCACACACAAAATACACTCAAATGAACAGCAACACACACATTTCTATTTGAGCAGGAAGGGGTGCCCGGGGGGTGGCTGGAAATTTGTCAGAAGTTTTCCCCCGAACTAGCTCTCCTCCTAAGTTGACTTTTACCCGGCCCAGATTGCGTCCGACTGATTAAAAATTGAATGATGGAGGAGGCCCCGAGACGCTGACGCCCGCCGGGTGGGTGGGAAAAATGTATCGAGCACAGAGGAAAATGTACCAGGAAAGGCCTTTCTTATTCTTACACAACGCGGGCCAGTACACGGCAAGAGAAGGGGGAGAGTTTGGCTACGAATTCTTAGCAAGAGATGATGCTTAATTTATATTTTAAAAAATATTTGTATGAATTAGTTTCCTTTATAAATTCTTCAAGTCTAGGTTATATTTTTCCCCAAGTCTTAAGCCGTTTCTTTTATTATTTTCCTCTACTTTTATAGTCTCTCCCTTACCTTTCTATTATCTCTACCTGAAACCCTGTCTAATCTGGTATCCTCTCGCATCTAATACTGCGTCATATGTTGCATCTTTTAAATTCCTGGAAATCCCCAGGATATTTCTATATATCTCCTTCCACAATCTCTTAACTAAATTGCGCTTCGGCTTTGGTCTCCCCTTCTGCCTGACAGTTACAGCTTATTTTCGTGTATCATTAAACTGCTTCTGTTTTTGCAATCCCTTGCACTCCCTGAACCATCATCATCAACCCCCTTTTCTGCGAGTGTAGCAAAGTGGAAGAAAAGCAAAGGAAAACCTTAACCCGCTGGCGCCAAAGTCGCGTGGGTAACACAATAAATTTGCAAGGACAAGGACCCGCTTGGTCTGGTTTCTTTTTTTTGGCTCTAGCTTGGGGTCTGGTCCTGGTCCTGGTCTTGCCATTTTCCTTTCATTGGCAAGGCGCCAAGCCGGCAGCGTCCAGGGGAATGGATAAGGACACGGGCGGACACAGGCGGACACAGGGGGACACAGGGACACGGGGTCGCAGGGCTGACTGACTGACGGCCGAAGGAATGGCGTAACGTCGCAGCCAAAGGACAATGGCAGGCGTAGAGCAATAACACACACTGAATTGGGGGTGGCTTCGAGCTCAGTGCTCAGTGTTCAGTGCTCAGTGCTCAGCTCTTGGCTCTTGGCTCTCCGCTCAACGGTAGCTGGTGGTGACATTGTCCGCCTTAGTTGCTTTCCCTTTCCCACTCGAATGTCCTGGATCACTGGGAGAAATTAGGAAGGTCTACAAAGAAAAGAGAGTCCTGAGAGGTGACTTACGAGTGACTATATAAGAAGTTCTGGCTTTAATATAATATTATTTAATGTTTAAATATAGTCTTCTTATGAAATATTTTAGTGTGACTAAATTTTAGGACTTCCCTTATTTATATATATTTTTTCGGTGAATTTTGCTAAGATTTTGTATTTTTGTTTTACTTTTTTACCTTTAAAATTATTTTCTTAAATTGATTTATATTCCTCTGGTAGAATATTGTATCATAATTAATGTTAAGCACTGCCTTTATTATTATTTTTTTTTTTAATTAAAACTTATGTTTATGTTCTTCAATTTATATTCTTTTAATTTATTTTCTTTTAATTGATTTTCTTTAATTTATTTTCTCTTGTAAAATATTGCATCATAATTAATTTTAAGCACTTCCTTTATCTATACATTTTGCACAGTGCACTTTCCTTGGATTTTTCGGGGTTGTCGCAACCAAAATCACCCACCACTCGCGCTGTCGCAAGACGAAAACTGTAGTAAATAATTCTTTAAAGATTTAGAGACACTCTCCACCCGCACAATTGCAAATTTTTATGAGATATTCAAGGCGGAATTACTCACTCTCTGCCACAGGGGGTGCGGCGCGTGCTTGTCGCGGCTTTTTAGCTATTTTCGTCAGCGCGAGAGGGCCCCGAGCTCGAGAGTTGAAGTTGAAGTTCCTCGCCGACATAAGCCGGCCACATATCAAGATTAATTTTTTCCAAGATAATAAATTCAATGCAGATTAAATGGCAGAGACCATTAAATTATCGACTTGAGGTCGGTTCGCGCTCCCACAGCTGGTGCTGGGCTGGGCTGGGGTTCGGGGTTCGGGGTTCGGCGGGGTTCAGAGGCACATGGGGTCCCATCTCTGGGCATTGTTCGTGGCTTCGTTCCTAAGCTGATGACTGCATTAACCATTAACATTGGGCAAACGTGCGTGAAGAGCAATTGATAATGCCAGATGAGATGATGAACGGAGACGAGATGAGCTAAGATGAGAGACCGAAACGATTCTGAGGTTTCTCCGAATGGCTCCCAGAGGTTTATTCCGGCGTAAATCGCCTTAAATCGCCTTAAATGTGACATTAATGATAACTATCAATTAATTCTATATATTTTGGCATATGTTTGAGATTTATAAATATTTATTGGCACTTTTTTAGAGCCTTTAAGGGGGGAATTTGATTTAAAAAAAAAAAGTAATTAAATACTGCAATAAGGTTTCTTTTTTTTACATAAAATTTCCCCTTTGATTGATTGCTTAAATTATGCATAAAAACAGTTACTGAAAGCCTTGTTATAAATTATAGAAATGTCAAAGATGAAATAATAATTTCTAGTTTTGAATTATTACATTAATTTCTCTTTCCCAAGAACTTATATAATTTTATTTAATATATGGGACATAATCCTTTTTTTTATACAGAAAAATGCCTCCTTTTTAGCTTATTGACGACCATTGGGCTTATCAGGCACATCTTTATGAAAACTTTTATGGAAACGCCGGCTAAAAGTAAAGAAAAGAAGATCCGAAGACCATTAGGATTATCTTCAGATTTCTCTGGGTCTCTGTGTTGCCTTTCACGGCCATCATGAAAGTTATAATGGAGCTGCGGGGATTTTCAACTCTCTTCGTTACCATTCTTTTTGGCCAAAAAATAAAAAGCAAGAAGAAATGGAAAACTTGCAAGTGAAAACGGAAAACAAAACGCAACGCAGACACATCAATTACGACAAAAAGGGGGTAAGAATGGGAGACAGCTCCAATTGAACGCGATTCGCTGGCTGTTCTTTTGTATTCTTTTTTTTTTTTTGCCAAAGAACTGTTAAATGCAAACGACAGATCCTCCGAACCTCAACCTCCTGGCCCTATCTCAGCCCATCAATCAGGACCAAAAAGCCAAAAACAAACGAACAAAAAAAAAAATATAACAGCCAGCGAGAAATAGAATCTCAAAGTCAATTTTTTGGCAAACAAACAAACCGATTGACGTAGGCCCCTGCCGAAACCCCCAAAACCCCAGCTCCCAACCTTTTGCTTAATCAATGTGTGGTGGCTGGGATGGTGAGTGAAAATCCTGGCGAAAATGTCAAATGCGTTGATTGGAAGGCCGCCAGCGCCAGTGGCAGCGTCTAAAAATGCTGGCAAATCGCGTTCGCTTAATGCGAATGAGATTTGTTGCAAATCAGGGAGCAGGAGGGCCTCTTCGAGGGCCGCGGTGCTGCCAGACCGCACAATCAGTTTCCGTTTCCGGTCGCTGGCCGCACAATTAAGCGCGGCGGCGGCAGCGGCAGTGGCAGCAACGGCCATTTTGCCGATGCTCTCCACTTGGCTAATAAACAAGCACTGCCCACGAGGTGAGGGCGAGGGCAGGTGTGCCAAGAGGTGCCAAAGCGTTGGTTGCACTCGGAAAAATAATATAGGATGGAAATTTAAAAATAAATAAAGGTTTTTTGGGTTTTTGAAATGCATTTTTCAGTTTCGTTTGCTTTATTATGGGTTATTTATGGAAATATTATGGAAATTAGAGTAATCAAAGAAAGAACAGATTATAAATAGTGACTTAAGGCCTTCTTCTATCTTCTAACAAATAAAAGCACAGATTTACGATGATAATTATAAATAAGGAAGAAATATAAATGAACAAAGAGTAACGATAGGTGGAAAAAATTATAAATACATAATATAATTAATATAAGCCTCTCTCCGAGATTCTAGTAATCGAATTTCATAAAAAAGGTAACAATTTTGTATGAAAACGTAAATTAAGAAAGGAATATTAGGAAAAGTAAATAAAATAAAGAAAGAGAATATATTTAAATATAGAAATTAAACTTTTAATCGAGTTTCGTTGAAAATTAACAGATTGCATTTAAATGAAGTGAAGTAAGCCCTTTCTTTTCTTTCTGTGCACTTTGGCATACCTTGTTTGCTTTGGCCGCTGTCGCTTGCTTTTTTTTCCATACTTTGGTCGCTGGTCGCCGGTCCTCTTGGTCGTCGCTTCATTAAGTGTAAAAAAAATACATGTTGTATATATGTAAATGAAGGCGGTGGCAAAATGCCACTTGCTCTGCTCTTGTTGTTATTATTATTGCCATTGCCAGTGCTACTGCCACTGCCACTGCCACTGCCATTGTTGTTGCTGCCGCTCACACCTTTATTTGTGCAAGAGCTTTTGTTGGGAATATGCGTTTTCATTTCGTTTGGTTTGGTTTTGTTTGCCGGCGAACGCAATATAAACAACTACAACAACGACGACGATGGCCTGGTCATCACAATATATATGTATATATCTCTCTCACTCCATGGGTGTGCCAACAAGAGCATTCCGAGGGCCGCCGCCTACCCCCAGAAATCAGCAACCCACAGATGCAAGGCGGGAGGTGGATGGGGGCGACGAATGAACCGCCCGTTGCGCCAATTTATGACCTGTCAGAAATTTCCCAACACAGCACAACAACGTCGTCCACACACACACTCCACACTCACACACAATACACACAACACACACAGCGCTGAGCGCGCCTTGAAGCAGCTTTAAGTGCATGCCCCGAAAAAGTAGGCAACACTTTCTGCACTTTGTTCGCGGCGCGCAGCAAAGTAGGCAACGCTTTTTCGTCCGCTTCGCCACGTGATGGATGGGCTGGGACTGTGGCTGGGGCTGGGGCGGGGCAGAGGGAGGAAGAGGAAGCATAACTTGGCCCCATTCTGGAAGAGCGGTTTTAATGGAACTTTGGCATGGCGTAATTCGTTTTCTAAGATAACAATTCACCCTAGTCTGAGTCGGCTTAATTTTTCACCAATTAAGTAATTTTCTCAGTCAAGTTTGCATAATTTTATGGTAATTAATATGTCAAAAGGGTTGTTTTCTTATTTTAAATATATAATAAAGTATGTTTCCTGGTCACAAAACAGTTAAACATAAAAATTCCTTTGAAATCAACTTGAATTAATTCATTTACAATTATTTCTAAAGCCTTAAACCCTTTTCAGACCTCCATTTTAACTTATACAAGCCCCACTTAACTCTGTACTTAGAGCTCTCCTCCTTTTCCCCTGACAATATACAATGATTGTCCCAATCAAACTCATATTTCCCCACCTGGAAAATATACGAAAATGATATAACGAAGGCAGATGGTGCGCCCTGCGCCCCTTCGTCGATACATAATCAGTTTTAAGTTTGCCTTCCGGAGGTTGTGGCTCAAAATTTGTGTTTATTGCAGTTTATATAAAGAGTTAAAAAAGCACCCCCTTTGTGTGTGTGTGTGTGTGTGTGGCACCAGCACCCTCTGCCACATTTAACGCGCCCCTTTTGTTGTTACCGAAATATTTTCACTTGCCCCCGAAATGATTTCCTCTTTTTTTATATTACTTTTTCACTCGTTTCTGGCTGACGCGCAGATTTAATATTTCCGCACTATTGTCGTCTGGGCAGGTGCTTCTTCCGCCCCTGCCCCCTGCCAAGGGGGTGACTGTGGGAAGGGGGGTTGCCATGGCACACACATGTCACATGTCGGTGGCACGCCCACACAGACAATCGCTTGGCAAAGATGGTGTTGCGGGGGCCACGAACTGCGCCCCTTAGCCCTTGCTCCCTCGCTCTCTCTCACTGTCGCCCAGTGATGCTTTTTGACGGCTTTTGACTTTTTGGCATTGTTGTTGTCGCCTGTTTTATATTTATATTGACGCTTTTTTACACACACTTCCGCCCCACACCTGCGGTGGCAATGATAGTTGTGGCCTTGCATTTAGTAGTTTTTCTAAAATTTTTAATAAATTAAAACTGAATATTATAGGAATATATAAATTAGTGAATTTATTTACATAACTCTATATTTAACAATATTAACTTTAAACCCAAAGACAAGGATTATTTCAACAAAATCTCGGAGACTAGAGGGTACTGGTAGCTCTTGAGGCTCCAAAGACTACCAGCACTCCTTGTCGTTTTCAGGCCTCTGTAAAGCCATTTTTTCGTCCCCAACTGTAGGCATTCTTTTATTTTTGGTTCCATTTATCTCTGGGCGGAGGACTCTCTATATTTTTTTTTTACATTTTTGTGGATTTTGATGTCTGGCCGAAACGCAACGAGCCACACAATGACCGACAAGCAACTGACAGCCGCAGCGGGCTCCACCTGTTCCAACCGCCCAAAGGCAGCCCCCTTTCACCTTGCAGCACAGACACGGCACAGGACACAGCACAGGCCAGCCAGCCTCTCATTCATTCATTCAGTCAATCATGCAGCCATTCAATTTATCGTTGACTTAACTTTTTGATGGTTACAAAATGAAATTTATGGAAACTTTGGGGCTGCCCCAGCAACAGCCAGTGATGGGGCTAGGTGCTACCTATGGATACTTTATAACTGAAATGGGTACAGAAATTATTTAGGATTTTTTTTTTTTAACTTTTAAGGATGCTAGGGAAAATAATATTTAATTTTTAGGTACAGAAATCATATAGTTACTGGTCACTGGTACCCCTTGCCATCTCTAACAGCTCGTTTACCTTTTTCCGGCCGGAGGAGGATGGCCCCCAAACTGACCGCTTGACACTTGTGTTTGGGCATCCATCAGAAGTCGAGTCTGGACCGAAAAGCGAGTGTTATCTTTGCGGTCGCATCTATAATGGGTTTTGTCACGTTGCAGACGAGTCTGGCCCCGATTCTGTACCCTCCCCTTTTGCCACGTCGACATCAATAAACTTGAAACAAAAACAACAAAAGCGAAAAAAAGTGAAATGGAAAGGGAAAGGCTGGCTGGACCTGGCTGCTGCATGTGTGCGGCTTATTCGAAATACATTTGCCTGTTTAAGCCGCTTTTAAAACTCCTCTCTCTCTCTGTCTTCAGTCCGGCTCGGGTCAGCTCAGCCGGGTTTAACTTCCACCCCCAATTATCCATTATCCATTATCCTGGCACTGGTCCTGCTCCTGCTCCTGCTCCTGCTCCTGCTCCTGGTGCTGCCTCTCTGTAAAGTGCTTAATAACTTTGGCACCAAATGGCCGGCAGCTGGAGTCCCCGCCCTTTTTGCAGCGACAAGTGCATCAAATTGTCAGACATTTTCCAGTGTTGACTTTGACCGAACCCGGCTAAAAACATAATTGTTAAAGTCCAGCGAGGGTTTCTCCGATATTGCGGTCAGCATGGGTGGTGGAGGGTGTCGGGTGAGGGGCGGGACTCGGAAGCTACGGACGCCTGGAGGACACCCAATAAAAGCACATGCATGCAACAATAAATAAATTAGAACAAGGTGCGGTGTGTGACAGGGCCCAAGCCCATAATACACTGAGGGTAAATAAGGCAAGGAATTAAACAAAAAATTAAAAATAAATGAATTTTTTATCAGGGTACTTTATCAAGGGTACTTGAAATAATATTAAAGGTATTTTTATAAACCCTCTAGAAATGTATATATTTCCTCGAAAGCCTCAGGATTTCCGCTCAGTGCTCTAGCCCGGCTCTCTCTCTTAATAACGGGTTAGTCCTCAGGTGGCGGCAGGGGTGCCCAGGGTTAGTGCTGGGTGCTGGGTGCTGGAGTGTGTGGATATAGGGCTAAGGCTACCGTTTTGTTGTCTGCCTTGGCAGTCAGATGCAATTTATTGATAATATGCGAGGCACAGGAAGAGCAGGGCGGCCAGCAGGGCAAAGGGAGCGCAGGATTCCCACTGAAAGTCAGCGCCAACTTTATGAGAATGCGACCTTTCTGCCATTATGTCGGTTATTTACACACACACACACACAGGCTAGGCCAGCAGCAGTGGCGGCAGCAGCACAAAATTTGTTGCACAAATTGTGGCAACAAATTTTAGCGCAGACAATATTCAGTTCAGGAAAACTCCGGCAGGGCCGAAAGCCGAAAGCACAGGAAGCGCAGGATAAAAGAAGAAGCTGCCAAAAGTCAATTGCTCGAATCTCCTCACTTGACTTGACCGAAAGGCCCCCGGAACTTGTTGAACTCGCCAGCCCCTGGCCCAATCGGTTTTCGGGGTTTCAATTGCATTTGACTTTAAGCCCAGCCCTGACCCCGAGTCCCACAAATTGCAGCTGAATAAATGCCAGGAAATTCGAAATAAATGTAAATGGCAGCAGCCTGGCGAAAAATATTAAACATCATTTTAATCATAAATTCCCCGAAAACTAATTTTACAGCAGAATGATTGCGTTTTGAATTTCTCTCATGATTTTTGGAATAAATTCACGCCTCAATTTGTTGATTTTACGATAATAATCATTGTTTTTATGCATTTCCTTGAAACAAAAAAAATCATTTTAAATATAATTTCTTGAGTGCTTCATTAATTAAAACGAAAATCCTGCACATTTTCTGGCTTAATTGGTGGCCAGCATATGCTTCATGGCCAGGTGAAAGCTCATCAAGTCAAGGAAAATAAATAACAGGAAAGACCAAGCCAGGCCAGGGAAAATAGGAAAATATCTGGTTACCACCACTAGCTGTTTTTTTAGCATAAAAAATATATAAATTCCGAATTACTTCTTGCCAGAGATAAAATTAATTACGGAATATCAGCGAAATCTCTGGCAAAATATTAAGTTTCCTCTACACATTATTTGATAATAATAAATCTTTGAGTGAGGTTACTTAGTTTAGTGAAATTTCTAATTAAACACACAAAACTCAAAATGCAACATTTTCACTTGACTTTAATATCTATTTGATTTTTATTTTGTTGCAGGAATACAATACAAAGACTGCCTCATGCCATGCCATCCACTATTACCACCAACCCAATAGCAGCAGCAGCTATAGTAGCTATAGTAGCCGTCGTCACCACCAGCATCAGCAGCTGACGTCATCAGCGTCAACGTCATCGTCCACGTCATCACTCCAGCAGCAGCAGCATCGTCACTCCCTTTTGCCAGATCGCATGAATCCCTTTGAGCTGGACGATTGCGAGGCTGAGGAGCTGCAGCAGGACCAGGATGAGGAGGAGGATCAGAAGGATAAGGAGGAGCCCGAGGAGGAGGAGCAGGAGCATTGGCGTTACCAGAGGAGTCAGAAGAATCGGAGGCGCCACTACAAGTACGATGCCGTGGAGGAGTGCTGTCGTCCGATTTGCCAGGAACAGCATTATGGCTCCATAGCCGATATGTTGTAAGCGGGGAGGGGGGACTAAAGATAAGAGGCGAAGGATAACGGATAGCGGATAACGGATTATCGATAACGAACTATCGATAAAGGGGAATCACTTTAAAGCGAAACGCAAGGTACCTACAACAAAGTAACTACAAAGGCAAGGCATAGAATGGATTGATAGAGAGAGCATACCGATAGACCCCCTCCCCCCACCACCCTTGCAGAAGAAAGCGCACGATTAGCGATAGGCAATAATCGATAGTTGATAACCGATGACGATTGTGCATGTTGAATAGATGTATATCGAAGTGTTTTTTTTTTTAAATGTCCCGGGGCGAACATTTTAAACTTATCGTTACTAAGCACAGAATTGATAAATATATATATTCAAAATATATGTATTATTAACCATCTGTCTGGCAGATCTGGCACCGCTATATTATTAAACGTATATAGAGAATACATGTATACCCCCACACCGCACACATACACACACACACATCCGTATATATAAAGCCAATATATATAGATATTTATTCATGTACATACGAAACTACATACATACACACATATATATGTTAAAAGCCAATTTTTTTTATTGCATCCGAATCTAGGAATACGAAAGAGAGCGATCGATAACGATGGCGATAACGATAACGATAATTTTTTTGTGGATAAATGTGGCAACTAGATCTAGAAGATTGCACCACAATGTTGTCTACGACGGCAAAGCGAACATGATCATTAAACATATATATTAATAAATATATATTGATAAATATTAACCTAAATATATACGAACCTTTTTTTTATTATTTATAAACTAGCAATGCTTGTACATAGAATAAAGATTGTGGATTATAATTATACGAATAATAATAATTAATAAAAAAGGATATTTAATAAACTGAGTGTTTTTTTTTTAATTAGGTAACTTAAGCTCTGAGTGTTACACGAATTGTAAATACATTTGGACACATAAACAATTTAATTGACGCACAACAACCGACCGAAGAGGGGAAAGCTGAAAAAAAAAAAAATAGATAACAAAAGATAGATTACTTGTAGATGCGCCTTTGTGTCGAAGGACAAGCATAAGCATAAGCATATAAGGAAGCCCACAAAAAATTAAAATGTGTAATTTATGTGCATGTAGTTGAAATCGAAATCGAAATCGAAAAGGATAACGAAATCGAAATCGAAACAGTTGGCGAGTTGTTCCACTTACTTATTGAAAAATGTGTCTTAAGCAAATATACTTACATACCCACGTGTATACCTACGATAGATGGTCTATGTACACACCTCCACGAACACACACAGGCATACCTATCTATAGAGCAACATTGTAAGGAATTTCATTTCCATTTCTAAAACTTTTCTCCAGCCAAAACAAAAGTCCTTTTGCGCCCCCTGACTCAACTTGAACTATTAGAGAAAAGGAGCTGTTAAAATGCCAACAGCAAAAGCTCAGAATCTCAGCCAGAAAATAAGGTCCTGAATGGCAGTACAAGGGATAATTAAACTAAAGCTAGAGATTCCATCTGGCCAAGTAACTTAATATTTGCTTGAGATTTAGGTTTTTATAATTTATTAAAAATTATTAAACGTGCACACCTAATTTTTTTAGATCAAAATAGTGAAACAGGGATTCAATTTGGTCTATTAAATAATTTAAAATATTAATAACAATATCTAATCCCTAAAATCATAACCAACAGTTTAAATATTATTTACTTGATTTTGATTAAAAGATCTTAGGAATTTGCTTTGAATTCAGAAATCTTTTCGAAATTAGATGTTTTAAATCTCGATTAATTTATCGATATACCCCTTCTGGCTGCGACTTTGGGCTAAGCTCTTGGCCTATCGTCACTTTCCATATCCTGTCTCTCCTGGGACTACTCCTACAATCTGTCAACAATTAGAGAAAGACGAAGCACACTGTAGAGCCAAGTTGTAGCCAAGTTGTAGAAAATTTGGAGAATTATAAGGTCGAAAGTGTTGCATACTTTTTGGCGCACTTCCCAAGCACGCACACCAAACGATAAGAACGATAAACGATAAATGTATAACGTAAAACGAAAAGCGAAAAACAAACGCTAAAAGCAAAACGCAAAACGCAAACGCAAACACCGACAGACTTGCATTAAAATGAAATTACAATTTTACAATTCCCAAGCTGCACTTTGCGGCATTTTAAATGTCTACATAAATATTAAAGGAAGTAACGAAGAATGCATTAGATATTGGATAAATCGTAAAATAAAGCAAAGTTTTAGCACACACAGCCACCACAAGTATATATGTATGTATATCGAACGAATAACAGGACAGGATAATGAATACGCGACTTATGGATCCGGATCCGAGTCGACGTCGAGTGCTTGCGTTCTTCGGGTCTCGATTTGCAGGATTTGCAAGATTTGCTTTGCTTTCTCCCAATTGCTTTGCCAGTGAATTTTTCGGTTCGAACGATTTGATTTGGTTTTTTCCTACATAAAAAAAAGCTTAAAATGTGATATTTTATAAAAACTATGAAAATGTAACGAACGAACGCAAGAACTAACCAACCGATACCGATACCGATACCGCTAACGATAACGATAACGATAACGATACCAACAACAACATGGCATTTAAGCGAAGAAAAGTCAAAAGGACGCAAAGAGTTTACACTTGATTATGATTATTATTAATTATTATACTAAGTTAAGCGAAACTGTAAGTAACGTTATGCATATTAATTATTATAAAAGTAAAAAGCAGAGAGAACGTTTTAAATCTAAAGTGGAACTTGGCGGAGGGAACCTAGAGAAAAGCAAGAAACGAGCGCAAAAGAATTAAATAAAGATTTAATGCAAAACGAAAAACCCCCAAGAAACGAACCATTTTTTCTTCTTCGTCGTCGCCGTCCACAAAGTGGAACTCGAACATGTTGCGCCTCCGACATGTTGCGTCGCAGCCGACGGTGTTGCATACCTTCGGGCTGGTAAACAAAACGCCGCATACTTTTCGGCTCTCGGCTTTCTGTGGATGTCGTGGGTTAAGACTTGTTGCTCCCAACGGTAAGGTGGTGGATGATGTCTTACAAATCGTGAAAAAATCATTGTTTTAATTGAAATTTCACATAAATATTATTTTACTTTTGTATCCCATTAATTTTTATTTATTTATTTTAATAGTTTACATTGTTTAAAAGTTACATAACATAAAACAATAAAAATGGAAAGACATTGATTGGATAAATTCTGGTATTAATTTATAATTTATAGGACTGAATAGTACAACAAACAGGCATACATTTAATATATCAATACAAGTATTACCTTCTTTACATCTCAGCTAAGTTCACTTACTTTAAATGCATATTTAAGAATAAAATTAAATGCCAACAGTCATAGAAATCTAAATATAATTACAGTATTTTATTTACAATTTAATTATATTAAAAAAATGCATTAATTTATTAAATTTACTCATGTTTCAATATTTTAGGAACCAACTGCATTAGAAGCAATTGTTTTGAAGCCAAGTTAGAACTTTATAACGATTTCTTCTCTTAAATTAAAGTAAAGCCAAAACTTAACTATTATTTCCTACACTCAATCCCCTTTTAATTTTCACATAAATGCATATTTTTATTTGTGCTAAAAGCAGGCATTATTTTTATTTCGATTTTCCTCGTAGCAACTTTTCATAGTTGAGTAATCCAATTCGAACAATCGATTCAATCAGTTGCGAAATTCGCACAGTTTCAAGATCCTAAAATTATTGGCAATTTGTGCATCTGGCGCTGCCATCTTTTGTTAGGTTTGCAATTATATTGTTTAAAATATTATGATTAAAAATTTGAACGCTCCAATGCGCCCGACTCGAAGTTTTCAGCTTGTGCAGTTGCAGCTCGCAGCTTACAGCTCCGCTCGAGTCTCTTCTGGCGGCTGGAAAAGCGCTGTGGAGCGGAAAATCCGCTTGGCAATTGCCGAGTAGAGAGTGCGGAGTGCCGAGTGCCGAGTGCCTGGCCATCCATCCATCTGAGCAGCCATCCGTCCGTCCAATGGGTCCGAGTCCGAGGAGAAGAATCGAGGCGAGTCGGCCAAGTCGCATTATGCAACAGCTTGTAATTGGCTGAGAGTGCGAGTGTGAGTGCGAGTGCGAGTGCTCGGCGTTATCCCTATTGCGGCCCTGGTTTATTGTTATTATTATTGCCACTTTCTGTGTGCCACTTTTTGCCAGCAGCCAGCAGCCAGCAGCATCCGCATCCGCAGGACTTTTCGTCTGCCAAGTGGGCTAAGGATGAAGCCAAGGATTCGCCATTGAGTTTGGACTGCGCCACACTTTGGGGGCTTGTTTTCTAAGAGGAAGAATGGGTAGCTTATAATTCAAGCAAGTACAATTTTCTAGAAGTATGTTACAAATAAATTATAATAATAATATATAATAATAATAATGTAATATCAGGAACTGCTGTCAGGCCTTACTTAGGAAGCTTGTGTTCTTTAACCATCCTTGTCTAGAAAAGATATATTCCTTACATTATAGCACGCTTTCAACCCGATCCTTCCAAAAGTATCCAGGACAGGATAATTAAAGCTTCGTTTCCTGGTCTAGATTTTCTTGCTGCCTCGCCAGTTTAAATGTTTTTATTTTCGTTGTTGTGCCTCGCTATGGTTTTAGCGAGTCGCTTGTTCTGTATCTGTAAAGCAATTAATAATAATTGGCCCTAAAAACCCCTTTTTGCACTCCACAGCGGGCAGGGGCAGGGGCTTAGGCGGAGAGGGTCAAGTTGATGGGAGGGACCTCTGCGTTGGCAGAGCTTTTGGGGTCGGGTTTCGGTCTGGGAACTGTGACGGCTATTTGCAAATATTTACAACGTCCGCTGCTGCTGCCCGTTCGGCACAAACAAAAACCAAACACCATTACACATGGTCGCCTGTGTGCGTGGGAGTGTGTGAGTGCGTGTGTGTGAGCGAATGAGAGGCACGCACTGGCCCTGTCTCGCTTCCGCGTGTGACTTCTGTGCGGGGAGCAAATAAAAGTTCTGAAATGCGATTATCTTGATGAATTGGAATTTGAATTTTAATTCTCTGCTTTCGGCCAGTTTCACAGCAAGTGGGTGTTGCACTGCACTGAGAGAAAGTTTGGTGTTAAGGCGTAAACTAAAAAATAATATAATTAGTAGAGTTTAGTTGTATATTTAAAAAAAAATACAATGAACTAAACCACAAGGATGAAGGAACATAGGACTTTGTTGTATCTAAGGACAGCTTGAGGTTAGCCCATGTTACTCAAGCTTAACCTCACGGAATGCGGCACCTGTACTATGTAACTGCTTATTCTGCTTCCACAGGTAATTTAAAGAATTATATGCTTCCTGAAATATGTACAACTTTCATGTGGAATTGGAAGCAGGTATGTGCCTACCACCTAGGGAAAAACCTCATTCGCTTTTCTTCAGGGGCGATCGCTCTTCTTCATGTAGTGAATTTCTAACTGCTCTGCTCCTTATGAATTTCCTCATGAATTCCATATGGAACGGAGCAGCGCACGATTCAGGTATACCTGAATCTCTAGCTTACCACATGCTGACTTGGGCATGCACCCCTACTGTGATCCCTGTTGCACATAGAATTCGACACAGATTCGTTCGCCACATGAAGCAAAGTCCGACTGCGTTGTCTTATCTATTTTATATATTTTGCATATTTTCTCCCAGTGCCTTTCCTGAATACCATGCGTTGTCTATGTGTGTGTGCGAGTGTTCAGTTGCAGACTCCTAGCCGAGGGCCATCCACTTATTTACCCCGAAAAAGTTCTCGCATTACCCGGCAAACAATTTGTTGCTGTTGTTGTTTGCGGGGTCCATTTCAGCTGACGGACACGGACACGGATACGGACACCGCCGCCCACCGCATTTTGCCTCAGTGTATCGCCGCACTCCATCTCCAGCTCCATTGCCAGCGTCATCATTACGATCCTCCGCCGAGAATTATCATCATCATCAGCAGCAGCAGCAGCAGCGGCAGCGTCGCATCAAGTGCCTGGTTGGTTTTTTTTTTTTTTTTTTACCTGTTGTAATTGCATAACTGTCGAGGGCGTGTGTGTGTATTTTGTAACTGTATTTGAAGCTCTATCTGTATCTGCGGTGCCCGTGCCGGTGCCGGTGCCGGTGCCCCTGTGTGCGTATCTGTATCTGTGTCACAGGCAATTCTCAAAAGCATAAAAGTCAAATTTGTCGCATGGCCCACGGAGACTTTTCCCTCAGCGTCAGTTTTGTATTTCCCCGAGCAGCCGCAGGCCCAGACAACTCTCTCTCTCTCGGCCCCTTTCTCCGTTTCTCCGGTTCTGCGTTTCAGGCTTTCTGCCTTTTCTCTTTTTTGTGAAAGGATGGGACGGACGCACAGGTAATTGGCTTTGGTATCCCGTATCTCAGGCATATGGATACATTTAGATACGCACACATGGGCCAGGGGCAGAATGAATTGGTGTCCAGGGTATGGACATGGAGATACCCTTTGAATTATCGTTGGGAAAATTCTAAATCTCAGCTAGGGACAATATAATCCGTAGTGATTCGAGTTACCTTCTTCCATTTAACCTATTTTTTAATACAGACAAACGGTTTTGAGTACCAATAACACCTCTGGTGATTTAAAATCTCTGATCAGCGATTTCTGTGGCATCCCTGATATTTTTATATTTATTTAATTTAATTTAAATAATAATTATTTAGTGATTCAGTGAGTAAAAGTTCCTGCTGCCATTTGAGTGGTTGGAAACTGTATTAACAATTTTAAGACAAATATTCGGGGCTTGAAATCATTTTAAAAGGTGTCTAAAACTATGCAACACAATGTTACATCTTAAAAGAGAACCAAATATTTAATGGCATACTTTTAGACAGCTTTTTAAGTGATTTCAAAATCCTAGTGATTTTTGGGGACATCCACGATTATTAAATATTAAATAATAATAGCAATGCAGATCAGAAAACTGTATTAAAAATTTTAAGAAAATATTCGGGTCTTGAAATCACTTCAAAAGGTGTCTACAACTATGCTACAAAATTGTACATCTTAAAAGATGTAAATTTGATACCTCAAAGATTTTATTGCATACTTTTAGACAGCTTTTTTAGTGAATTCAAAATCTTTGTGATATTTGGGACACCTTCGATTATTAACTATTTAATAATTTTTAAAGTAACTAATAAACCCAAATAAAATCGTATAAAAAAATAAATCTTCATAGTTAGATCCCACAAAGCATCCTTGATTTCTGCAAGTGCCCGAGATATGTCTGGAACTCATTCAATTGTGTTATAATCAGTTTAAAATTCACATTCTGTCATGTTGACCACAATTTCATATCTACACGAATGCGATATACCCCACTCACTCCACGGTCAACCTGGGGTCCAGAGGGATGCCGGGGGACGGGCTCTGGGCATCCGAGGGATGCGTAACTGGAACTGGCGATGACGCTGGGGCTGGGGCTGGGGCTGGGGCCGACGCTGGGGGGCAGGGATAGGCACTCGGGGACCGCCTGAAGTGGCCGTGGGTTTAATGGACACTCAGGACACCCAGGACTTTGGGACATCAGGAGCGGACCCCGGACCCCGGAGCTGGAGCGGCTGCCTGCTAAAAATGCGAAGGAGCGGGCTGCTGCTGCTGCTGCTGCTCGCAAATGAACTCGCAACGTTGACACAGGGGAGCGGCGGCGGCGGCAGGAGTCGGTGCGAATGGGGAATGCCACACAGAACCGAGTTATGCAGCAATTAGTGTTGCAGAATCTTTTGTCAAGCCCGAGAAGAATTCTCGGCATATTAGCCAGAGAGCTGGAGCAAGGGCCTCGAATTCTGACGTGAGGGGAATCACAACACAACACAGGATTGCTGAAGGTGTAGCTCTGTGGCCTTTAAGGATCATTGGCACGAAGGATTTAAAAGTGAGTCTCTTTATTGTCACTTAATAATTTCTAATAAAGATTAGAGCCTTGAATAAATCAGTAGAAGGCTTAGGCCTCAAAGGAAAAATCGTGCATTTATAATCGCCTTACATAGTGCAATTTGCCACTTTTCAGTTGGATTTAAATCCTGAATTCCTTAGAAATTCGAAAGAAGTGTAATTTTAGTGACTTCTTTTTATGCTTTTATGCTTATGGCTCCGATGCAGCTCTCTGTGAAGGGCTAGAATGCTATATATATATATATAAATACAGAACCCCATCTCCTGAATCGAGTTGCTAATGAGCTGCGATGTCCTGCCGCCCACATTTGCCCCAAAGTATTTATGGTTCGGTTTTTTACAACACTCCTCGTGGCGGAGGCAGGCGGAGGCGGCGAGTGCGGGTGCTAATAGGATTTCCCTCTGTTTATGTAGATGCTAATTAGAGGGCAAAAACACATTTTTGCTGCCTTTTGGTTAATTGATGAAATGAAAACGAAGCGAGCGGGCAAAACTGGGCACAAACAACTTGGCCCAGAGCGGTGGAAGCCATAAAAACACGGCCAACTTATCGGACAGGCGACACTCCTCGGCAAGCCCTGGGTCCCTCCTTCATGGGGCACATGCAAATGAGCCTGGAAGTAGACAACGATGATAAATATCGCTTTAAATGACAAAGAGGTCGGCAGGGCCACAATAATAAACCATCAAATTAATTTCAACGCATAAAAAGCTCTCCGGCGAATGGAAAAGAAATTAACTAGGATCGAACGGGGGGGGTGTGTTTTTTATTTATTTTTTAAAAGATCTGCCAGCCATACTTGGAGAAAATATCCTGGAAATAAAGAGTCAACGCTGAACATCATTTGGAATTTGTGTTTAAACACACTTTTTACACTTTACACTTTTTAACTGATAATTTCGAGTCCCTTTGAGGTAAGTGTATCCCCACTATCAACCAGCTGGCTTCCTCATTACGGGGACGACGGGGTGTCCTGGCGCCGCAACCAATTCCAGCCGCCGCCATCCTTGGCTTGTCAGCCACCTGACGCCGCTGGCCATGGAGTGACTTGCAGCTCCTTTGGGCCATCGGTCCTTGGTAATTGCCCGCCTAATTGGATGCATCAACATCCGGCATCGGTGTTGTCATCTTGGCCGTGGCAGCGGCAGCTCTCCCATTTCGGTTTCGAATGCGGAAAATGTCCGCATGAATTATCGGCACACGCTGCAATCGCCAGTTTGGGAGTCTCATTTATCGTTTCAATGGCCGCAAAAGCAGCGGTCAGCATACAGGAAGAAACTCAAAAGCACCCAAGAATGAGTTTAATATTAAGTATTTAGTTTATTCATACATTTAAAACCAATGTGGTTATTTAAAATGATATAAAAAGGCGGCTAAAAGTATGCAAGAAATGTGTAAATTGGGTTTGTAACATTTTATAGCCTACTTTTAGGCCGCACAGCGATTTCTGTGGCATCCCTGCTTAAGGCATTAGTGCACACTTTTAGATCGATTTTAAAAGGATAATATTTAGTGAAATTTTAAATATAAAATCATTATACATAGACTTAACAAATATTTAGGGACTTAAATTCTTTGACAACATTTTGTAGCATTCTTTGTTTACCTTAGGATTAGACTTCAAACGATTTCTCTCAGTGCTCATGGGTATGAGTCTGGTTCCCTGCCTGCCACCGTCGATGTCCTTTTCGGTCAATTATGAAAGCCAATTAACGCGCCTCGATTTGCGTGGACAGGTGCGTGGGCAGGAGCAGGAGCAGCTCAGGTGAGGCAAACGCGAGCCAAGAATCCGAGGAACGCGACTAATTGGAGGACTTGTTGCTACCGCAGTTCCCCATTTCCACCAAGTGCGAGGAAACCCTCGGCCAATGTCTGGAATTTGATTTTCTTACGCGGCAAGAAAGCCGCAAGATATTTGCAAAAACATGAGCAAATGAGCTGCAGCTATGCCATGGAGCGGGAAGAGCTTTCAAAATAATTGAAATTATTTCAGTTGCGTTAAATACCTGACAGATTAGTAATTAGAAATGGATTTTAGCAAGACTTGGTGCTTGTGTCTTTAAATGATATAATATTTATTTTTCTATTTTTTAATATAATAAATATTTTGTAAATTTATTTATAACAATTCCCCTGGCAATCATCTCGATTGCTCAGGCCCCCGACCCACATCCAATTATCGAAATAAACGCGCCTATAAATTGTCGCTTTTTTAAAAAGAATGAAAGTACCTAGCGCCGAAATTTATGATAATTGTGAAATATGTGACTGAAAAAGAAACCGAAACAAGACCTAGCTATACCAGCCAGGTGCTGCTCCTGCTCCTTCTGCTGCTGCATTGATTTTTCGCTGCTTCTCCCAAGCAAATGTCATTGACCACGCGGCGAACAACAAAGGGGCGTCGCAGGGGCGTTGTGTGGGGGATGCCGAACTCGGGGGCCCACTCGCCGCAGTCAACAACCACCGAAAGTAATCATCGCAAACGTTGCTCAGGGGCGGAAGCGGGAATGAGAGTGGGACTGGGCAATTCGGATGGGAGATGGGAGATGGGAGACGACTGCTGCAAGGACATCCAGCTGTGCGAGCTGCGAGCGTCAAGGAAAACTAAATATGACGGCCTTTGCTCCATCCAGCTCAGCTCTGCTCTGGTCGAGCCAACCCGAGCCAGTCGCCATCTCTCACTGCCCTTTTGCCCATTACCACTAGCCAGGCCATCCCTTCCTGCCCCGCCTCTCGCATCCTCACATGTCCCCATTACCATCCCCGCTGCCGGACAGTCCGATTCCGAGTTGGAGTTGTTTCCCCGCCGGGAAAACTGCAAGGAGCAATGCGATTAACGTTTCAATATGCGACAGTTGCAGCGCGACTTTTGAGCGGACCAAACACTGGCAGAAAAGGGTGTGAGCCAAGGAAATTAATTTTATTTCTTAAGAAGAAAAAGTAGAAGAATTTCAAATATTATATTTTTGAAAAGGAGTTAAAACTACAGCTGGAATAAATTATAAATAGGATATTATATATTTTTCAACAAATTACTCAACAAGTTTCCGTGTCAGGCCTCTGCCTGCACACGCACAGTTTGCACAAGAGGTAGAATACCAATACAGTTCAAAAAATGAATTAAAACCAAGTTTATTTAGCTAAAAATTATTCTCTTTTTATTAAGATAATAAATATAAATAAAATATAATAATTTATTATTTATTTAGAAGTGGAAGTAGAAGAATTACAGGTATTATATTTTCAAAAAAGCTTGGGTAAATTATGAAGCAGGAATTAAGCCTCATAAATAGGAAATTATATATTTTACAACAAATTACTCGGCAAGTTTTCCTTTTCCTTTCCAATACCAGTTAATCCAAGTTTATTTATTATTCTCTTTTTATTAAGATAATAAATATATATTAAATACAATAATTTATTATTTATTTAGAAGTGGAATTAGAAGAATTACAGGTATTATATTTTCAAAAAAGAACTTATACTGCAGCTTGGGTAAATTATGAAGAAGGAATTAAGGCTAATAAATAGGAAATATATATTTTACAACAAATTACTCAGCAAGTTTTCCTGTCGGGCCTCTGCCTGCACACACACAGTATGTACAAAAGGTACAAGTGCCAACACAGTTAAAAAAAATGAATTAAAACCAAGTTTCTCTGCCTGAAAATGATTCTCTTTTTATTAAGATAAAAACTATATAATTTAAAATAATTTATAGAAAAGAACCCCTCTTTTTCGCTCACTGCATGTGAACATTGGCAAGGGGCTGGGTGGCTCGAAGGGGAGGGTGTTAATTTACCATACATGTGGCACGTCTCGTCTCCTGTTTCGTTCCGTCTCCCGCCGATTTGCGGACCTCCTGCGGTCTGTGGATATAGCTGCATTCATAGAAAATTACGCGCTAAGCTGCAGCCCGATTCGGATCCTGATTCGGATTGGGATTGAGATTGGGACCGGACTTGGGACCACGATTGGGATTGGGCTGGCAGATTGGTTTGGAAATGGAATTGGTCTGGGGACTGCGATGTCGTCGCACCGCGAAAGGTCATTATAACTTTGGCACAGAATCGGGGTAGAAGTTTTCCCTCATACATATATATATCCCACGTAAAGCAAAGCAGCAGGACAATGGCTTAAGTTTACGTAACGTAAGCAGCTGACGGCGTAATGGCCGAGACTTGGACTTGGCTTATTGCACAATACAATGCCCAGGGCGGGATACAAGGACACTCTTACCGCTTACGTCGCTGATTAGGTCGGACGTAATGGCTCAGCTGATTACCCAGTTATGTAGTGAAAAAAGGTTGACCCAAAGTTGGCCAAAGGTGAGTATGAGACAGCCAAGTGGCTCTTTTGAGTCCCTTTGAGATTTTTAATATTCTTTATAATTTGTGTATCTTATGTGTACATATATACATATATCTATATAAGCGGAGTTATTAGCTCAGCTCGATTTTATTATTATGTAAGTTTTAGATAAAGTAGTAAAGTATAAGATATTGAAAGTTTACAAGATTTATTTATAGTTTTCGGTTTTTATCTGCGTCGATTTCCTGCTCTTGATGCTGCTGTCGTCTCTCTCCGAATGGCGCTCTGCCTTTATTCTCATTCTGCAGTATTGTAAAATTAATTGATATTAAAATATATACAAATACAAGAGAGTGGAATTTTATATAACAGGTAAATTTAAGGTTACTGGTCCGATCAAGAGGGATTTTCGCTCTGAAGAGAATAAAAGTACATTACTTTTACTTTTTTTATTCATTATTTCCAAGGACGATTTAGTTGAATTTTCTGATCAAATCAGAATCTCTATCCCCAAGTAGTACATTGCCTTAAAGGGTACCCTAGTTCCTTAAATGTTTGGTTTGAAATTAATTTGAATGCTACAATTAATAATTCTATAATGTGTCAGTGGCATTATATTTTTGTTTACAATAATTTTCAATGCACCATTTTTCAGTTTTCATAGTGACCCTGCCATTGGTGGCTCTGTCCATTCCATTAGCCCTTTGAATCCTTTAAATCCTTTGAATCCAAAGACCTAGCTCCTAACTAGACTCCCACTTTGGCCTGGTGTTATCTCATCTCCGGTTTCGCGGTCTCCAGACCTTCGCCTGAGAGCTTGTTAGCTGTCAATTTACATCTCACGTTACGTGATGAATTACGTTGTGCGGGTGTGCGTGTGTGCGTGTGTAGGCGGTGTGTGTGTGTGTGGGCTGTGCGCACTGAGTTTTTCAATTAGCTCATTTCTAATAATTCAGGATGTTGAGGCAGCAGCCGAAAAGCCCGCAGGCCATTGTTGGAGTTCGGAGCAATGGTTCAATGCGGTTGGGGGATTACAACAAAGCCCACATTGAGCGGATAGCTGTGTGTGTGTGTGGGTGTAGTGTGTAGTGTGTGTGCTGCTACTGGGGCAGCTGTAAGTGTGCCGATGCCAGTGCCTGTGCCTCGTGGGCAATTCACCTGACTAATTAATAACTAATAATGTGCAGTGCGCTTATTAGAGAAGCTTGCATACATTAGTCCGGGACTAATATCATTATACGCCGGCTGACGCCGCTCTGACGGCTACACTCCTTTCAATCCAATCCTCTTTCCCCCCTCCTCTCCCCCCCCACTGATACAGGGGGTGTCCTGTCCGCCTGTTGTCCGCCCAGCGCAGGACTCCTCGTCCTCGTCCTCGTCCTCGTCCGTGTGTGTTGACGGCCCCCGACAGCAAAGCCTTTGCCAATGTGCAATGCACTGCAAAAGAGGCGTTTAATATTTACTAAAAGTATTTCTAAATATTAATTAAAGATTTTGTTAGTTTATTTTTCAAATTAAATAATTTAATAAAGCGAAATAATTAAATGAAATTAATTAATGCCAAGTAGGGCTAAGCAATTGATTAACTCTCCTTTGCTTTCAGTGTACAGTGTATCTCCTGCCTGACTTCCTGCCATTGTCACGTACGCACACTGCAGCCAGGACACCCAGCACACACCCAGCACATCCCACACACACACAGGCACACTTTGACAGGGGGGGGAGACACGCACACAAAGAAATGCAATTATGACAATCAAAGTGGACAAATGCAGTTTGCTGCCGAATGCAGCCCCGGCAATGCCCCAATGTGCCCATGTCCCAGTGTCCCAGTGTCCTCCAATCGCTGGCAGGCCCATCAAAAGGTGCAACTGCCTCCTCGCCTGACAAATGACAGGTGCACGGCCACTCAAAGTCACCTGTCCGGCGCCCTTCCCCCTATAAGGTCTCTTGGGAAAATATCCATTAAATGGGATTCTTTGCTAAAACACACATATTTTATAAAGGGTTCAGGTATATTTGATTTAGTATATTCTTTAAATATTTGAGGGAAAAAATTATTTAAGAGTAATTTTACCTTGTAAAATGTTTCTAAGAATTATTTTATAATTTAATTTGTTTATTTTCATAATAAATAGAAGATTTAAAGAAATGATTAAGGAAAGGAACGGACAGTGATATCTTATAGCTGCCATTGGAATTATCGGAAAAATGATGTAGAAAAAATTATAACTTCCTGTCTTTCAAAGTATTTTTATAAATTTCAAGAAATAGTTGTTTTTCTAAGGGTTTTAAATGATGGGACAACTATATCATATAGCTGCCATAGAAGCGATCGGTTGATTTATAGGAAAATTTAAAATTCTACATCTAAATGTTATACATATTTACAAACTTCGATTTTTTTTTTTAAGTTTTCCAATAAGAATCGATTTTCAATGACTTAATTGCAGACTGCAAGGGTAAATAGCTTTCTTTCTTGGTATATATAAAGAAGATAGAAGATATACACATTTTGTACAGAAAATCCCGATCAGAGTGGGCCATGGCCATTGAAATGTCAAATGGAAAGTTGATTTGTAAACCGAGCTATGCCTTGTACCTCAGTATAGCTCTAGACTCCCCAGTGAAAACATCTAATTTTCTACGATCAAAATTTCGTTCTTTTTTGTTTCTAAGTATAATTTCTCCAAATAAAAAAAAAATGTTTTCCAATGTGCTCGGTAAGTAGAGGCCTTAAAATAATTTTAAATGGTTTTAAATAAATTTTATTCTAGGAAACAAAACGTAGCTGCTGAGGACATCTCGGCCTGGGAACATTTCTCTCGGGAGAGTACAAATGGGCTGAGGATAATGGGGCTTTCTCAGACTCACAGCTTCTCAAGCCCCGGAACCGGCCATGGGCTGGCGTCTCACACTTCGCCGGAGTAAATGCCAGATGCGGCAGCTTCCAAGGAAAGGCTGGTCGGGAGGACTGAACCAGAGGACTCTCCCAGGCCACGGTCATCCACAAAAGAACGGAGTCCTACAAGTGGAATTGAGGTCGGCCATTTGCTCGGGAACTTCGCGGTCACTTTTTTGGCATTATTGGAGCTCACAGCAGGCAAGACTTCGTAGAAGGGCTCTCCTAGTGGTCGCTGGGCAGCCGAGCTTACGGCAGGCAGGTCACCTGGGTCAGAGGCAGGTTTTTCTGGGCTGCTTCCTTTGACAGACTTTCTAGCTGTCCCCTTAGACCTTGCTCTAGGTCTGAACGCTCGGCGATTGCAGCCCTTGGCTTCTCTTGGAGTTATCTGGGTAAGGGGATGCCAGGAATGGTTGAAATTTAAGTTATTAATTTTATTTCACCCACTGTAGCTGCCTGGTCAAGCTGTATATCTCGGGATACGCAAGTCAAATGGAAGGGATTTTCACTTAAAATGTAAGTCAAAAAGATCCTATTTCTGGAATTTCTGTAATATTTAATTTTCTTTAGCTGTTAATGTATTTGTGCGCGCTTGCAGTAGGTAGAGCTTGGCCTGAGGGAAACCAAGTGAGTAAAGTTTAATTTTAAACATTTTTTAATAATACCTGGCATATTTTTCTCTACTCAGGGAACTCGAAGACGAGCGAAGGGCTGCAGTCGCCTTGCGTTTTGATGTAAAGCCAGGTCTTCGGGGACAGCAAGAATGTTTTTCGAAGGAAGCCGCCAAGAAGGACTTTCTTCTGAGCCAGGTCCGCCCAACGTTTGCATTGACAATCTAGCTTGTTCTTATCCTCGTATCTCATTGCAGGTGATCTGCCTGCTGAGAGCTCGGCTGCAACTTGCAATGCTCTTCTACGAAGTCCTGCCTCCTGCAAAGCTCCAATAGTGCCGAGAACAGTGGCCTTGACGATTCCGAACAGATGGCGGATATCAATTGCACTTGAATGGCTCGGGTCTGTTGTGGAAATCGGGGTCTGAGAGAGTCCTCTGGGTTAGCCTTCCTGTTCAGCCCTTTCTTGGGAGCTCCCGAATCTGGGAATTGCTCCAGTGAAGTGTGAGACGCTGGTTCACGGCCGGTTCCGGGACTTGAGAAGGTGGTCAGCCTGAGGAAGCCCCATTTCCCTCGCCCCATAATTACTCACCTGGACAGATCCCCGAGAGGTCCTCAGCAGGGACTTTTTATTTCCGCGGACGTTGGAAGACCTTGCCTAGCCTTAATCTGAAAATAATTGTGAAGAAATTAAATTTAAAAGCTAAGAAAGAACGAAATTTTTGGTCGTAAACTCTAGATCTAATGTTTACAGTAAGAAATGAGATATTTTTACTAGGGAGTCTTAGAGTTTTTTTTAAATACAAGGCATAGCTCGGCTTACAATGTATTTGTTTTCACGCCAAAGAAAGCCAAGGAAAGCCAGTGTTGGTAAACGGAGAAGGGATTAAAACAGAAAAGGAAGGAAATACAAGACGAAAAAATACTCAACGAGTTACTCAAAAAATACTAAACAAGTAGGAAAGCTACAGTCAAGTGTGACCGACTGTGAGATACCCGGTACCCAAAGCATTGTGGGTAAAATTAAGTAACACCTGCCTGTTACATTCTCGGTTGGCACTAACTAATAATACCCTTGTACCCTATGGATACCGGGTATAAAAATATATAAAGCACCCCAAAGAATACACAAATAAATGCCTAATATATTTTCCCAAGCAGAACAAAACCTTTTGAAGTGGAGAAGCGAACTTTACCGGCTCTCATTTCAATTTGCAACTAATTGCGAGTAATTAAAAAGCAGCTAAAAAAAGTGCGGGAAAAGGTCAGCACTCCACACACACACACAGAGCAAAAAAAAAAAAAGGAATAAAAGCCAACCCCCTGACAAAAGAAGCTGGTCCGAAAAAAAGGCAGTTTAATCTAGCAATTAAGGCATAATGTGCTTTAATTAACCGCTAAAATCTAAAAAGCGCGCATAAATAACCAATTGACAGCGGGCAGGGGTGGGGCAGAGGGGGGGCTTTTTCGGAGACTTTGCAAGGCCATAAATTGAATTACGTTAAGCCCCCGAAGCATAATGGTCAAAATAACACGCAATTTGCCGGCTGCCCGCAAAAGCGCCCACTCGGAGAAGAGCAAGGCCGAATCGATGAAGCCACCCCCAAGCAGAACCCCAACCCAGCACCCAGCACCCACCCACACTTGTGTTAATTTCTGGGAAATCACTTAATCCTTTAAATATCGCCCGCTCGCTGCTCTGTGACACCTTAACCCACATTTGCCCCGCGAACCGAAATGACGCGCAAATTTACATTGCCGGCGTAGGGGGGCGCCACAAAGTCATCGCATTAGTGACGCTCTGAAGATTATTTACCTAGGAATGCGTGTAAAATGACACCAATGTATTGCGACACCCCCTCTTGGCAGGAGAGCGCCCGACGCCCCACGCCTCTGCCTCTGCCGCTGCCACTGCCTCTGCCTGACTCCGCGCCGTATCACTTACGCGCGCTCTTTCTCTCCCTCTCTCCTGCCATTTCTCCGGGCCACCAAGCGTGTTACTCTATTAAATTTAAATTAAAAATTGATTAAAATGAGCCCCGGCTTCGGTCACCCTTCAGAAAGGAGGTGCCAAGCACTTGCAGCGACGAAGGAGAGCTCGCAGCTGGAGGATACACACAATTAACGTAAGCTTTTCCCTCAAATTGTGTGGCGCCTGGCAGAGGGCAGAGGGGCCGGGGGGGGGTGAAAGGTGGCAGGGTTGGAGGGCTGCTGGAAAGTGGGGTTCAGGGGTGGACAGCGGCCGACCGAAATGAATGCGTTGCGGGTAAGCGACTTTCGCCGTTGATGTTCCGTGGCGAAAGTTCGCCGAACGGGCCAGGAGCAGCTTCTCCCCGGCATCTTTTCTTGGGCTGCGTTTTGGTAAATTAAATTTGTGCATTACGCAAATGAGCAGCCGCAACAACATGGAGAATGTCTCACTCTTTTCCCCTTTTTCCAGCACGCCCTGGAAGGAGTACACTGGAAGTAAATAGTAACCGTCGATCAGAACAAGCAATTTTGAAATGTTGAATATGTAAACTTTAGTAATGCACTGTGTCTTCTCTATTTTTCTTTTCTGTTCTGCTTTATCCCGCTATGAAGCGGTGTTCTCTCATCTCTCTTTCTGAATTCTGTTATTCTCCCAAATAAGTATATATGTATGTACGTATGTATTGGTGGCAGTTAAGCTGCGCTCTCACGACTCTCTCTCTCTCTTTTGTATTTGCACTCCATCTGCCTTTGACGGAGATCATTTTTGCTCTGTATATAGTATTCACCCACAAATAAATACCACAACGAATATGGAAATATAATTATTATTAGTATTATTGAAATACCTTTTTATTTAGCATAGAAGTTGTCTTAAAAGTATACTTAATAGTATAACGAGTTTAGTATAAATTTTATACTTCAAAATATCAAATATATACTACAAAGTATAATTTTTATACTCCAAAGTTTTAATTGTGTATTTTCGCGTATTATTTTTATACGAACCTACATCGAAAATTCGATAACATATCGCGTTAGCTAGAATTTAGTGCTTTTCTGTTTGTAGCGTTAGTGATTATTCTGAAGTCTTGGTGCAGATGAGTATAAAATGTATACTTTCGTAGTATCAAATTAATAGGCATCTTATTAAGAAATTTTTAATACTCAAGAGTTTAGAATTCATGTAACAATAGTATAGTTTCTATGACGATTTTTGTTTGGGTGTAGTTTTATATCATGTTCTATCATTGGGTGAACTAATACAAATAATCCTATTATTTTTAATAAATACATTTATACTATTCTTAAGCAACTCCTGTTAATTTCTTTCTCTGTTTAAGCAAGTTGCAATGTGAAGGGAACCCGTTCCCATCCCAGTATCTCAGTATCTCAGTGCCCAAGTATCTCCCCAAGTCAGCGCCTAATGATCCCTGGCCAAGAGATTGGATGGCGAGCCGGGAAATCAGGAGGCGGGGATGGGCTGCCGTAAGGATAATGCTTGTGTTCGCCGGATGCGCTGCCATTTGATTGGATTGTTGCGGTCCGAAGGATCAGGCTTAAGCGGGGAAAGGTGCAGAAGCATAAGTTACTTAGTAGCTGCTACTAAAACTTAGTCTAAGAAAAATTTCCAGCTGCCTTACTTTAAATATTAATTAATTAAATACCAGGCTATATATAGACACCGATAATCCCAATAGGATCTCCTTCCCCAAAAAAATGTTCAAAGGGAGGAAAGTCGGATAAAAGACGAACGAATGCCAAGCAAATGCTCCGAGATTTGATTGAATTTTTGTGGTCTCAAGCCCCGTCTCAAGGCGGATTTCTTCTCCTCGAGTCGGCGAAAGATTTTCCCGGCTCTGCTCTCCCCCGTTCCCCTGTTCGCCCCACTCCCTCTTTGTTTCCTCTGCGTTTTAATTAAAAAGTGTCGCTTAGTGCGACTGTCCATTTGACTGATGCGGCGGGAATAGAGCGCAGGCAGGGATGAGATGGGAATGGGAATGGGGATGGTTTTTAGGGGAAGAAGAAGCTCCAGCAATTAAGCTACCGTGTTGCACGCTGGCGCCCCCTGTCGCTTGGCTTAATGAAAACGATTATCGACTTTGGTCGCTGCGGGGGGCGGGGGGGATGGCCTGAGTTTCGGAATTGGATTCGAAATCCGAACGAATGGAATTGGAAAAGGCAATGGCAATGGGAACGGAATGGAATGAAATAGATCGGAGGCAGTGCTGTCGAGTTGGCCTTTTTTTTCGGAGAGATCTGCGCGATCGAAAGCGAATTTATATTCGTTTTAAATAGCAGAATTTTCCCTGATATGTTATATTTATTGCACAAAATAAAACTTAAAGCAGATAAAGGCATATTCATTATTAAATTAAAGTTGTTGGAACATTTTACAGATTAGGTTCTTAATGAAATTATTGTATTTACTTAATTTTCTTTTTATATATATTTCTTTCTGAATATATTTAAATTAACATATATCATTTAAATTGTCATATGTTTATAAAGATTTTTAGTATTATAAGTCACATAATTATTAAAAATATATTCCCTAAACAATTATATATACTAATATTTACATATAAAATGAATAAAAAGGATTAAATAATATATATTAATATATTTAAATATTTAATATTTATTCCTTTTTATTCCTATATTAATATATTTAAATATATCTTATTTAATCCTTTTTATTCCTTCCATTCCCCCTAATACCTGTCCCCCTTTTTCTCTCCGTTTCCTTTTTTTTAGAAATAAATTGTTGGCAACACTGGCCAGGAGACAGGCTTTGACTGGCTGCAAACTTATTGCTTTACAAATTCCTTAATAAATTAAATGTCCTGCCAGCAGCTCGTATTGCCCGATGCCCATCGATGGCATTTACTGACTGGCCGACTGAATTTCCATCGCCGCTCGCCGGCGCTTGACTGAGCAACAGTCAGTTATGTACCGGAGAAATCGGGGCGGGATAGGGGATATAGGATACGGGACAGGGACCGAACTCCGGACGGGAGCGGCTGATGGATGGCTAAATGCTTGGATGCTCCGGCCGGGCATTGAGTGATAGGGGGTGTCAGGTAGGAAGCTCGGAATTAAATTAAATCTAATTTGTCCTTGACTGTTTGCGGGCAGCTCTTGTCAAATGTCCCTCAGCGAATACACTTTAAGGAATTAATTAATTTAACGAAATTCTAAGAAAAATAAAAGCTTTGTAAAAATAAAAAAAAGTTTATAACCAAAAAGGGAAAATATAATTAGTTAGTTCCCTTTCCAATAATAATAATAATAATAATAATAACAGAAGCCTTGTTTAGTTCTTATTTCTCATTGTGCAGACTATTCGAAAATTGATTTAGCTTCCAGAGCACCCTCCCTGCTCTTTTTCTTGGTCCTTTGAAGCTCTGAGTGAAACTGAAACTGAACTCCAAGAACATTTCCTCATTTGGCAGTTTGTCATTTTCATTAAGGCAAAGGCAACAACTTAATAAGCCGCCCTTCGTTGCTACCAATCGTCCTTCGAATCCTAGCCCCAAATCCTGCCCATTTCGCAGAGCATCCTTTTCCTTGGCCAAACAAACATCCAGACGAGGCGAATACCCTTTAATATATAAATTAACTGACTTTGTAAGCCTCTAAAAAATGCAATAAAATAATACTAATAATAATATTATATCGAAACTCTCTCAAGTCTTTCAACTTAAAAGTATCTCTCTCATTTTCTCCTGGCAATCATTACATTGTCCTGCACATCCCTGCTACCCCTTCGATGCCGGGAAAAAATGAAGCCAGCGGAAAAGGAAATGGAAATTAAAACGAGCCACTCAATTACGCAAATTAAAACGAGAATGTGGGCGGCGCTAAGGCAAACAAAAAACAAAAAACAAAATAAAACAAGAAACAAAACGAAATAAAACAAAACAAAGGCGAAAGGAGGCGAAACAAAACAAAACCGAAGCCCAACAAAACAAAAACAGGACGTAAAAAGGCATAAAATATATCTCAAAAGAGGAATTTCCCCCCGTCTCAGCCGTCGTGTTTTCCCTGTTTTTCCATGTCAACATTTTTTCCCTTCGTTCTGTTTTTACAAAAATAATAAAGTTCGCCGAGGTCGCCTGGCCGTCATAAAATGCGCCAATTGACGCGGGTCAACTCCTTGAAAGCCCAAACCCAAACCCAAACCCAAACCCAAACCCTTCCCGGGGACTTGTCCGCAATTTACATTCATCCCTCAACCCCTCACCGCCAGGAGGTCCTTTCTGGCATGCTGAGGGCCAATAAAATCAAATTAAAAGGCGCCAAAGTGTCACGATTATGAGACTTAAGCGAAATCAATTAAAACCAAAAAAAAAGGAGAGAGAGAAAAAAATGGCAGCGAAAAAGTTGATGGCAAAAGTGAATAAGGAAAGTGGCACAAGTGGGTTAATTTAGGGGCTGTTTTGGGGGCTGGGCTGGGATGGAGACGTTGCCCATGTGTCAAAGTCTCGTTCTCCCCCCGACGTTTCTGGGTGCGCCCATGCAAATTACAAGGGATAACAAATAGTTCCTTTTTTTTTCTTCTCTTCTCCTCTCCGGAAAAAGTGCGGGAAATTCAGGACAAGCCTCGAGAACTGGGCTGGGCAGCGGCAAAAGTCAAGGAAAATTGGGTGGGTCAGACACATACGAAGCGGCAAAGAAAATGTTCAAGTGTCCTGGGAAATGGCCCAAAAATTGGTGACGAATGGCTAAGGCTAGTAACTTGTGTTAACTTGTTTTTTAAACTAAATATATGCCACTAAAATTACTTTAAATAAAACTATAGAATTTTTGACTTTATGCATAATTATTTACAAGGGAAGAGGCACTGTGCAACTTCAAACGAAAGTTGAAATTGTTGAGAGGAGCATTACCCGTAGTCCTCCAATTACAGATCCCCTGGCAAAAAGGGGCCCGAGTTGACTTAACATTAAGGACACGCCGCCCCAGCGCCCGCTTGAGGTAAGCTTCAAAGGCAGCTTCCCTTTCTTCATTTTTCATTTTTCAGTTTCGGTTTCAGCTTCGATTTTTCGCCAGCCTTCCCATCTCCCACTCTCACAAAGAAATATTAATTTGGGAAAAGATTTTGCAGGCAGCTTGCTTTTTTTAATAACCCGCAACAAGAATACAACAATGGCGGCGCGTAGTGTGGGCCCTGTTGTGTATGTAAAATTAATAAAAGTTTAAATTGTTGCTAAAGGCGGGCAGGAAGAGGAAGTCTAGGAGGGAGGCAGGATGCCTTGACAGCAGCAGGAGCAGCAGGAGCGTCTCCGAAGTCAGTCTCTGGAATGTTTAATGGCCGCATTTCGTTTCATTAAAAATGTATGCGGCCTTAAAAGCTTTCTCGTTGTTGTTCCTGTTTCTGTTTCTGTTTCTGTTCCTGTTCCTGTTCCTGTTGTTGTTATTGTTATATTTTGTTAACATTGCTTTGTTGACTGTCAAGGGGACAGGAGCAGGAGCAGGACGAGTCCTGGAGGAGCGATTCCAAAGCGATGCAATAAGAGCGTTTGAAAGAACAGAAAACAATGTGTGTGACAGGGCTAAATGAAGCATAACTGTAGCAATCAGCTGCTGTCCAAAATAGCAGCAAGATCCACTCCATCTGAAACTATAGCCCCCATTTTGCTTATCAAAATTGTTTACTAAATGAAGGTAAATAAACCTCGCCGGAAGCTCATATTTATATTACCCACAAAGCAGGGATTTCTTCGGAAGAATTGCTGATTTGCCTGAACCGAGTTTCGATTTCAGAGCATCGGCTTTGTGGCGTCTGGAGGTGTCTGGTTTGAAGCAATATTTTTACAAGTAGAGTAGATACTCCCTGGGTTCTCTGTGAATGAAGGCCATGGCGAATAGTTTAGCCGAGAGCGCCACAGGAATTTATTGTTGGGGATACTCGAGCGCTCTCTGGCCATTAATCTGTTTTTATTTATTTCTACTTATGCGCAGCCACCCTCCGCCGGAAAAAATAAAGGAAAGCGAGCGGCAAGCTCGTGCACGAAATTATAAGCAATTGAAATAAATCAAAGTCCAAATGGCAAATAAAAAAATGCTTTATATAGAGATTTCGAAAACAAACAAAGACATAAGCGATAGAGGGGGATTTGGGGAGACAGCAGGGAGAGGGGCTTGCTGACCATATAAAAATATTATTAGTTATTAAATAATAAGGAAAGTAACTCGATTATTACGTTAAAATATTTTACAACTTTTTGTGGCCCTTTTAGAGCCTTGTTCCTTGTGGCTTGATGTATATCCGGCTTGTGTCCTTGATCCCAGTGCTTTCTCCTCTATTTTCGCTATCTTTTCCTCTATATTTTCCCATCTCCATCTGCGGCTTCATCTCGGCTTTTTTCCTTTATTTTGGCTCTTTCAAGTGGCGACATACACAATTTATATTGCCATTCGCCCGCATTTATTGCGGCAATAATTCATTTAATTTTCCTTGATTTACTTTGTCAAAAGGGGGAAGCGGGGCATGTCCCAACTCCCCCCCCCTTTTTTTTCTGTTCCATCCCACCATTCCTATTTAGATAGTATTCCCCTTGGCAATGTGAAGTTCCAACGCACATCATTGGAGACCACTTGTTAAGCGGGGATGTCACAGATGCTCTTCCTGGCAGAGAAGCTCCTTGTCTTTGATCACACCCAAAAAAAAAAAAAAAAACAAGAGTTTAACCTTTCTACGCGTTGTCTTAAAAATATACTGAAGCAGTATAACAAGTTTAGTATACATTTTATACTTAAAAATATCAAATATATACTAAAAAGTATAATTTTTATACTCCAAAGATTCAATTGTGTATTTTCGAGTATTATTTTTATACGAACCTACATCGAAAATTCGATAACATATCGCGTTAGCTGGAATTTAGTGCTTTTCTGTTTGTCGCGTTAGTGATTATTATGAAATATTGGTGCAGATGAGTATAAAATGTATACTTTCGTAGTATCAAATTAATAAGCATCTTATTAAGAAATATTTCATACTCAAGAGTATAGAATTCATGTAACAATCGTAAAGGTTCTATGATGATTTTTTTTGGGTGCAGAGTTTGAAGCTAAAGAAATATAAATCAAGGTTTAAATACTAATATTTATATTTAATATTTAATATTAAGAACTTTTCCTTAAAATTAAATTTAAAAAACCTTTCTCTGTGCCTAAAAAGGGTATTCAAGCTTCGTTTAGGTTTTTTTTCTCTCTCGAAACTAGCCACCCCAGTGGGTGGTGGTTGGTTCTCTGTAATTTATGCCACGTTTGCCACTTTTGTCATTTGGCTTGGCTCTATCTCGCTCTTCATCCCCCCAATCCCAGATCCTGCTCCTGCTCCTGCTCCTTCCCTGCTCCCCTTTGGGGTTCGTTTCAGAGCCCGCTTTGGGTTTTGTTTGGTTTGCCTGCCTGCCTTTGTTTTATTGACACTTTTGATCTTTTCCAATGCATGCACGATTCATTTATTATGTACGAGGACGAGGACGAGGATGTGTATCCGTGTATCCCTGTATCCCTGTATCCCTGGCGAGCACACTGATTGATACATAGGCCCGGGACCGGGCCACGCCCACCTCGAGCGCCCGTAATTTGTTGACAAATGAGTTACAATAATGTCACATTATCAGTTCATCACAATAAAATTATACGCCCGAAGGCCATTTCCAAGGAGCCGAGCATCCTTTGGTCAGTTGAAGCCTGCAATTGCCAGGACAGGGAGAAAATCAAACGGAAGTAGTGGATACTTTACTTTATGTGTATTTGGAAATTATAAATTATAAATAAATGAATGAAATAAAAACTAAACCCCTTTTCCTTGGAATAATCGAACCATTCAAGACCCCTTTTCAACCCATTTTAGATTTTTCTCTCTGTGTGCCTTAATTGGCACTGGCCGAGTTTATGGCCTCTGGCAGGCAGGAGGCAACTTAAGTGCCTCGGCATCGCCATCGCCATCGGCGGCATCCACAACAATCAGTCCGAGGAGCTGAGGAAACCTGTTAATCATCGGGGGCGTAGAGGCAGCGGCAGGAGCAGGAGCAGGAGCAGGAGCCGGATGAGGCGGCAAGGACGATGCTTTTCGCTTGTCATGGAGCGCATTAGGCCCAGATAAATGACCAGCAGGAAATGGCAATTCCAAATTCGCACAAATTCAAATGATATGCCAAAAGATTTGGCAGCTTGTCAGGCTCGGAGCGAGCGAGCGAGGAGGGAATCCTTATCGTGACGTGACGTTGGAGAAAAGGAGGCAACTGTACTCGGGCAGCCAAAGTCATTTGACAAATGCCAATTGACAGGAATCGAAGACAGCAAGGACGACGGCTGCAAAACAGCAAACAAAACAGGACTGAGACTGGGAAAAAATTCATTTCTGATTGCCAAATGAACGAATGACGAATGACTGAAGCCGAGCCGAGAGGAGTTTGGGTATAAATAATGGCAGTGGCCACAGCCAGAGTCGAGCAGAAGTTTGTCAATGTGATAAATGCCCTTTTAAGTCTCGGTCTCGCATAATGATTGCTCCTCCGAATGATTGGAGATCCTAGCAGGATGGATCCCGCACATTCCCCTAGGATTTTCAGCATTTTTCCTTTTTTCATAGCTACACAAATATTTTGTAAATGGGATTACTCACGAATGAGGGTATTTCAAGCAGCTGATGAAGTTGTGGGAAGTCTGATGGAAGAAAGTATTTAAGTCTCTTGATAAATGTAATGTTTGTTAATATTTTAAAGTGTGGAAATTATTGTTCAGGTAGTCGTACTTTAAAGTCTTACAAAATATTTTTTTAATATATTTTTTCAACGAATTTTTGCAGCAGATAATTAAGTATATTAACAAGTGGGAAATCTAAGGACGAGTTTGACCGACTGTGAGATACTGCAAGGGTATACAAACTTCGGCTTACCGAAGTTGGCTTCCTTTTTTGTTATATATCAAGAAAAAAGAATATATATGTACATATTTCGTACAAAAAACAGCGATCATAGTGGGCCATGGCCATTGAAATGTCAAATCGAACGTTTATTTGTAAACCGAACTACGCCTTGTACCCCAGTGAAAACATCTCAATTCTTACGATCAAAATATCGTTCTTCTTTCTTTGCTTTTAAGTAGAATTTCTCCAACTCACACTCTCGGCTGGCACTACTATAAAATACCCTATATATATAGCTATAATTATCCCTGTTTTATTGTTATAAAATAAGCCTGATATGATTTTTAGAGAGATCAAACTTATTTAAAGAAGAATAATGTGTGAATAAAGACACTATAAGCATTGTTTGATTATTTTCAGATTAATTAGTATTTAGTTTATAATTAAATTATAAGAATTCACAAATCAATGATGAACCCTTCAAAATATTTTCCATAAACTTATAGAATAAATATATTAAAAATCTAAATTAGTTCGAGTCTCTAATGGCTAATATATAATTTTTAAAATAATCCAGAAATCCATTTTAGAAGATGAAAAAAGAATAGATCAAGAATTACTCAATAAATATTATTTCTTTATTATCCAGAGTCAAAATATTTAGTAATTCATTTATTAGTAACCTTTAAATCAATATATTAAATAACAAAATTAATTTGTGGCTCAAGTAAGGAAAAATTAAACAAAAGAACTCGTAAAAAAAAGAATAAAATATTAGGCAAGGGCTTGTATATATTTTATGACACATTTTTATGGCACTTGAGTCCCAGAAAATACTAATGACCCCAGCTCGAGTGTTTACTCGTTCGTTTCTCAAGTAAATTTCTGATTTTCAGGCAGCTCCGACGCCCGCGATCGAGGCTCCTCGAATTTCCAGCAGCGGCCCTTCCCGATGTATAAGTGTATATGGACATATATGTACTTGAACGCCGAGCTATGTTTATGCCTCAACTGGACACAAACATTGGACCCTTTTCGGATATACCCCTTCAGCCCAGCCCAGTCGCCGCATCAGCGAAATCGGAGGCAAAATGTTTATATGGCTGGGATACATGGTATATAAACTCCGATATATAGGGACATATATGTTCATTCTATATAAGAGCTCTGCGGCTTGGAGCTAGCTACTTGGGCCATTTTTTGGTGGAGCAAGCTTCACTTGCGATCGAGCAGGCCAGCGACCCGGAACTTTTTTTCAAGGGAATTTTGTATGGGGAAATTAAGAGAAAATAATTCGAAGCTTTGGATATACGAGAAAATAAACCCAAGGCAGTGTTAAAAAGTGAGTTTAAACCCTAAAGATTTGGAGAGAATAAATACAAGGTGAACAAATAAACAAACAAATAATATTTGTGAAATATTCTTATAAAATAACTACTATTCAAGAAACAATAATATGCTGTGAATAAATAATACAAAATATGGATACAAATATTAATAATAATAATAACAACATTTTCCTTTGCAGAAAATACTTACAAAAGTGCCACAAGTAAACTTAACCAGTTTAATAAAAAACATCACAAAAAGTGCACAAAATCAGAGACCAAAAATATAAGCCCAGGATAAACTCAAGGATCAGTAGGATATCATGGATGCCGCCCAGGTAGATGAGAACAAGGAGGAGAACGCCGCGGCCCAGGTCCCAGGCCCAGGTGAGGGGGCTGCCAATAACTGCTCCGACCTGATAGCCCACATAGGTGTGGCCAGCACGATCGAGCTGCTGCCCACCTTCGACGGGAACAAGTTCGGGCTGACCCGCTTCATCCGGGAGGTGCAGAACCTGGTGATAAACCACTTCAAGCATGTCCTGAAGGCGGAGTGTCCGCTGTACGTGCTGAACGGCATTCGGGGCCGGATCAGGGGAAAGGCCGACGCGGCTCTGGTCAGGGCGGGGACCAAGCTGAACTGGGAGGACATAAAGCACACGTTGATCATCAACTTTGCGGATCCCCGCACGACGGAGACCTTGGTGGCCGACCTGGTCACCATTGCGGGCAAGGGACTGCCCCTCTGCCAGCTGTTCGACGAGATCCTGACCATCCGGTGCGCCCTCATTGGCAACCTGGAGAGGGGCGACGAGGACAGCGAGTACATCAGTGCCAGGCGTCGCATCTTCGAGGAGATGTGCGTGAACAACTTCCTGGCCGGCCTGTGGGGGGTCCTCAAGTGGCTGGTGAAGCTGCACAGCCCGAAGAACCTCTTCGAGGCCCACCGCCTGGCCATGGACATAAACACCGATCTGCACTGGGGCAAGATCATGAAGGAAAATCATTACAAGAAGAAATTAAATAGAGTTACCAAGACCAGGATCGTGCGTCCCAATAACAATAATAATAATAATAATAATAACAACAATGGAAATAATTACGATTTTCAGTAGGCAAGTGGATGAGGAATTAAGGGAAAAATGGTTATTAAATGCTAAAAATATATATAGAGCAGGAAATATGTTGAAACTAATATGAAATAATATTCACAACAATTAAAAGAAGTGAAAAAAGAAAACTATGTCTCAAAATAACAAAGAAAGTTTGTAAATCTAAGCAAAAATAACTTGAAATTTATTTCTAAGGAAATACTTATTCTTTTGCTCTCTCTGATTGGTGAGAAAAATGCTTAAACAATGCATATTTTTAACTATAACCTTTTCTTGAGTCTAAAACTAACCACAACTTTTTCCTCATTCCATATATCCTTACCTTTATTAATTGATAAAAGAAAAATGAAAGAAATAATTATTTTTTATACAAATATTATATACTTGTAATCATGAAACATTTTTATATACATCAATAAACATTTAAATAATGTACCAGCTTTAGGATGTATTACTTTGTGTTTATGCTATTAATTCTGCCTCCTTTCCTGAGGGATTACAGGGATTCCAAATCGTGTGTCAATGTATAAAAAAAAAAAAAGAACCAGAGGCTACGTCACCCAAATATCCTTTTCAAGGAGCTTGACAAGCTCCGACGGCGACTTCCCCCGGATTTCATTCACTTTTTACACATTTTTAATAAGTTCCCGGGCTCGGGGGCCTTTGGGAGCTCTGCTGCCGGGATCTCTGGTCAGCCAGAAGGACATGCCCCAAAGGAGTCCCCCCCTCCTTCCTTCCTTCCTTCCTTCAATCCGGCTCGTCCTCGGCACAATGTGGGAAATTTGCTATTGACCATCATTCATCATTAAATTGTTTCGCTAACTGTTTTCAGCAATATTTTTTTCGGCGTACGCGTGCTGACAAGCCGCTTCCTGTCGCTCCTGCTGCGCTCCCGAAATTTGATGAATTTCTTTTTTATTCATTTCGTCGAAGGTCCTTCCTCGTCCTCCAGCACCCCACTCGCATTTTCTCTTATTTCATTTTATTCCCAGCCCGCTTCTTGTGTCTTACCGAATTTTTTCTAATCAGTCAGCGTCCACGTCCGCCTCGCATTTTTTTGCCGGCGGACAGCCTTCGATTTTCCTCCGCTTGAATTTCTTTTCTAATTTTTTTCTTTACTTCTACTTTGTATATTTTTTTTGTCATGTTTTTGGGCGCCATTGTGATGCGGGCCACTGATTATGACCGCCAAAAAGGATGCGGGCCCTGATATCCATAAAGTTAGGGGAGAAACTCTGGGTCCCCTCGATCTTCGCTTCCTGACAGATTCTTTTTGGGTATCGAAAGAAAGAACAAATCCTTCGAATAGGAAACTTTTTACAGCACTTTCTTCAGCTTGCAAAATGCCCTTGAGGTTAACACCGGAAACTTGATATAAAAAATGAATCACACACATAAATTACTTGAAAATCATAAGTGGAGAGTGCTCGAAAGATAGATAGATTAGATAAGGGTATTACAAGGTTTCCGACTCGTTATGTATTATAATTATAGATCAACCTCAATGCCATGCCTTTCTGTCCTTGTTCTGAGAGACTATATGAGCTAGAGCTACCAATATTCCTATTAATTTTAAATGCAACTAAATTTGGTCTGGAATTTAACTTATAATTTATGGAATATTATCGCTACTGTCATTTGATTTTACGCCTGATCTATCGGAACCAGGTATCTCCCACTCAAGCTCCCCAGACTAGTGATTCCCAAGTTCTTATCTTAATCAGACCTGAGTAGGTACCTATATAAATCGTAGTGCACTCGCCCTATGAAAGTCAGTTCATCAGTCAAACTGGCGACACCATGCGACTGCATCGGGCTTCTCCGCTAATCACGGCCATTGTCTGCCTGCTGGGCTCCTTGGGAGGCTCAGACGCCGAGTGCTGCACCACGATGGAGCATCTGGAGTTCATGGTGGCCGGCGGGAACTGCGGAGAGTTCGGTGCCAGGCTGACCTCCCATGGGTGCGTCGTCACCGTTTGCGGCGATGGAACCACGCTGGACCGCTGGAGCAACAACTGTGGCCACGGACCGTGCAACATCTTCGGCTGCAACTGCGAGGGCGGCTGTCGTCGCGGCAACTATGGCCGAAGCTTCTTGGCCAGAAACGAGGGACGCGGCATAACCTTCATGCTGGTCGAAAGGGTCAACTACGCCCCGGTCTCTAGGGCGGTCAACTCGATTGCAACTCTTTATAATTCGGCTTTTAAGGATGTTTGATTGGTTCAATAGTAATAAAATAAAATAATAAAATAAATATCGTATTTTTACTGTCTTCAGAGAAAAATTTTACTACTTTACTACTTAATCTAAAACTTACATTATATTAAAATCGAGCTGAGCGGAGATATTTGCTTATAATACAATAATTTAGACCAAAACGGAGACCAGCTCTAACTGGAGGGTTTTACCGAGACGGAGCCTCACCACTTTAACCTTTAAAATAATTCAACTTAAAAGTAAATAGTACTATATATCGTATTGGCTGAAATCATCTTTAGAGAACCTAGTATTAAGTTCCGTTCTCCAATCAAAATGTACACATTGGCTCTGAGGAGAAACCCCCTGAATCGAAAAACTCACACAGTTGGGCCTCGAACCCATGACTCACATAGATTTGTCTTATCGTTGATTTCATAATTTGCATTATCACTTTATATATTGCACGGCGATTTATAAATGACCACAAAGATGGGTGTGTTTCCCTACCATTGAGGATATTATAAGAAATGTGTAATTTGTAATTTATTTGAGTTTAGCCCAGCGCTACAAGTATAAACTTATGATTATTGCACTGGTCAAAATGATTAAAGCATGTTGTATTATCTTAAAGATACTTATGTACTAACATTGTTTAATGTATAATTATAATATATTTTGATAATTTTTTTTTTATTACAATATAGGATTTATGATTTTAAATATTCTTTAATTTTAATGTATAAGAGGGTTGCGCTCCTAATTGTTTTGAGATGGTGTGGTAAATTGTTCCATAACCTAATAGCATTAATGAAAAATTGTCTATTAGAGCAAAGAGTTTGTATCCGAGGGCATACTTAATTTAATAATTAATTTATTGTACAAGTAAATAGGATCTTGGTTTTAAGAAATATAAATAAGGAGAACTTGTTTGTGGGGCTTTAAGGTGGGCACTATTCATCCCATAAGGAATACATATTATGTATAATTAACTGCAAGGGTATTAAGATTTCGGCTTTCCCAGTTTGTTTTCCAAGTACTTATCTTAAGTATATAATTTTCCCCGTAAAATGCCCTGCACTTGGACTCTACAAGTCAGTTCTTCGACGGCCAGCATGCAAGTGCCATCGCTTTCGCTCACTCTCTGCCTCTGCCTGCTGGCCTCCCTGGGAGGCTCGGACGCCGAGTGCTGCACCACGATGGCCAGGCTGGAGTTCACGATCGTCAACGGGCACTGCGGAGTGGTCAATGCCCAGAAGACGCCCTATGGCTGCGCCGTCACCGTTTGCGGCGATGGCAGGGCCCTGGTGGGAACCTTCTGTGGCCGCGGACCGTGCAACATCTTCGGCTGCGACTGCCAGGGCGGCTGCCTCCACGGCAACTACGGCCAGAGCTTCTTGGCCAGAAACCAGGGACTCGGCATAGCCCTGATGCATTCCGAAATGGTAAATCTCGGTCCGAGCGGCGCGATCTGGGGCACCGTGACAAACGCAGCGGTGGACAAAGCAACCAAGTTCTTTAAGTAACCAACTTTTTCATGTTCCAAGCTATTACAATTCTGATGACATCTAATTATTTGTCAACGGTTCAAGTCTGTAATCTACACTACAATGCATATATAATATAATAAATATTGATATTTGCAAAAACTGAGAGACTAGTTTGCGTAGCAACGGACAGACAGACATGGATCAAGAATATATATACTTTATGGGGTTGTTAAACATGTCTCTAGCTACATTTGTCTTCATGTGTCAACATTTTTTTTTTGCCATGTCCATGTGCTACTTAATTTCACCCACAATGCTTTGAGTACCGGGTATCTCACAGTCGGGTCGGCCAAACTCATCTGCAGCTTGCCTACTTGTTTTGTATTTATTTAAGGCTGGCAATGCATTCATTCTAGAGAATGCGGAATATCAATAAAGTGAGTTTTTTACAAATTCTTATATTTATATTTGATATAAATTTATTTAAGAGAACTTTACCAGTGAATATCACATATATGCTATGCTGTCACTTTATAAGATGCCTCAAAGTTTTTGGAAAATGGGTTCGGGTTGGGAAAGTGCCATAAAGCACCCGCGAGGATGAAGTTTTTCGCGCGGGAAGTGCGACAAAAGTTGGCTTTATGCCGCGAGCATAATCAAGGATCAGTGGGAGAAAAGGACTATGTACGTGTCCGCCAAGTGCCAGGACGAAGGACGAAGTGCGAGTGGGGGTGGGAATGGGAATGGCAGAAAAGAAATGATAATAATGCCGGGGTCAAAACAATATAAATGCAAATGCAGCGACGCCGGCAGCGCAGTCCGCCTGCTCCTTTGCTACGTTTCGTTTTCTTTTTTTTTTTTTATGGTCCTGCAACGCATTTTAATCAGTTGGCAGTGGGAATCCTGCGACTCCTGACTCCTGACTCCGATTCCGATTCCGACCACGGTTCCGGCTGCAGATCCCCTTGCCACCCCGAGCCTGGGCCAGGACTTTGCCGCGGAGCAGTGTCCTGCATGCCAAGTGTGACGTCAGCGGGGGACAGTTTACGAGGCGAGCGCCACGAGAGGCGCGAAAAGTTTACGCCCAATGACCGCAGGGGGCGTGGCAAGAGTCCGGCACTGAGAGAAGAATTATTTCGATGTATTTCCTGAATTTTGAGCGAGATTTTTAGGAAATGAATTATAGATTCTGGATTTTATTACCAATTATCTATAACTTTAATTGATGTAAGCAGAGTTATTAGCTCAGCTCCATTATTTTAATCTGTAAGTTTTAGATTATGTAGTATGGTATAGGGTATTGAAAGATTACAAGATTTATTTTTAGTTTTCGGCTTTATTTTCTGCGTCTACTGTAGAGCTGTATAACTATCGACGATACTATCGATATTATCGATGATGCTGTGCTCCGGGTAACCATCGATTGTTTTTTTCTACCATCGATACATCGCGTTAGCAGCAAATCAGTGAATTCGTATAAAATTTACAAGTTTACAAGTTAAAATATAATATAAATTTTTATATAATCATCAATTCTTATATTCTTAAGATAGGACCAAGACATTTTACATTAATTTTTAATTATTAATATCAAAAACTATCTATATATAATTTCTATATAGACAGTAATATTATTGATTTAATTGTTTTTTGTTTAATACATAAAATCTTGTATAAATTATGCCATTTAAATTGTTTAAGCAAAGTAAAACTGTTTTAATTGTTGTTTTATCGATAATATCGATAGTATCGATGGTTTGAACAATCACTATCGAAAATATCGGGTGAGAGCACTATCGATGTTTTTGCAGCACTACTCTACTGTAGTATATATCTGCTGATGTACTGCTGTTACTCTGCCCTACATTTATTTAACACAATTTTCTTGAATTCCATAAAGTATACTTCCTTTTTCTGCCGTGCACTCCGGCTGCGGAACGTGTCCAGTTTGGCCAGTCCTCCTCCGGTCCCTGCTCACCTGTTGCCTCGCATAAATCATAACCCAATCGTGGGGGCGTGGCCTTGCCGCGGAGCCCCCCGGGCACCAAAGTGACATCAAATGGAATTGATTGCGAATATCGCAAGATTGCAGCAGCTTAAAAGGGACTTGGGACTTGGGTCCTCCTTGCATTTTTCGCCGAGCCGAACCGGGACCGTAAATCAATCGCCGGTCGGGATAATTCCCCCTGATGCGATTAGTCCTGGCCGGAGTTAATCGAGAGGCAGTCGGAGGATATGGGCTCGATATAGGGGGCATCGAGAGAGGAACACAAACCTCGTTATGCAATGCCGTTGCTTTTCCCGAATTTTCTCAAGGGGAAAGGCTGCGCGCAAGCGGCGGCGAAATTCGCTTTTCGTATTAACTAATTAAGGCAGCTGCCAGGCCAGATGTTGCCACATTTTCCTTGGCCTCGAGGAGCAGCACACACTCGTCGCAGTTCTTCCAATTTTCCGCCTTGGCTTTGTCGTCGCTTTGAGTTTTCCCCCTCGCCTCCTTTGCCTCCTTTGCTTTTTTCGCCAGGATTTTGGCTCCTCCGACTTGGGGTTTGGGGGAAATTTGCATTTCCATTTGCCTGGCAAGTTGCAGCTGCAGTCGTTGGGGGGAAATTTTAATGAATTGCCAAATCGCACAAATGCAAAACGAAAATTCAATTTGCAGATATAACAACAAGCTGGAGAAAGGCCTAAATCGAGCGGAGAGAAAATGGGGAATACCCTGGAGGAGCAGTGGGGAGTTCTAGCTCCAGCAAGTCGGCTGTAATTACTAGATATTATTATATTGTCTCTTAAATAAGTGGAATTTAGGGTTTAAAACTGAAAGAAAAACTTGTGTTTAAAATAATTTCTTAATTAGTATAAAGCTCTTGAATTTAAGACCTACTTTCCACTCAATTTTAAGATCAAATCAATAAGTATATGTAATTATTTAGTAGGTCGCCGAACTGAGGCCTCAATAAACCTCAGTAAATGCAAAAGCTGGTCACCTCGACACCTCCTTTCGAGGCTAATAACTCCTGACCACAGCCGTCAGCCACACACACACGCAAATCTGGGAGAAATCTGGGAAAATCTGAAGCATTAACAGGGGAAATGAAGTCGGGCTTTAACCGCAAGTATTGCCCGACCAAGGTACTGGGTATGACAACTGCTCGCCACTCGTGGCGAGAGCGGCGCCGGCACTAGTAGTAACAATAAATAAATTGCACATTTGCCAGCAAATTGCCGTTGATTGAATTTATGTGTGTCAGGGGCGTAGCTCCCCCCATGGGCGTGGCACACAAAGATACACAAAAGACTCTTACATGCTTCATTATTTCTGTGGCTAAATTAAAGGATAATAGATTTATATGCTTGCCTGGGCCCGAGCCCGACCCGGAGCCGGAGACCGAGCAGAAATCCATAAGATACACACACCCGAGCAGATGCACAGCCAGATGCAGATGCAGATGCAGATACACACCCACTGAAAGCTGAGAGCTGAGGGCCAGGGAACTTGGCTTTAAGATGGCTGAAGAATAATAATAATAACAAGCCAGGATAAAGGCCCAGGAGCATCTCAATCCAAGCAGCGTGATGCTCGGCCCCGGCCAAGGAATTTTAAATGAAAAATATTTGAAATATCAAAAATGTTTATGTTGATTTTTCCCACCCCCCTTGTGGGTGTGTGTGTAAGAGGAGAAAGCCTTGGCTCCATCGATGAGGGGTCAACTATGGGCTCCCTGAAGCTATACATATCCCGGAGATACTATTTAATATTTGTCTAGGCAATTTTAATTGATATTTCATTCAAAATAATCATTTAACAAATATTGTATTTAATTTTTGCCAAGTAAATACCTAATTTACAAATATAAATGCCAAATCGAACATGTTCTTGTCACATCTTCATTCTTTGCGAGCCACAACTGCTGCTGCTGACAGCCTGTAATTTATACATTTTTTTATTTAAATATTTCCAAGAACCGCAACACGTGACAGAAGCACACATCATCTTGAGACTAAAGCGAGAAATAAAGAATTATTGAAGGAAATGTATGATACCCTGGAGTGAATAAGTATTTTTGTTTTAAATTGATTTTCTTAAATATTTGTTCCTAATTAAAAGCAAAATGTAACATTTTATGATAAACTTTGTACGGAATGCCTTAGAAATATCATGAATTAATATATTAAAGTAACTCCTGACTTAATATTTGTTAATTTTCCTATATTTTTTGTTATTAAAAAAGAATTATTAACATTTTCAGCCAAACTAAACTAAAACTAGACATGCCTTGGCATCCTTTAGATTGATTGAAGCCTGATGCATGTGTCTTGTAACTTTGAGGTCAATTTGCATATTCCAGCTGCTTTTCTGCGTACTTTTTGCCCACTTAGTTGGGAATTACAAAAACCGCACTACATTTAACCACAATTTGGCCGCAAGTCCGGAGAGCAGAGAGCTGGAGCTGGCCAGGACAGGGCATATTCCTCCCGCAAATTCATTTCGACTCGCACTTAATTTTTGCTAATTTCTGGCTGTTGTTGCCTTCGCCTGCCTTTCGGTCGTTAGCCAAATGATTAAGTAATTGCTGCGGCTCAAAACGGGGCGGGGCCGGGGGGCCGGGGACAGGGTCGCCGGGTCATGACCATCAGTGGCTCATTAGCCAACCGGGCACAGACGAAAAAGCAAAAAAAAACAGAAAAAAAAGGCCGCCAACTCCGAGGTCCAGGATCCAAATGAGCAAAGGAATTACACGGAATGAAGAGTGGCAAATTGAGTGGAGGAGCGACTTTAAACTGGAACGGGAAAGGGAAAGCGGCCAGGGCGGCGCTTTTATTGCATAAATTAACTTGGCCAAACACAATTTTGCAATTATTCTGCAATTAATAATTAATGTGGCCGCTGTCCGAGAACCGCAGGCCTTGCCTGCCGCCGACTCACGCCGTCCCTTTAAGCGGCCTTTAAGTGGCGGGAAAGCCCCGTCCCCATCCCTTGGAAAATTTGCACTCCAAGTCCTGCGGTCGAGTTGTCATCGTGGTCCTCTCAGCTCCTTGTTGCTGTCTGTCACTTCATTACTGTCACATGATAACTGGAAATTGTTGAGCCCTGCCCTTGGCTTTAAGTGGCTTTCACCTTGACGGCCCGCCCGCCCCCTGGGTGGCTCCATAAAAAGGCCACAAGGGAACTCATTACGGCAAAGTCCGGCTAACAAGTCACATCTCAATGTGCGAGTGTGTCCTTTCGCAGGACGTTTTATGAGCACCGCCCCCCGCGCGATTGTATTCGCATATGTGTGGGGAAAGGATCGAACTGGTGGGTTTCCTGTATTCAAAAATATTGTAGAGAAACTGGAGATTAAGTATATAATTTTCTACATTTTTCCTTATTATATTTATAAAATATTCTAGTATAAGTTTATATCCCCTAATATCTCTGCTTACTCACAGATACAATTATTAGTACTTTAGATTTTTAGAAAAATATTTTAGAGTAACTGGAGATTAAGTATATATTTTTCTACATGTTTCCTTATTATATTTGGTGCTTCCTAGGCCATCAAAAATATTCTAGTATAAGTTTATATCCTCTAATCTCTCTGCTTACTCACAGATACAAATATTAGCACTTTAGATTTTTAGAAAAATATTTTAGAGTAACTGGAGATTTAGTATATAATTTTCTCCATTTTTCCTTATTATATTTGATGTTTCTTAGGCCAACAAATTATTCTAGTATAAGTTTCTATCCCCTAATCTCTCTGCTTATTCGCAGATACAATTATTAGTATTTTAAATCTTCATTAAAAGGTGTCAAGTGGGTCTGAGACTTTTCGCACATTAGTAAGCAAGCTAGAGTTGAGGTTTTTTGGGTTTTTGAACTATCAATTAGCACAGTTTGTGTGTTGGATTATTATTTCCTCAAGCAATTAATAAGAATTCATTATTCTAAGATCCATAAAACTTCCAGATTGATAAGTCACAGTTCAGAGAAATACATAGCCTGGTTTTATCTTTCAAATATTTTGTAATATCCAAGAAATTCCCAATTTCCCTCGGTGTCCAAGCCACCCTCCCCGGCTTGGCTTCCAGGGTGTGGCAAGAATCGCATCCGCATCTCGCAGACACATTCTGCACATTATTGGAAATCGTGCGCTTCGTTAGCGGCAAATCTGTTGCAAAGTAGCCCCAGACACAGATACAGACACAGGCCAGGCCCCCTCCTTTCGGCTTGTCCACGCCCTTGCTGCGATTTTTCGATATTGACCAAGGAAAAGCGTCCGGGGAAAGCCTATTTGCCACCCCCGCCATGCCGCTATGCCGCTTTTCCTGTGGGTGACAGACTCGGGCATCTAAGACGTTTTCTGGCCGGCCTTCAGAGTTTCCTCTCTCCATCCCAATTGTGGAATTTCCCCAGCCCCCGTTTCCCGTTTCCTGCTTTGTGTGTGTGCGTCTTTTGCTTTTGGCTTTGTTGCCTCGAAGCTTATCATTTATTGCTGCTGATTGCTTTGGCCATCCGAACCCACCCCCTTGGAGGACACCCTCTTGCCGGGTTTTGCATATGCATATGCGTGGCAAACGAAATGAAACGAATGCAGGAAAAAAAGTGCCAATAAAGAAATTTAATTTAATTTCCAACTTTGAGATATATGCGGAGAACCCATCTCCAGTCCCAGTCCCCTTCTCAGTGCTGGATATCGAAACGCATTTGTCAGCATTTCGCATTTAAACTTTTCGCCTTAAAGCGCAATTTTCAAACATTTTGCGGCGGATTAAACGGGTGAATGGCAGCCCGAACTCGATTTAACATTTACATATGTTTATAATTTCGCACATGGCAAGGCTCCTTGTTAAAGATATCCCAAGTTAAGGAGGGGGGGTAAGGCGGAGCAGGACATCTGTTGTGTGTGGGTGGGCTAAGGGCTGTATCTTATGGACTTTTTTGCTCCTTTAAGGAGCCAAGAAAGGCAACACAAAGGACTCTCATTTACCGGAAGCTGAGACTTTAACTTGGGCTTTTTTTCGATTTCTTAACCTTAACCTTCTTTATAAACTGAGTAAGACATTCACATATTTTTTTTATTTTATTTATGTTTTTTGAAAATTAAATATTTATCTAACCAAACTGATAATTGTTTGACTTTATATTTAAAATTAAAATAATAAGCATTGGTTTAAGCCCCTTTTTGTCTCCCAAGGCCCTCTAAATACGCCACAATTCCCTAATAATTCCCAAGTGGAGAATCCATGACTTTCAATGAGCATTTTCGGGCACTTAAGCTATCGAACATAGGTTAATAAACTATCTTAACACTATTAAACCCTAAATTATTCATTATATCCGTTATCTAAACGATAGCTGTGCGAATGGTTATCTTCTCCTTACAATTCCCAAGTGCAGAGACTGCCGCTTGATCTCGATCCAAGTCGGCTGTCCCCTTCGGATATTTGGAAGTCGCGTGATTCTTAACTTTATTCTTATTCATACATGAAATAAAGCATTATTTTATTTATGTTTTCAAAGAATAATAATATTTTAATATTTAACATTGAAAATTACAAGAATAAGCATTGGTTTAAACTCCTTTTTGTCTCTTCAGGCCCTCTAAATACGCCACAATTCCCTAATAATTCCCAAGGGGAGAATCTGTGACTTTCAATTAGCATTTTCGGGCATTTAAGCTATGGTAAATAAGTTAATAAACTATCTTCACATTACTAAACCCCAAAATGATTCATTCCCAATTGCAGAGTCTGCAGCCTGATCTCTATCCAAGTCGGCTGTTCCCTGGACAAAGTGGAAAGCCCAGTTGACTCTGGGCGGAATGTCAGTTGATTTTCTCCATCCTGTCGTAGCTCCCACTTGCTCGGCTCATTTTCAGTTCACTTCTCGATCCGAACGGATCAAAAGACCGAGTTCGAAAAAAAAAAAAAAAGTAAACGTGTTTGATTTAAAGCGAGAATATCCAGCGATTGCCGTTTGATTGGTGAGTGAAAAGCTTCCCCCGTAAAGTCCCCATCCTCCACACTCCGTTAACTCCACACTCCGTCCCCTCTGGGTGGAAATTGTTTGCGATTTTTATCATTTTAAATGGACGAAACAACAAGGATGGAAGCCGAAAAATGAAAAAGAAAAAAATGAGAAAACACAAAAAGCGGGAATAAAAATGTGAGCGAAATGGGCGGCGCAGTCAAGTGGCGAGCATTTAATGCCCATTTTGTAGCCGTTGTTGTTGCGATCTCGAATGCGGATTTGCATTATAATTTATTGCAACCGCCTGCATACGCTTTGTCCTTGTTTTTCCGCCCAGTTTTCCACTTTTCCATTTTTCCACTTTTTTTCCCACCCCCTCCTTGGCTAATTTCGATGGCGGATAAGGGAGCGTTTCTTTAAATGAGTTTTCCTCGGAGGCAGGCGCTGCGAATCCTTTGCTTAATCTTTGGCGCCGGCAAGGCCTTTATTCCTTCGTATTAATTTCTAGGAGGACAGGGACAGGGACTGGGGTTACTCGTATGTGGCTTTATATTCAACAACAAAGAGCGGCTTAAACTGTCTCGTATTTTTATTAGCCCGAAAAGCGAAAAGCGAAAAGCCGCGTTGAATCAACACCACCCCCTTTTACGGGGGGACACCCCTAATCGCGCCGAAGCCACCCCTTTTTGGCGCCCACCTGAAAGGACACGTAGCTTATGGCTTATTAGCAGCCGAAAGCGCAAAGTTTCATCAGGTTGGCCGGAAAAACGGGAAAGCGGAAAAACGTACCAAGCCCATAAAGTAGAGTTTTCAATGGCGAGACCAAAGCCAAAACTAAGTGGCCAAAAGGGCAGCAAGAATAAATGCTGGCTTAAACACCCGCCGGCCCATGTTAATATCCCTTTATGGGTATACTCGAATGTGTTTGGTAAAAACGCATTTCCGCTTAAACGGGTGATGGGTCGGAGCTAATGTTCCATATGCCAGAAGTCTTTACTTAAAAAAAATATATATTTAACTTTGTTTGAGGCTCCACGACATGGAAAAAATAAATACAAGTTACCAGGGAAATATACTTTTTTAAATGAAAAAAATGCTAGTAACTAAAAAACCCTTTAAATATTGAAGTGTTAATAAATGATCAATCCTGACCTTAAAATATATGAAATTAATGTTAAGTACTAGGAAGTAAATTAAGCTTAAATATATTTTAAATCGTATTTACTCTAAACTATTTCTGTTAAAGGTTTTGCCTTAAATTTCTGTAAATTCTAAATATTTCTCACTATTTTCTGTGCTCTCCACTCCATTTTATGCCCGTCAATCATAGTTCTGGGAAATACTTCCCTTAAAATGATAATGCCGAATAATTGCCAGCTAGGACTACAATGGAATGATACGATATCCATCCTGATTAAAGCCATACCCCTGCAAATGCTTGGGGAATGGTTGTCGATAGTGAATGGGTTGGGGAATCAATTCCGATTCTGCAATTTTAATTTCGGCCTGCAATTAAATACTCACCTGTGGGCGGGCGGCGGCGGTGCTCGGTCCATAAATCTGCGGTTGATTTGGCAACGGAAAATTGTTTAATTATTTAGTAACCCGATGCTTAAAGGCCTAACAAGCCTGGGCCGTGCTAATGATGGCCAGAAGCAGCCGAGAGCGGCCGTATCCTGGCAACCCGGCCACTGGTGGGCTCCTCCTCGCTCAGTCATAATCTGGCCAAAAATGTTGATGCCGCCATTAAATCAGAGTCCTTCTCTGACCGCAGGACCTTGCGGATAAAGGACCTCCTGTCATCATGCCCGCCTACCAAAAGTGTCAATAAATGTGGTCGAGTAGGAGGCGGAGGAGCCAAGCGCCGAGAGCCGGAAGCCTTGGGGCCAGCTGGTGTCCTTAGCCCGGGCAAACAATAAAATATTCAAAGTTTATAATGTAAATTAACCCAAAGTTGCCCGATGTCCTGTCGCTTGGCCTCATGAATACACAATACACATGTCCCCCCCGAGTTGTCACCCCTTTTCGGTAGCCGCCAGTTGTCATATTTCTTGGAGGAGTGCGTCCTCGTCCTTGTCCCCTTATCATTCCCCTCCAGCCAGTCCGGGCTAATCAAATTTTATTGGCCAGCTGAGTGGGTGCCAGGGGGCATGTAGTAGTGATGGGTTAAGGATAAGTGCACCGAGAAAATGGAACTAGGCTTTAAGGAGAGCTCCGGCAGGGACTGGCCCTTTAAATTAAAATGGAAATATTATAGAACTGGCACGGGATGTGGCTGGATATATTAATTAATTAACTAACTTGACTTGGCCTCTAAATTGACCTTTGATCGGGTCCTCCATCCTGCTCAGGCTTTGCTGGCCGCTTATTCATCAAAGCCCCGAAAGCCCAGGGCCGGGGAATGATGAATGCCCCCAACAAATCGGATGAGATGCGAGCAAGTGGAAGGGCCCCATCTCCGAGCTCCGAGCTCCGAGCGGGAGACGGAGTAGTGGTCACAAGTGTTGTTGGGACATAAACATCTCCAGGCCCACATGAAATGTCATCTTTCATTAGATTAACGATTGTTCCGGGCTGCCTCTGCCTCTGATTCTCCCTCTGACTCTGCGGAGTCCAGTGGCAAAGCTCTCTGCCCGAAATCAAATCTCCAACAATCTGTTCTGCCAAATGCCTCTACAGGCCCAGCTACACAGGGAGAAATTATGGGGAGCGGGTGGGTGGCCAGCACCGGGCATATGGCCCTCCGCAAAAAAGTGTCAAATGCGTGGAGACAACAAAAAAAATTATGGGGGAGAGAGTGGGCCTATGGCGCCACTCGGAGCTCGGAGCTCGGAATTCAGGATTCAGGGCCCAGGACGACTGTCAACTTGAGCCTGACAAAGTATTTGCGGCTTGCCAGTCATTTTTTGTGTGTGTGTGTCTGGGGGGTGCCACATACTGAGAGAAAAATACAAGTTACTTGTAAGGGGTTTCTGGCTTTCATTCTTATGTATATATTATTGGTGTGGGTAAAAAATATAAAAAACAGGCTAGATATGATCAACAAATTAGCTTCAATTTTTGTAAAATAATATTTTGTGCTTAAAAAATTTCTATGCCTATAAAAAATATCGATTTACCTCTAAAAAAAATGCTACATTTGGCCTCAAAATTAAAATATGGCAAAATTAAAATATTTTATTTAATGTGCGTGTGCTGGCAGAGGCTGGGCTAGAGAGTTTGCTTCCCTGCTATAGGTACATGATATATATTATAAATAAGATGTACATATATCTTTAAAACTTATAATTTGTACTATTTGTTATCCAATTTAAAATATTTTTTTAATTTTTTAATTTTAAGGAAAGTTTTGTAATGAATTTTCATTATCAAAAACTGAAAAATATTGATTTACCTATAAGAAATTATAAGAGTTAGCTAGAACCCTTCATATTAAGAAATACAAATATTATTATAATAGTTAGCTAGTTATTGTTATTATAAGAGTTAACTTATTATATGAGTTAGATAGTTAGAGTTATAAGAGTTAGCTAGAACAATTCACATATATATTATTAAATAAAGTACTACTAAAGTTATATATATTAAATATTACATAAAACAAATCTTCAAAGTAAATACGTTCTGAACCATTGATTAAATTAAATTCTTCATTTACTTAGCCATTATATATGAAGTTCATTTAGTTAGTTACATTTAGAATTGCTATTTCTCCGAGTGTATTTGTTGAGTGACCGACAGAGACAAAGACAAAGACAAGGCCAAAAGGGAGTGGGAGTGGGAGTAGGAGTAGGAGTGGGAGTGGGAGGATGAGCAGGACAGTGGCTTCCAGATTGGCCCGAGTTGAGGAGTCAGCAAAAATAAAGGCCAATGAGGCCTGGAACCAAATGCAAATTAATATGTGGTCCTCGAGGGCGGGACTCGCCCATTACCCGCACTGGTTCGCCCTTTCCCCCAATGACCTCATCCCCGTCGTCTCCATTTCAGGCGCCACCATGTCCCAGGAAGCGAAGAAGAAGATCACGGAGGCTGCCCCAGAGCCGCCCTCCGTTAAGCCCTCACCGGAGCCAGCTGCTCCTGGTCCCGGTCCCGGTCCTGCTCTGCCAGCCCCGCCTGATTCTGCAGGAGTCGTGGCTCCCATTGTGGCCCCCATTGTGGCCCCCATTGTGACCCCCTTTGTGGCCCCCATTATGGCCCCCATTGTGACCCCCATTGTGGCTTCCATCGCCCCCATCCCCCCCGGCGAACTGGAGTACATGATCCAGCCGAACACGATCATCGAGCTGGTGGACCTCTACGTTCCTCCGGGGCAGACCGAGTTCCGCTTACCGAGCTCCGTCTTTCTGCAGCCGCAGTCGGTGCCGGGATCCTCGACCTCGAACGCCGCTGGCGCCCCAACCATCCGAGGACGCAGGCGCGGCCGTCCACCACTGGGCAGCAGGCCCACCGGGATTCCCCCAAGGAAGCCGTACAGGCGCCGCCGCAAGGCAGAGTCGCCGCCACCGCTGCCGCCGGTGCCCAACTACCTGGCGCACGTCATCAATCCGCTGGAGAACGAGATCTACCCGAAGGTCATCGTGCAGCCGGCCCGTCTGCCCTGGGTGATTCCCAAGAACCTCAACGAGGACCGTCCACTGCCGCCGCCACCTCCACCGGTGCCGGCTCAGCAGCTGACCGAGCGGACCCTGGGTCCGTTGACTGGCACCACCATGAGCCCCTCCCAGCTGTGCCAGAGCCTGAAGCTCTTCGGTCCGGACGTGACCGTGACCCAGGTGACCAGCCACGGCCAGTCGCGCTTCCTGGCCGTCCTCAAGGAGCCCAATGGCCAGCAGCGCCACCTTCTGTTCAGCGCCAACCAGCTGCAGTCCTTCCTCTGCAGCCGTCCCGTCACCCAGATGGGTCCGCCGCCCCTCAGCTGGCAGAAGCCGCCGCCGCCGGGGGTCGTCCGCCTGCGTCCCGGGCCCACTCCCAGGCGTGTGAATCCAGTGTCGTCTCAGAGCATGCCGCCGCCGCCGCCCCCACCGCCGGCTCGGCCGCCAAGGATCATCCTGGAGCCGCCGCCCAATTTCAGGCTGCCCACCATGGCGGCTTTGAGGGCCTCCGCCCAGCAGCAGGCCCGCCAGCAGTTGGCAGGTCTTTCTACTTCTTCTCAAGCATCACGAGTGGTGGCTAGGACCATGGCAGGTCCTTTGCCTCCGGTTAAAGGAGTTGCAAGCGGAGTTCCAAAAGGAGTTGCTGGAAGAGCTACAGTAGGAGTTGCAGCAGGAGCTGCGGTAAAGGTTCCTGGAGCAGCTATAGGAGGACTGGCAGGAGCAGTTCCAGGTAGAGTTGTTGCAAGAGTTACGGGAGCAGTGACAGGCAGAGGTCCAGGAGGATTTAATGGAGGAGTTTCAGGAGGATTTAATGGAGGAGTTTCAGGAGGATTTAATGGAGGCATTCCAGGCGGATTTCATGGAGGAGTTCCAAGAGGATTTAGTGGAGGATTTAATGGAGGATTTAATGGAGGAGCTCCAGGAGGATTTCATGGAGGATTTAGTGGAGGATTTAATGGAGGAGCTCCAGGAGGATTTAATGGTGGAGTTCCAGGAGGATTTTATGGAGGCGTTCCAGGAGGATTTCATGGAGGATATTCAGGAGGATTTGCAGGCAGAGTTGCGGGAAGAGGTACCGGAGCAGGAGCATTTGCAGGAGGCGCTACATCAGGAATACTGGACGGTCCATCGACATCTGCAGCAGCAGCAGCAGCCATGGCCAAAGCCAAGGCCGATCAGGAGAAGGCCGCCGCAGCTGCTAGGGAGCCACCCAAGCCACCTCGTCCACGTTCACCGGAAATGCCCATACCCAGAATGCCTGCGATCCTCACGCGCAAGTCCCAGATGAGACTCCTCCACCAGCGGGCCAAGAGAGCGGCCGAAAGGGAGGCTGAAGAGGCCAAGCGGCTGAAGACAGACTAAGAAGGAGCCCAAGGACGAAAAGGAAAATAAGTTTTTAAAATTCTAAAAAAATCAACAAAATCAACAACAAATGAAACTGATAACTTGGCTTAATTATCACCAGAAACACCACGTTCACAGCTATTAAGTTTGCCACAAAAAATACTCCACACTTCCGCCACTGTTTGGAGAGCTTAAATATTTTATTGCTTACATATTAGGAACTTAATAACTTATGTGATATTAACAAAAAAAAACATAAAAAAACAGAGCCAATAAAAATGACATAAACTAAAGCGTAGTTGTTCTTTGGGGCTCAACTATTTCCAGCTTGCGGACAAGCTGGAGTAGCTGGCTGCCTGGCCAATAATATATATCCACTGGGCCCAAGGCACTGCTGGTTCCTGCTCCGGTAAGGATCCCCTGCCTCGAGTCCTTGGCTGCTGCTTAGTCCTTGGCGACGAGACCCTTGGCCTGCGGCATGGCCACTGGCAGGGAGCGATCCACGTAGGCAAAGTTGTCCACGACGCTGACAGAGAGCACTCCGCCCATGAGGAGCAGGGCTCCGCTGATGGCGACCTTCGACCACATGCTGATGTCGGAAACTCGGAAACTCGGGGAAAAACTAGGGGGAACTATGGGAACCGAACGCGGAAAGAGCTGTTTGCAGTATGCGCGGGACGCACGCCCGGCATGGGGCCTTATATACCGCAGGCTACTCCGATCCCCAGGCCCACTCCCAGAACCCGCGGGAAGCTTTGCGCCGAACGACCGATGTGCCGGCGGTCACGTCGGCCAGTCGCCTCCGGTTTCCCTGGAACTCGCCATGGAGGCAGGCAGAAAAGCTCCCAGAACCTACAGCAATACAGCAATAGAGCGGCTAAGCCCACGCGATGCACTTCCTTCGCCGCCGCCGCCACTCGCCCTCATTATCGACTCATTAGATAAGCGCGATTCGCACTTCGATGGCAAAAAGCTCAGGCAATATGTATACAGATGCACTGCGACAAAATCTAGGGGATATCTGGGAATTCAGATTCCCAATCGGCGGGTACTTGGATTTTATAATAATTTCCTTTTCTCTGATATCGATATATTTCGATAACTAATAGCAGATCATTCTGACATTTTTTGTATGACTTTAACGACAGTTTTTGTTTTTGCCTGGTAAGTTTTAGTTTTTTTTAATAGCTTGGATTTTATAACAATTTCCTTTTTTTTCTGATATCGATATTTCGATAACTAATATCAGATCATTCTTAATTTTTTTTTTATGACTTTAACGACAGTTTTTGCTAACGATAACATTTGTAAATAAAATAAAAGATTCAAATAATGATCAGTTCAAAATTATCGGAAAATAAATTCAGTCTTAGGCATAAATAAAATACATCTATTATTTATCGATAAAAATCGAAAGTAACTAGTACTTCAAAAATATAAGAAAAAAGTCTCAGTTTTAGAGATAAATAGTATCTATAGATTGTCTATCGATTCTTAAGCCCTTAACTAATATTTCTAGGATAATATCGATTAACCTACTTCCTGCGTTGCCCTAAAATTCCCAACTGGCTCCAGCTGCAAACCGTTAGGAACCAATCTGAAGCAAATGCATTACTAATGAAGCCCCTGGCAGACCCAAAAATAATTGTTTTTCTAAATTAAAAGGAGTAAATATAGCAATACATTTTTCTAAGTCAAAATTCTGGGATCGCTAGCTTTTTTCCGCAGTGCCTTTATGAACACATGTCTGTGCGAATCAGATATTTATATATTTTCGCAATGTTTTGTTTGTTTACCCGCTGACTGTGTTTATTAGCCATGTTTATCAAGAACGCCTAATCTCGGCCCGGCCCGGACCGGACCGGGCGGGTGCGTCACTATCTAAACAATTGGCGACCGACCACATTTGCGGACAAACATTTGATCGCCGTTCCCGACAGAGATTTCCCTTTCATGTTTGTTTAAGTGAAAATTACACTATCTGGAGAGAGGCAGCTGGGGCCTAATTACCTATTTTTTTGCACAAACTTCTGGCTGTAATAATTAGCCAGCTGGCTAATATATGTGCTAAAAAAAAATATAAACAAAGTGAGATTACGGCAAAGCTCTTTCCGAAGATTTACAATCGACGTTTTGTTATTTTTTTACGACCAGACTTTCCTCAATAAACCGGGGAGGGAGTGCATCGGCACACGGGGAAAAACGCGGGGTTCAGGTGAGTGATATCACCTGTCAGAGGTGTCGCCTAAAGTCAAGTCTTGGCGGGTTTAGTTGCTAAATTTGTCTCGGTTTCGTAGTAATTATTATTGATTAATATTACATTAATGCAATGAAAGGCTTATGATGTCAAGTTGAGTTGTTAATCTCTCCAAAGACACATTTTTTTTTAGCATTTACTTTTTTACCTAACAAAAATTATTTGACATGTCATTTTATCCCATAAACTCCCAGCTCAATACAATGATATCTTTATCTCCTGCATTTAGTATTTTCTTTCACAAAATTTAAATTCAAACATGGAAAATAAAACACTCAAAAAATGCATTAGCTTTGTTATTGTATACTAGATTTAATTCGTTTATATATTTTAATTATTTAAAATACTTTAAAGAATTTAATTAGTTGGGAATTGGTACAAAACTATCAAACTATGAAAGAAGATTAAGACCTGGCAGCTTTTCCATATTAAAAACCAAAGAAATTCCCTTTAAATTCATTTAAATATAATAATTTATTAAACATATTTATATGTATGGTTTTTGGTTCTTTCTATAATTTTCCCCTGATAAACCCTTAGGACCTTGCAGCTTTTCCATATTAAAAACCAAAGGAAATTCCCTTTAAATTCATGTAAATATAATAATTTACTAAACATATTTATATGTATGATTTTTGGTTATTTCTATAATTTTTCCCTGATAAACCCACATCGATTTGTACTCAACCGAGCAGATAATTCGGCTAATAGCTTGATAACTCAACTGAATGTGCTAATTTCTATACTCTCTTACCCCCGTTTGGAGCCTCGGAATGTCTTCAATATTTTTGCTTTGGTTTCGGGGAGATACAGAGATGCAGAGAGGGATCCGTTGCTTTTAATCGCTTCAGCAACAACAATAACAACTAATAAACTATGTTTATATATTGCCTCGCAGATAGCAACAACAAATTGCCAGAGGAGACTCTTCCCGCTTGCTATTTACGCGCAAAATTAATCGAAGCTCATAAAGCAGCGTAAACAAAGACACCCCACAAATCGGGGGGCTATATGGCTATATGCTGTTTGTATATATATGTGTGTATATGGGGGGGGGAGTGCGAAAATCGGTTGGCAAGTTCTATGGTGAGGTGGTGAGGTGGTGAGGTGGCGAGTGGAAGCTCACAGCGACATCGTCGCATGCAGATAAACAGACATTAATAATAGAAATATTTGGCCAAACACACAGACACACAGACACACAACTCGCGGGCGGGAGTGTGCAGACGAGGGCGTGGCATACCGCACCACCGCCCACTTGAGCCGCCCAGCAACAACAACGAGCGAGCAGACAGATTGCCATCATTTGTATTCCAGCAGCTCGCAGGACAAACTACCTATGCACCGAGAGCCAAGGCGAAAAGGATTCCAAATTTAAAGAAATAATACCCAACTCTGTCAAGGATTATTAAAATTATATGTTTTACTAGTTTTACTGTATAGTTCCCAATATATTACTGCATTTTTATAGAGGAAAATATCTATAAATGGTGCCCTAGAAATCCCCATGGAAATCTCTTAAGAACGCGTCTAAAAGTATGCAATAATATGTTGGCGACACGATATAACATTTTGTAGCATAGTTTTAGGCACCTTTTAAATTGTTTTCAAAACTGAATTTTTATAGAGGAAAATATCTGTAAATGGTGCCCTAGAAATCCCCATGGAAATCTCTTAAGAACGCGTCTAAAGGTATGCAATAATATGTTGGCGTCACGTAATAACATTTTGTAGCATAGTTTTAGGCACCTTTTAAATTGATTTCAAAACTGAATTTTTATAGAGGAAAATATCTATAAATGGTGCCCCAGAAATCCCCATGGAAATCTCTTAAGAAGGCGTATAATAATACACGATATAACATTTTGTAGCATAGTTTTAGACACCATTTAAATTAATTTCAAAACTCTAGTAATTTCTGCATATTTCTCTATGTGTTTCGAGATTTCATTCTTTTAGTTCTGCGTTGCAGTGTGGCGCCTGGATCCCTTGTTTCGCAGGATCTGTTGAATGTGTTCCAACCGTTGCCCCTGACAATCGCGTTTCCAAAGAGGATTATATAATAAATGAGAAAATGCATTGCCTTTAAGTAGAGTTTTACAAAAATACTAGTTGTCTGCAAGCTTGAAGAGCATTAATTAATAGGGAAACAATTTCTGCAGAGATTTAAAATTATTACAAGTAATCGAAATAAATCTAAAAGTGTTAATCTGACATCTTTGTACTCACTCAAGGCATATCTTCCCAGCTCCCAGGCTTTCCTGCTCAAGCTTTTGTGCAAATATTGATAAGATTATTTATATCAAGGTCACTTGGACTTAAACTTGGTCTTTTTCTATTTCTTTATGTATTCTTTTTTAATGGCAAATGGCAAACAACTTTCTCAATGACTTGAACCAGCTATAGAGATAAGCAGCTCCTTTTTCATATTTCAAGATAAGATAAAGTAAGTATGCGTGAATTTCTCCTAAATATTTAACCAAACATTAAACCATTTATGTATTCATATTGTAAATTTGTATACGATCTATCATTTTAATTTAACCCGATTTAAATGCATTAATTCAGCGATAAAACTTATCTCGAGCCTCTGTGTTAACCCGCAAGAGTCAAATGTTTATTCAGTTCGCTCAAGTTGGGTTATCAGTGGCTTTATTCCTCAGCCCCCTTAAACTTCTTAACACTCGTGTGGTATTCCGGGATCGAAGTCACCCCACGGTTAACCCTGGAGCCGCCGCCCCTCGAATGATGGGGCGACAGGCGAACTCAATCGACTTCCGGTTGTGCCAATTTTTGGTCTAAGCCAAGACATTCGTGCTGCTTTTCCGCTTTTCTGCTTTTCCGCTTCTCCGCTTTTCCGCAGAGCCTAAACCGAGACCGAAACCGAGACCACTGCGCCAGCCCCCGCCATTTTCCCAGGACCCCGTCGCCCTGCGCTGAGTATTTGCTTCGTTTGCTCGCTTGCATTTCCTTCCGGCTCCGAGGCCCCACCTCGTATGGAAAAGTCGGCGGAAAAGCGGAAAATGGGCGGTAGGGCGAGTTGGGAAAACCTCAAGTAAACAGGCAGCAGGCTAAACCATAGCCTAACCCAACAACACGCTAGTCTCCCCCTCGTCACTCGGCCACTCGTCCAACACCATTTTCTTTTCCACAAATTGAATTCTCGCGCGCGCATTTTCATTTGCCACACTCGCTGGCTGGCGTGTGTGCGAGTGTGTGTGCGAGTGTGTGTGCCTGCATTTGTTTGTTAATTTTCGCACTGGAAAATTGCATCAGCTGAGGGGTTTTCCACTGTTTTTCTACCATTTTTCTTCTTTTTTAGCCGCTGTTTGCTGGCCGCAACAGGAGAAATGCGCGCCAACTTTCCACGTGTGGCGGCTGGCGGAGACTGCAGCTGAAAGGGGGCGTGACTAGGGGGGTGGGGGGTAGGAAAATTCAACAGATCGATAGACAATCAACTAATGATTGCGTGCGAAAAGTTTTGCCAGGTCTGTGTGTGCCGTTTATAGTTGTTAATACTTAATTCATAGAAACAGCAGAAGCGGCAGAAATGGGAGAAATGGGAGAAAGGCCTTTCCCCCAAAGGGGGACTCTCTCTTTCGATGGCCCAGATTTTTAGATAAAGCCATTTGACAGCTCGGGGTATAGGTTAAATATGGAAAAGGTCCCAGAGAGTAGAGATTTTGGTTGCATTTTGGGTTATTTTCAGGATGAAAAGGTAACAGGCATTTAAGTATAATCTATAAATATTTCTTTAGAGCTAATATATATTTTTTATATATTTTTTCTGGATGAAAAGGTAACAGGCGTTTAAGTATAATCTATAAATATTTCTTTAGGCCTAATATATATTTTTGATATATTTTTTTCTGGGAAAGATCAATGTCTCTGGCATTGGCTGCGGTCAGTCCCCGTTCCCGCGATAATCGCTCGTTCTTATCTATAAAACCCGACGAAGTGGCCTGGAAAAGTGGGTGGCTTAAGGGTGGACCTTAGCTGACGTGTTTTGGGTATTTTGCATTTTAATTTATGGGCAAATTTTGCGTATCTAATGCACTGCGACCTGCAGCACTTTGTGGCCCTGTGTGTGTGTGTGTGCACAATTAAATTTTCAATGTAATTTCACGCCCAAATGCCTTCAATTGCCGGGGCGGATGATGTTGCAGTTGGCTCTCCTCCCTCAGGATCACCTTTTGGGCAGCTTCCTAATATACTGCCACGCCCCCTGTGCCGATTCTGAGGACAATTTGGGACAAAATAATAAGGGTTTGTAAAATTATAATAAATCAATATTTTGTTAATTAATTTTCATACTAAAATGTATCAAAAAGGAACTTGTGGTATTCTAGCTTTAATTTATTATGTATTTTATATGCCTGAAAATTTTCAATTAGGTTATAATTTCTGTACAATATTATTTTATCATTATATTCTCTTATACTGCCACTCCTCCTGTGCCGATTCTCAGGACAATTTGGGACAAAATAATAGGGGTTTGTGAAATATTTCATATATAATAATATTTTAAGAATTCATATCCATACTAAAATGTATCAAAAAGGTACTTTAAATATATTCTAGCTTCATTTTAGTATGTATTTTTTATGCCTTAATATTTCCTATTAAGCTATAATTTGTGTACAATATTATTTTTTAATGAAATACCTCGATTTCTTGGTTTTTCCACACTCACCTCCATTATATAGCACATACATCCCTGGAAGCGGCATAATCGTCATCATAATCCCGTTGACACTACAAGTGAACGCCTGCCGCCGGGAAAACACTTTTATACCCCTCCCCATCCCCCCACTTTCTTCTTTCCCTTTCTCTTTTTTGTTGTTGTATTTTTGCTTGTGTTTGTCGCGCGATTAGCGATTGCTTATCAATTAACACAGTTGGCCAGCTATCAAAGTGGCGGCCTCAAAGGCCCCGCCGATAAGGCGGAATAAGTCGATCGAAGTTGGCAAAAGCGGCTTAGGGCTTTGGGCGGAAGTGGGCGAGTGTTTTGGGGTTTGAGCCGATATTAAACATGGCCATAACACGACACAGATACGTGTATCGAGTGCAGCTGCTTGGCCGGAATTAGCAGGCTGGGAAAATACTGCTGAATTGATTAGGTTTTCTTGGTACGATTTTTCTTTTCTAAGATTTTCCTGTTATATTTTCTTATTTCTTGGATTTTTATAGGACTTAAACCGTCATTCAGAAATAATAAAATCTGAGAATATCCCGAAATATATTTAAAAATGATGTAAAACAACTATTGTATAATATTGTTGTATTCAATTATCGGTCCCATGGTAGCCATAATATCGACGGACAGAAGGACATGACTGGATCGACTCGCTCGGTTTACAAATCAATTTGCGATTTGACATTTCAATGGCCATGGCCCATTATGATCGGGTTTTTTGTACGAAATATGTATGGTATATCTTCTATCTTCTTTATATATAATAAGAAAGAAAGCTATATACCTTTGCAGTCTGCAATTAAGACATTGAAAATCGATAGCTCAAAAACTGAGAGACTAGTTTGCGTGTTATTTAATTTCACCCACAATGCTTTGGGTACCGGGTATCTCACAGTCGGTCACACTCGACTGTAGCTTTTCCACTTGTTTCGTATTTTTTGAGTAATTCTTTGAGTATTTTTTCGTCTTGTATTGTTTCCTTTTCTGTTTTAATCCCTTCTCCGTTTACCAACACTGGCTTTCCTAGGCTTTCTCTGGCGTGAAAACAAATACATTTCCGCACGCGTTTGCCGGAAAACAAAAGGCAACGGCCTTTGTATTATTTTGAAGCACACTCTACCCTCCCCCTCCCCACAACCACCCCCTTTCTGTGTGTGTGTGTGTGTTGGGGCGGGGGGAGGGGGGTGTGCTATGAAGTGTGCGCGTTGTAATGTGCGTTAATAAATTTGATTTTAGATTCTCTCGAACCATCAACTTTAAAGTGTCGCCCGTGCAACCCCGCAGCCCAGTGTTACCAGGGTTCTCGGGGGCTCTCGTTTTTATCAGTTTAATGGGCGGGTCGTAATGCAATTTGTACCCCCCTTGAGGGCCCCCGTTCCCCGATCCCCGTTCCACGGTCGCGGAAGCCCCTGTCTCCGATGCTGTGTAAAGCAATTTTGATAAATTTATGTGGAATACGCTTTCATGATAAGCTAATTAAATTCAATCGCTGTAACCGACTTGCCCAAAAACCGAAATGCCACTCCACCGGGTCCCCCTCTCACTCTCCGATGACTCCGCCACCCTTTTCGCACTTGGCACCCCCTGAGGCGCGCCCATGCTCAGTTTGGTTTTCGGTTAAAGCTTAGCGATTGTTTCCATATCGTTGGGTAAACTAAAGTGGCAAAATTAGCGCCAAGCGAATGAATTTTGGCCAAAAGGAGAAATTGGGAAGGAGAGAAAAGAGAGGAGAGGGCAGAGAGAAAATTAAAGAAAAGCGCGAGCGGCTGAGATTGAAAGGCGCGATTTTTCCAGACAGCGATTCCTTTTTAATATAAATTAGATAGAGACTAAAAGAGGGTTCCAATAACCCTTAAAATCCAGAACGTTCTTTTTTTAATTTTAATTAGCAAAATGCACATTTTACTCTGATTTGTTATCCGAATTTGATTCTACACCAACCGAAATCAGAGCTTAAACTCGGCTTTCGGTGGAAAAAGCCCTCATTGCAATTTCCGTCATTTAATCACAGGACATTCCCCATATCGAACCTTAAAATCAGGCTAAAGCACTCCCCAATTAGCCAGGGCCCCAATGAGAGCAATCCCAACCAAACCAGACCAAAGCGCCGATCCGACACCGAATGTAATGGATTGCAATGAGAGATATTGCGCTTATTATCGGCATGAAATCGCACTCAGGCCACGGCAGCGTTGCAGGGAAACTCGTTGACGATTTGGACAAACATTGTGTAAATTTTGTGGAAAAACATGCGCCATTAACATAATTATAATTAGGCCTGACAAGCGAATTAAATTCAATTTTCATTATTTTTAATGAAGAATGCGAATGGAAAAACAGAAAAAAAAGAGAGAGCGAGCGGAAACACAAACGGCATATGGCCTGGGCTGGCCTGGTTGGGGGCAAGGGTTCGAAGGGGGGGCCAGTGTCATGGAAAACACGACCACATCAACATATTTATCGCATTTGGCCCGCTCGTGTCTTGTTGCATATGTTTGGGCGTTCATGCGTGAGCCCGATTTGCATATTAAACGCCAAACACGACGATAACGATGATAAATCGAACCCAATGCCGCCCGGAGACAGATGGGTTTGGAGTTGCAGTAAAGTCCGTGGACCTGGTTTACCCCACAACTGGCACATTCATAGAGATCCTTTCAGTTTTTGGTTTAGAAATATGGAGCTTAACTCGGGGCAGATAGAAAAGCACCTTAAATTCAGCCTAAGAGTATGCAATCATATTTTTCATGCTGCTTTCTTTATTGCTTTGATTGATTTTGAGGTGTTACTGCATTTATTCTAAAATAAACACAGTCTGTGGACTCCGGTTACCCGGAGAAGTATTGAAAGTATTTGGCTTCGAAAATTGGCTAAGAAAATTAAGGCATATAGTAAAACGCTTAAAATTAAGCCTAAAAGTATGCAATAATATTTTTTCAGCTGCTTACTTTGAATGGTTTTTGAGGTGTTACTGCATTAGTTCTAAAATAAACAAAGTCTGTGGACTCAGGTTACCCGGAGAAGTATTCAAAGTATTTGGTTTAGAAAATTGGCTAAGAAAATTAAGGCATATAGTAAAACGCTTAAAATGAAGCCTAAAAGTATGCAATAATATTTGTTCAGCTGCTTACTTTGAATGGTTTTTGAGGTGTTACTGCATTTATTCTAAAATAAACAAAGTCTGTGGACTCCGGTAGCTAACACTCAAAGAGTTTCTACTGGTTTTTGTTTGGAAAATAAAGTATTTAAGTATTTAATAAATTTAGACTTAAAGAATGCACAATTATTTTATCAGCTGCCTAATTATTGTTTCTGAATTATTTTTAGTATAGTATTATTCTTAATAGTATTTATGCATTCTGTAGACCCGACTATCCGAATAACTAGTTTTCAAAGGGATTTTTCAAGTTGTAGAAAAATGAAGCTCAAGATAAAGGCATCTATTAATTCTCCAAAAATTATTAGAACTCTTAAAGGTATCCCAAATATCAATCGGGGCTTGAAATCACTTTAAAAATGCGACTAAAAGTGTGCAATAAAATGTTTGAGGTACCAAATGCAGTGCAAATTTGCGTAACATTTTGTAGCATTCTCTTAGACACCTTTAAAAGTTATTTAAAGTCCCTAAAAAAAATCGTTGGTAACCTTGATGTGTTTATTATAATATTTTCTTCATAAAAAAAAAATTCTGAAAATGTTTTGGGGCTTAATCTAAAATAAACCTTTTTTATTTTGAGAAAAGCAACCCACTTATGAAAACCAACTCTTGTCACCTCATAAAAATCCAGTTTTATGGGCTGGGTTTTCTTTTCTCTGACTCCCCAAGACGACACTTAACAATTTGTTTGCAACTTTGAGTATATTTGATTGCAAATCCGCCGGTCATCTCATCAATATTTGCAGGCACTTCATCTGGCAGTAAAGCTGATGCAACCAAGGCCAGAAACCATGTTGAACATGTACTTATCCGATTTGCACGCTGTCAATTTCCATTTGAAAGCCACCAGATACCAGATACCAGATACCAGATACCAAAAGCAAGATGCAAGATCTAGGAATAATATTTGGCAAAAGTCATTACAGAATAGGTGATTCGCGATTGCTAAAGCATATATGCATATAGTTTGTATATGTTTTATGCTAACGAGTACAATGCCAGCAAAGGTAAACAAATGCTCCCGCGAGAAAGTTGCCAAATGGGTTTTGGGTTTTGGTTTTAGTTTTTTGTTTTTTTTTTGGGAAATATTTATCATCCGCGTTGCTTTGGAGCCGCTGTTAGCCGCTTAATTAAGCGGATGGCCAGACGCAACAGTAAGTGGCGTCGGTTTCTTCTCCGCGGATTTGCATAATTAACCCATCTAAAGTGTCTTGCCGATTTGGTGCACGAAAGTGATTTCAGTGCGAAAAATGGCTGAGATGGCTGGAATGGCTGGAATGGCAAAAGTAGCAAAAATCATTGCAAAAACCGGTCGCTGGCCGAATCAAATCACACCTGGGACACACCTGTTGAGCTGGGATGTTGCATGATTCGGTCACCGGTCCAATGGTCACCGGTAGTCGGTGTTTTCCACAGCTGATTTGGGGATTATGGATTAGAGTTGGCCAGTATCTGGCTTTTTTAATTAAAGTAAAACTAATATAATTATTGTTTATTTTTTATTTATTAATTTCCCTTTAGTTTTGCAAGTTGCTGTAATTAAATAAACTTTTTGGGGCTTCTTACAGCGAATTTTTGAGGCTTTGTTGGAAATATAAAGAAAGAGTTTAATAGCGTTTAGTTACAAATAAATATAAACCATATTTTGCGAAGGAAAATCAAAGGATTTTTTGAAAGGCTGAATATAAACTTAAACGGAACCAAACTTAACTTAATTGATAACATCTTAATTATGAATAATAGTTTTAAGGGGCATTTAAATGTATTATTTTGAGCCTTAATAAAGAGAAATAATGAAAGGGTTCAATAGCTCATATTATTAAATAATATAAACCAAATTTATTTGATTTAAAATGGTAGTGTTTTTAGGGCTAAATACAAACTTAAATGTATTTTGTGGTTTATTCAAGCTATGACATCTTAATTATGAAATATACTTTTTTGGAGCATTTAAATGTATTGTTTTAAACCTTAAAATATTAAATTCAACTGGTTTAATGATAAATAAATAAAGTAAATATGATATATTAAAAAAAAAATCGAAAATAATATCTAAGGCTATTTTAGAGGCTAAACACAAATATTAAAAGCATTTTGTAAGAAAGGCCTTCAAAATTAATTATTAAAATTAATAATATGAATTAAATATCATTATTTTATACTTGTTACAACATAAACAAAATATTTTTTATATTATTAGCTGTATATAAATATATTAACAAATATTTAAAATGCGTTTTCAAGCAGCTATTTCTGCCTCTCACTAGTAGGGGTCACCACTGATCTTTGGTTTATTCAGGAGGCCGACCTAAAAGCCTCTGGCCAAATGACAAATGGGGTCTCGATGACTTTGGGGTCTTTGGGGAAAAGCGGTGCATCTGCTCGGAGCTCGGAGCTACTGGCCATCCCAATTGGTTATGCTGACTCGGGTCAGCGATGTCACCGTTCGAAAGGGAAGACGACCTCGCCAAGAGGCGCAAGAGGGCGGGGGCGAAGCATTTCTCTTCGCGGTGACCCACATTCGAGCCATATAAATAGTAGCCCCGGGGCAGAGCTCCGTCATCAGTTTCCGAGCTCAGCTCCCCAATCCCACTTCGTCCATCGTCAAGCGCCAGTTCCCAACCAAGCTCAGCCGACAACAAGATGAAGGTGAGTCCTCCAGAGAGTCTCTGAGAGTGAACAGATCTTAACTGAGGCCTCTCTCCTGTCAGGTTTTCGTCTGCCTGATTGCCTGTTTCAGCCTGGCCCACTCCGGCTTCATCGGAGGCGGCGGTGGCAGCAGTGGCTGGTCTTCCGGAGGCGGTGGAGGCGGCTGGTCCTCAGGAGGCGGTGGAGGCGGCTGGTCCTCAGGTGGAGGCGGCGCTCCTCCCACCATTGTCAAGGTCATCAGCGAGGAGGCTGGCCACGGCCACAGCGGACACGGCGGGCACTACCACGCACCCGAGGAGCTGAAGATCATCAAGGTGATCAGCGAGGGCGGCCACTCCCATGAGCACCACGATCACGGTCATAGCCACGGCCACGGCCATGGCGGCCAGGTGAAGATCATCAAGGTTATCCAGGAGGAGGACCACAGTCACGGTCACGGGCACGGCGGTCACGGCGGTCACGGCGGTCACGGCTATGGCCCCGCACCCGAGGAGGTGAAGATCATCAAGCTGATCAGCTCTGGCATCACCGATGGCGGCTACTCTGGCGGCTCTGGAGGTGGTTGGTCCTCGGGTGGATCGGGCGGTGGCTGGTCTTCCGGCGGCGGCTGGTCCTCGGGAGGCTCCGGCTGGAACTAAGAGGATCTAGGAGAGCCTAGGAGATCTTAAGAACTCTTAAGATATCCCAGGTAATCGCCAGAGATCCCAGCAACCCAGTGCGTTGACGTCAGCTCCTTGTTCCTGTTGTTAGAGTTGTCCAGCGCTATTGGCCTTTTGCGATGTTACGAAGTTACTATATGTTTAAGTTACTGCACGTTTTTTGTGTATCTTTTTTTTCCCCCTGTTACTTAATAGTTTACCAAAAATATAGAAAAACAAAAACAAAATTAACAAACACCGATTGGTTCTTTGTCTAATGGTTGGGAAGGCCCAATAAGTGAATACTCATGTTCGGGGATTTTTTTTCGAGACGAGACCATCTTTGTGTGGCTTCGGTTTCGGTTTCGCTTTCCACTTAACCCATTTTGCGACAATTTTGGCCACTCGAGCACTTGGAGTGATTGAAATTGCATAATAATAGTATTGAAAACGGGTTTGTCACTTAAGAAATGACTTTGGGAAAGTCGAGACTCTCAAGGGGAATTAAATAAAAAATAAAAAAATAAATTGAACAAATTTTAAGCTGTCAGGCCTTTTAAATGGGCTTTTATTATAATTATTATGTATTTGAGACTAATAACAATCTATTGATTATATTTTATATATTTAATTTAGATAATTTTTGACTTGAAGCACGCCATGGGTTAAGCCCAAGGTCCGGCATCACCTTCGCCCTGGGAATGAAATCATTATTGTCCGGTAATTATGTTCATTCTGAACATGCTGCGAGATAAGTAGTTCCCCCAAAAACCCAAACTGAGAGATATAATTGCGGATGCGTTCCGTTTAGCTTCGAATTTCCATCATTATTTATTTATTAATTGTATTTCATTTGAAGATGCCGTAACAAGTTTCAAGCTCCAGCCCAGACTCTGATTTAAATCTTGTTTTTTGTTTTTCGTTTTCTTTGTTTTTATTTACAGATTCGCGGGGGGAATGATTGGAAATTCGGCAGGCCCCTTATATACCAATATTTAGTGACTTAATTTATGAACACCCCGATGATAGTTTGACTAATTAAGATTGCTTTTTTCTATATATTTTTGATTTAAGCTCATGCATATGCGCCCTGCATAGACATTTCTCAGATGTCAAACTAAGTGAGTATAATGACTACCGAAAGGTTACATTAATTTATTCATAGACGCCCCAGCGCCGAATAATATATTAGGTTATAATTATATGTAACGAATGGCTGGAAAACCTGAAAGAGCTTCGTGTAAAGAGCTTTTTTTTTGGGTATAAATATTTAAGAGGCGTTTAATGAGCCCCAGACACTGTTAAATAATCACTAATTGTAAGGCAATAACTCATGGATCTCTCCATTTGAACTCAAGCTCATTATGGGTAATTGTTTCTTCGGAGGTTTGAAGGTATCTTAAAAGAAATGATGGTGCAGAGGTGGACCTTGGCATTTAAAATTGGGGGAATTCATAGGAAATATCATGATTATAATTTCTCAGAAAAATCTGTGACATAATTAAATATATTAAAATGTATTTGAGCATTAGAGCAATCATACATTGCCTAGAAAAAATACTGTAATCCTATTACAAGGAATGTTACTACCTTATTATAAGCAATAAATTGTAAACTCCTTTTGAATGCATTTAAAGACCCTTTAAATGTATTAAAACTGTCTCAAAAACCGATCTTCTAGATACTTTAATCGAAGATCTCGCACTCTTGACGCCCTGGGCTCCATTCCCCACGAACTCGATTACGAAATCGCCTGCAATCGGCGGAAAACTTATGGCTCATCCATCAGATCGAGAAGTGAAGGTTGGAGCTGGAGTTGGAGCAACCGAATCGAGTTTTGTGGGTCTCTGGCGGAGGGCAATTAATAAGCATTCTGTTTGACCCATCGGCCAAGAGTTAATGGCACCGAATCAATCGCGATAGAAATCGAAAATGTGTTGGGTACAGAGATGGCAAAGTGAGTCGGAAATGTTTACTATTTAATATGTATGAAAATATTGGGAAAGGTCTTGATAACAGTCTTGAAGTATAATTTTTAATAATGTTCCCTACCACTTATAAAGGCCTCTATAACACCTTCTTTGTCTTAGCTTGGCTTCAACGTCGCTTAAAGGTTTGCGACTAAAGTTAGTAAAATGTATTTAAATACTCATAATATTTCCTACACTTTTGTGCTTGTTTAAATGAGTTATAATGCCTTCATTTAACCAAGGTAATTTATAAGCTTAAAACGAGGTAAAGTACCTGCCTAAGATAGCTAGGTACAAACGCATGGAAGCAGCATTCAAATTATACTTTTATATGAAAAGATTAAGAGGAATTAAAGCAGTTTATTAATTAATTAAGAATATTATTTAATACTTATTTTTTATACTTGATATTTAAGATATTTCTTAGGTACTTTTAAGCGGCACCCCTCATCACTACTCAAACGTCTAAGCGATCGCTACCTGTTTATTGGAGCACGCTGCGGGCTGCCTTTGTTTATTATTTTTGCAACTTTGTGTCGATTTGGATGAATTGCATAACGAGCCAAAAAACAAAAAAACAAATGCTAAAAAAGGCAGCTAAAAATGCGCTATCAAACGGTTTTAACAAGTGCAGTCGTAGCAAAACAGCAGGGAAAGGGATGCCAGCTGTTGCAGCCTTTGTTGCAACACACAAAGTGGCTCACTCGGGCTCGGCTCGGGGGAGGATTGGCTTTGGCGCGAGGTGGTGAGGTGCCCAGGGCGGGGTCAGGGCCATTGCCCCTTGCACCCAACAGGGCGCCGGTGACTGATGATCGAGAGGCTGGCCTGAAGACGGTAACGATGATGCCGCAACGCCAGCGGAAGAGCATCGCGTGGAGCGGCAATTAGTGTCTCATACACGGGCAGACATCGCACAGTGGAGCTGTTGCCGATTAGGTACAGATATTTAAATTGAAAAATAAAATATATACACTTGGCCCTCGCTTAACACGGGGGTTACGTTCCTAGAAATCCTCGAAACATGGATTCAGTACAGAATAAGGGGTTACGTTCTCAATATTCAAATATGGCAGCATACAAAAAAATTTATTTGTTCAATTTTTGTCTGTTTTGATTAAAGTTTTATACATTTGTTCAAAATTAACCAAAAGTTATTATGTACTCGTGTATGCCTTTAATAAATGCATAACATTCATATTTTCAAAATTAAAAGTTGGTATTAATTTAAAAAAGTTGCTTCTTATATTTAATTAACAGGTTAAACTTTATATAAACTTAAAAATGTTAAAAAGTAAGGAGATAATATGTTTCTATTCATATCAAATTGGAAAAATCAGTCATTTTCGATTGTTTGGTGGCTTTTAAAGCTTCTTTATAGCACTCCTTATAAGGCAAAAGTATTTTTATGTTATTATAAATATGTAGCGATATTTTGCAATCGTGTAAGAACGAGGTTTTTAGAGTGCTAAAAAGGGGATAGGAGCAAATTTGTAACCGTGTAAGACCGAGTTCGTGCTAAAAGAGTCCGTGTTAAGCGAGGGCCAAGTGTAATAATAAATTGTTAGTATAACAACCTGCAGAGCCATTCCCCCAAGTATCTAGCAACCATTACCTACGCTTCGACCCACTGTGCTCCGTCGCACTTGAGGCAGGGCAGGGCCGGGCAGTGCAGGGTTAACGCTTAACGCTTAACGCCGAAACGCTTAACGCTTAACGCCTAGTGGGCCAAGCTGGTTACCGCGCAGCAGCCAGCGGATCGCCGGCCATAAAAGCGGCGCTCGGGCCACGGTTAGCCACAGTCGAAGATCGCCCTTTCAGCCGGACACAGCGGCTGCAGTTACCCGAGACATCATCCAAACTATCATGAAGGTGCGCCCAGACTCCGTGGACTCCGCGTCTTGAATTGTTTTTTTTTTCTGTTTCTTGTGTCCAGTGATTATGTGATTACCAATCCGCCGAATCTTTGCAGGTTTTCGTCTGCTTGCTGGCGGCGTGCAGCATGGCCCACGCGGGCTTCCTGGGCGGCGGCGGAGGAAGTGCTCTTAGCTCCGGCTGGTCCTCGGGGGGAGGAGGCTATGGAGGTGGTTCCAGTGGTGGCCACGGAGGCGGCTGGGCCTCGGGAGGCGGTGGCTACGGAGGTGGAGGCTACGGAGGCGGTGGCTACAGCGGCGGCCATGGAGGCGGCGGTGGTGGCTACGGCGGTGGCGGCACTGTGAAGATCATCAAGGTGATTACTGACTCAGGAGCTGGCGGTGGCTATGGAGGTGGCCATGGAGGCGGCTACAGCGGAGGCGGCGGCTACAGTGGTGGCCATGGAGGCGGCTGGGCTTCAGGAGGCGGTGGCTATGGAGGCGGTGGCTACAGCGGAGGCGGTGGCTACGGAGGCGGCGGCTATAGCGGCGGCGGCGGCAACGTCAAGATCATCAAGGTCATCTCGGACGCCGGATCCAGCGGTGGCTACGGCGGCGGCGGCTACAGCGGTGGCCATGGAGGCGGCAGCTCCAGCTACTCCTCCGGTGGATGGGCTCCCCAGGGCGGCTGGGCTCAGAGCAGTTGGTGAATCAGCGATAACTGCCTTGTTTTTTGTTTGTAACAACTAACCACAAAACTGTAAATACTTTCTGAAATTAACGAATAAAAACAGAATTTTAATTGGAAACTAAAAATATGTGATATTTGGAGGTGTACGGTTAAGGGAAACCTTTCTGGGAGTCTGGGTATTAAGAGAGGTGATCCAGAAGTCGGCTGAGGAGTTCTCATCTTGCTCATCTTTAGCAGGAACTTACTCTTTACTCTCACTTTCTACTCTCCCTAAGTTAAGACTTGCCTAGGTAGAGATCTTGAGAAGCGCATAGAAAGGCGATATTTTAATGTCTCTCTCTGTCTTTACTCTTTCTAACCTATTCAATCTCTACTCTCTACCCTCCTTACTCTACTGAGTTACTTCCTGCTAGCCTAGCCTAGCTAGAAATCTCTCTCGCTCTCCCCTCTTTGCACTTCTTACTCTCTTTACACTTTCTACTCTCTTTACACTCCCTACTATATTTTCTCTCCCTCCTTACTCCCGGTGAATAAGTTAATCCCTTGCCTAGCGAGAGATCTTGAAAGGCGCATAGAAAGGGGCATTTTGAGTGTTTCTCTCGCTCTCTTCTCTTTTCTCTTCCTACTCTCCTTACACATCCTACTCATTACACTTTCAGCTCTCTTTACACTCTCTACTATTTCTACACTCTCTATTCTCCGAGGCTAGACATTTTGAGAAGCGCATAGAAAGGCGCTTCTTGAGTGACTTGCAAAACTGTTTGGAATTATTTTTTTTGAATGAATCTTTTACACAATCCAACACTCTTTATTACACCAGCCTAGTCGCTATTCCCCCGATTTTTATTTATCGATGGTAACCCACAGAATTTGACAGTTGTCAGGTGCTGCCGCTGTTGTTCGGCGGTGTTTTCCTTTTTTGTGTTGTGTTAACCCTTCGTTAACCCCATACGCATGTCGGGCCATCTGTCCCCATGTCCCCAACCACCGCCCATACACACCACACACACACACACATCCATACAGATATAGATATATATATATATATATAGACCGACTGCGTCCTACGCGCCAGACGCAATTTGTATGCAAATTTCCATGAGAATCTCAACACATGCAATAACAACAACAGCACAAAGGACACAGGAGCAGCAGCAGCAGCAGCAGCAGCAGCAGTGGCAACAAAAAATTGACTGAGCGTGAATGCAGAGCGGTAGGGGGGAGGGGAGGTAGGGGTTTGGCAACCAATTGGTTACAAATACATAATAAGAAATGGACACGAATAAAAAACCCAGGGAGTCCAAGAGGGAGGGGGAACAAGCGACATCGACGACATCCGAAAGTGAAATGTTTAAAGAAGTCTTCAGATATTTTGTAATATTGAGAAGCGCATAGAGAGACGCACTTTAACGGGAGAATAGCTAAAGATGGGTTGGTTAATCTGAGGTTAGTTTATAGTATGCTGGAATATAATTTATATTTAATAAATACTTTAACGAAATTCGGATTAGAAATTAAAGTGATAAATAATCATTTTAGTCGATAGTTAAATCAATAAATTATATGAAGAATTATATAAAATATGTTCAAAGAGCTTTGTTTATAATGAGCCGATGAACTAAACTGATTACAGTTCTGACTGTAAAGTAGAAACCTTGAGAAGCGCATAAAGAAGCGCATTTTATCAGGAAAGTTAATGTGTTCACCTGTCGTTACAATCTCTTAAAAATGTTGGTTTGAGACAAAATGATAATAACACTCATTTACGTATTTAAAGGAATTTCGCAGGAAAGAAACATGATTTAAAAATATGTATTATATAATTATTAAATACTTGAAAGTAATAATTAGAAGCTGAAAAAATGGAAATAGTATGGAAGCCCAACTACTTACTTCAATGAATAATTAAATTAAATATTAGCCTTAAGAAATATATACATATATATTATTATTAGGTATTATCCAGCAAACTAACCCAATAAGGGACCCTGACCACCGACTAAAGACCATGAGAAGCGCCGAGAGAGGCGCCTTTTAACCGGATGTTTGCTGGCAGCCAAATTAGCCCGTTAAAGTGGGGCGTGGCAAACCGCACACCCACACACCCAACACACACACACACACAGCAACGCCTAGGTACAATAATAGCCAAGTAGCGGGTGTCGGAAATAAAAATAAAAATAAAATTAACTTGAATCGTTCGTCCCCTCCCCTCCCCTCCTCTCCGCTCCCACTTAGATAGTGCGGTATTCCTGAAGCTGGAGTGGTTCCAAAACGAGGGGGGATGGGGGGAAGGGGGGGTTTACCGAAGCCACTTTCTATGCAAATTTTTATGTGTTAAATGCATTTTGTTGGATTTAACATTCTCGCTGATTTTTTGGTTTACATTTTTGCATATAAATGAGGGCAAACTTTGCTACGCTTCGCTTTGCTTTGCTTTCCTTTCCACAAGGCCCACGAAAAGGGGGGCGTGGCCCGCACACACACACCCACACACACACACACACAAATTAGAGGATTAAGTAGCTTGAGTCCTGCTGCTTCTTCTTCTTGGCAGCCCTGGGATCCTTTGTCTCAGAAGAAGCCGGAGCAGAAGCCGAAGCCGAAGCAACAGCAGCGGCGAGACAATTACGCTAATTCGCCTGAAATTGTTTTGCATTTTCCAACCCGCTCAGCCCCCCCACCCCTCATCCTGGCAATGACAATGACTGCTGCATATGTGTGTGTGTGGGGGGGTTTGCTTTTTACAGCCTCCTATCCTCCCCCCTTCATCCCGAATCTTTTCATCGCTTGTTTAAACAGTTAAATTTGATTGCGCTGTAAATAAGCGGGAAATAGAGAAGGACGCAGTCAGTCGGAGAAAACTATGCTTGTGGGGGGGTGGGGGGAGGGAAACTAGCAGGGAGGGGGGCGGGGGAAGAAATCCCCATTATATCCGCCACGAAGGAAGTTTACTTAATTGTGCAACGATTTCCCTTTTCGCACCAGCCATAAATCGCAACTCTCGGCTTTCGGTCTCTCGGTCTAATTAAAAGATAAGAATACACATCAAGGAATAAAGTGACATAGGATGGAAGAACCCATAAAAAATTAATAGGCAACAGGAATTCTTTAGGTATTTTTTAGGAATTTTAATGATGATTTGCTATAAGTTATTATATCAAGAAATGCAGAAATCATTTTAGAACCATAAGTGCAGAGTAACAGCAGTATACCAGAATGCACATGTACAGTAGAGTACCAGCAGAGGAACAGAAGAACAACAGCAGAAACACAACAGAAATTAGCAGTACAGCAGCAGCATAAGAGCAGGATAACAGCAGAGGATCAGCAAAAGTAGAGGTAAACAACAGCAGAACAACAGCAGAGAGACATAAAAGCAACATCAAGGTAACAGCAGAGCGAAAAAACCCAAAACTAATAAGAAATATTGTAATCTTTTATTATCCTATACCTTACTACTTAATCTACGCTTACATAATAATACTTAAAAATAATAATACTTAATCCCATTTAATTATATTACAAATTTCGATATTCTTAGTTTCTATTAATATATACCCTTTAGAATCTATAACAATAAAAGAACTCAGATGACGAACCCAAAGTTTGATTGATTATACAGCTTTGCCTATTTAATTATAGGTTAAAAATGCCCAAGGAGATTTATCCTATACATTTTCAAGGAAGATATATACCGCTAAGTGGGATATATCCCTTTAATTGTGGTTATATAAACCTTATAAATACCTCAAATATATAGTTTAAAATTCGAAAAAACTCCACTTCTCCCCCATTAAATAAATTTCAGAGGTTTTTTTTCGCCTGAGGTTTACCTGTATAAAAACAGCTGGAAAAAAATGAATACAGCCAAACAATAAACAGAGCGAGATGAATGAAAAAACAGGGAAAACAATTCACTAGAACGAAATTTTTGGGAGGAGCCCTTGGCCTCGCCCCTGCGCTTTTACCGCCAACATTTCGCCCACTTTCGACTTTTCCCATAAATAAACATCACAATTATCATAGGTAAACAACAAAATAAATACGCGGAGAGCGCTGGCAAAAAGCGAAAAGAAGAGCAGCAATTGAATTTCCATAGCTTTTCCCTGGGTCCGTCTGTTTACATTCTGCCAGGAGGAGCAGGAGTGCCACTAAGAACTGGAAACTACTGGGAGCTGGGAACTCAAACTTTAAGTTTAATTGTTGCTGCTCTCGCAGTTGATTGCTTAAAATTCATAATGATAATAATAATAGTGCGCTCTTCACTAATTGCACCAGCAACAACGCGCCCAAACACTCGAATTGTTCACTTGAGAGCGAACGCGGGAACGGAGGCACCAGGGGCGGCACTTAAGTCAAAGTGGGGCCTAGGGGGGGTGGAAACTTTTCAGCAGATAGGAGAATTCAAAAGGACGAGTGCAAGGATGGCGGGGATATGCCCATTCACTCACTCATTCATTCGCTCATTCAACCATTTTGCCGCTTGCATTCAGGCAAAATTGTTCCACAAAGATACGAGTAACGAGTGCCGGTGCCGGTGCCGGTGCCGGGGAAAAGCGGAGGCAATGGAGTCAACTTGGCAGGACGTGGGGCTAGGATATCCTAACTGGTAATGAGCACTGCAAGAAAATCTGGGTTAATTTGTACAAATAAATGCAGAAAAAGAGAGCTGGGCTGAGGAGCTTCTTCTTGAAGTTATAAAAACTCTTAAAACTTTTTAATTTCATTTAATTTAAATAGTTAAACGTGAGTTATGTTAATAAATTTATTATGAATTAGTTTATATTTAGGTTAATTTGATATTAAAATGAATTACCTAAAAATATAACAATAAATTCAATTTTATTTTTAATTTAATTCATGGTTTTACAGTAGAGCCTTCTGCTCTCCCTTGAGTATCTATCTTCCCTAATATAATATCCCCATTTTCTCCCAGTGCCTGCATTGAGACACACACACACACCTACACAGCGAGAAAAAGGGGGACACAAACAGTGCGCCCAGTAACACTCCAGCCCCATTCACATCTCGAGTGCACTTCATTGCTGTCGCATCTGCCCAATCCTCGGCGCGCGAGGACCCACCGAAGCCGAAGCCAAAGCCGAAGCCCCTGCCCCTGCCCCTGCCCCTGTCCCCGTTGTCCTTGAAAGCCTGCGAGTCCTTGGAGCAGCCAAGTCCTGGCTGCCAACTTCTGAACGTCGAACGCCGCGGGCGCTGCTTAACTTTAACTTGAACTCTAAAATAACAACCTTCCGTTGTTTTTGGCTTGTTCAGTTTTCGAATAATTTCCTTGCAGGTATTTTCATTGCCCCCGTCGTCCTGACAGGCCGAGGAAGGACAATGGCAGGGACATTGACAGCGGTTCAGCTGAGGATACAGGTACAAGTTCGAGAGACTCTCTGACTCTGCCCCGAAGGCATCAACTGCCAGTGAATAAGTGAGTGAGTGACTCACTGATTGAGCGAATGAATAGCTGGCACAGGAGGTTTATCCTTCGAATTAGGCCTAAATGCAGGATAATTGAATGTTAAGTAAACTATGGATTATACATTTATTCCCTGTAAAGGGATGAGAGTAACTCTATTTTTTATTCCTTTCATTAGGAACTGAATTTGCTGGCAATCAGTGATTTATCCCGGTCCCTCGTTCTCGCTCTCGAAGAGTGAATAATTTGGCGCAGCATGCAGGGAAAATCGCAGCTGATTGGGTTGGGATGTGATCAAATCAGGACACTCGATTACTCATTCACTGCACTCATTACACTTGATGAGTGTTTGGCATTCATGCTGCTCAGCTTATCTCTGCCCTGTTTAGTGCCCGTCCCCCGACTAACTTGCTACTTGCTACTTGCTACTCAGATCCTGACCGAACACCCACCCACCCATCATCAGTAACCATTCTGGGGAGAAGTGCAAGTGCTTCTCCCCGCCCGAAGGGCATTGCCAGACGGTGTTCGTTATGCCGTCCCTGCCTTGTTGTCATAATAGCCTCTGCCAGCCACGCCCCGCCCAAGGCGTTCTATAATAAAAAACAACAACTTAACCAAGTAGACGGGGCTCTATACCAAGATGCACTGCAAGCAGAAGCGTGGAAAGAGGTTTTAAATAGTAAAATAACCAAAAGAAGTGTTTGAAAAATATTTTAAAATATCTAAATCCAGCATAAACCTTTCAAAATAATATTTATATATAAATACATTTAATTTCCCCCTAGGAAATCCCCTGAAACCCTTGTAGCTGAAAGGTTTTGTTGCCTTGACAATCAGCTTTTTGGGGCAAAATCGGTAGCTGCATCAGCGGGCAGTGGCTGTTGTCGTCAAACTGTAAGCGGCTTTTGGTACATCAGCAGTGGCAATAATAGCAATAATATATATATATATAGATATATATATATAACAACAACAAGAGCCAGAGCAGGTGCATAAGGAAGAGCATTAAGCTGCGCAGTCAGCGGTTGTCGGTGGCCGGTTGTCGTTGTTTCGTTTCGGTTTCGTTTTAAAGTTTCCTTTTATCTAAGATGAATAATCTAGCAGCAGCCAGTTGAGTCCTGACCAAAAAAGCCACCCGCTGACCAGGCCCAGGCCCAGGCCCCCTCTTTATGCCACCTTTACCTACCGCCTTTCCCACCCCGTTTTCATCAAGAAAACCGCAACCGCAACCGTCGCACCTTTTACATTTTTATTGTGGCTCCTGGGCACCCTACAGCAGGTGGCAGGTGAGGTTGGATGTGATGGAGGATTGGAGGTTTTTCTAAATCATTTAATCGGTTAAAATTAAAATTATGTAACCTTATCTGACTTATTTATAGGCCCAAAGAGGTAAGTTATTGGCTGGCTTTGTGGATTTAAAATTATGGCAATAAATAAAAAGCATTGTTGATTTGATGCTAAATAAATTCTTAAAAAGTATAAGAAAAATTCCTAAAATATGGCAATATCCGTATATTGAATCACAAAATATATACAGCTTACACATTAAATGTTACTCATTTTTCAAAACCTTGTTTGAGTTAGAATTTCGCAAAATGATGGCAATAAATAAAAAGCATTGTTGATTTTATGCTAAATAAATTCTTAAAAATTATAAGAAAAATTCCTAAAATATGGCAATATCCGTAAAATGAATAACAAAATATATACAGCTTACACATTAAATATTACACATTTTTCAAGACCTTGTTTGAGTTAGAATTTCGCATAAATATGAAGAAAACGTATATTATGTTATATTATTTCAAAAACTAAATATCTAACGTTGAAAGAAATGTTAATTTGATTGAAATTAAGGTTTGTAAAAGCTATCTCGTGGTGCTTGAAAGTAAGATCAGAACAGAAGCAGAATCCAAGGATAATTCAAGGGGTAACCCAGGTATGGCCCTGCACATTATGCTTTTCTGCTCCTGCTCCTGCTTCTCCTCCCATGCTTGGCCATTCCTGGTTCCTGCGAAGGCATCTACTTCGGATAATCCAGCAGCATCTGTAGCCAGGCAACTCCTCCTCCTTCTGAAGCACCTGATGGGGTGCGGGGCGGAAGGTCGTTCAGGAAGGCGGTTAGCTGGGGGTTGCCGCTGGCCAAAAGCTTAATCCTTGTGCGGAAATAACGTTACGCAGCAGCCAGCAGAGTTGCCACAGTTGCCGCAGTTCTTTTTGTTTTGTTTTTGTTTTTTTTCTTTCTTGTTCTTGTTGCTGTTTAGTTAACTCAATAAACGCAAGTGGCTCCGGGGCGGGGCGGGGCGGTCGGTGTTGGGGGGGGGAAAAATAATCTTTCTCCCACCCCTGCCTCAGCCAGGCTTGGCTTTTCCCCCCCCTAGCTGGAAAAGTGCTGACATTTGCGCAAAAATTCTCTCATGCTCATTTACTTGTTTACGTTATTTCTCATTGTCGCCGGATTGTTTGCTGTTGTTTCTGTTTTGTTTGTTTGTTGCCGCTTGTTACTCGCTCGTTGTTGTTGCCATTGTTTTTGCCATTGTTGCTGTTGACAATTACACAAAAAACTGTTAGCATTTACCACAAACATACGGCCAGAGTCAGGTTTGAATAGATGGAAATCGCCAAAGATGCGGAGGAGAGCAGGAGATGCACTTGGAGAAGAAAATTGAGCAAAATCGGTACTTAAAAGGCAGGAAGTCTCGGAAAAAATATATATACTAACAAATTAATATTTATTAACCATAATTTATAGAAAAAGTTCATATTTTTCGAGTGGAAATTGAAGATTTTAAATTATACTTCATTTTAAGGCAAGGTTTCTTACCAAATATTACGTATACGTCGTGGTTAAGCTATAAATGTTAAATATATAAATATAATATATAATATAAATCTTGTGATTTTGTTATATTAAATATACTAAATTATTCTTTCAGTGCAGCGACGACTCTGTTTTTGTTCATATTTTTCGAGTGGAAATTGAAGATTTAAAATCAAGCTTTATTTTAAGACAAAGTTGTCGGCCAAATATTACGTATACGTCGTGGTTAACCTATAAATGTTGTGACCTTGTTATAAATCTTGTGATTTTGTTATATTAAATATTTCTTAATACTTAAAACTTAATATTTCTTTCAGTGCAGCGACGACTCTGGCGAACGACAGTTTCGTGTCAACAGAGAGAGAGAGAGAGTAGAAAATGGCCAGTAGTCAGCACTTTTTGGTCGTAAAAGCTGAGCGGCAGCGGGGAGAGGTTAAGGTTGAGGGGGGGCAAATTCAGGGGGTGGGGGGTTAACTACTAACCCACCCACGCCCACTCCGAAGGCCGCCTATCCATTAAAACGTTAAAAGCTTCTTGAGAACGCGCAAAAACTATTTGGCTATCTGGCTCTGCCACTTTCCCAGGCCCCATGCCTCGCATCCCCTCCCCCCCGAATCCCAGCTCCTTGAGGTCCTGCCCAGCTTCTTCTTCTACTTCAGCTGCGTAACATCATTAAAACTTGAATAATCAGCTATCCATCTCGTTCTCCGGCACAGAGAGAGAGAGAGGGAGAGAGGAAGAACAACAACAAAGTAATTCACTTTTCCGTTTGCAATTTGGTGCGATTTTTTTCGGGGGACTGGGGTTAGTTTTATTTGGTTCCAAGGAGCTGGGTTCGAGTATCGAAAGGAAATGGGAAGCGAATACAATTGAATGTTAAAGTAAACACAGAATGAAGAAAATGTTAGGGGGGAAAACTCAAGCTCAGAGCTTGCTTCCAAAGCGGAAAAGGGAAAACATTTATTTCACCTTTTTTATAGAACCTTTAAGTAGAACCAAAATTGTGTCACCGAAAAGAAATTAAATACTAAGCATTTAAGAAATGTACTTTTTAAATAAATATGCACGAAATGTGAGGGAATATGTCAGGTGAATTGAGGTTCGGTTTCGAAGGTGACGCATTCCGTGCGGTTGAAGCAATATGATCAATTTGCAATACAATTAAAATAAAATTAAATGGTTAAAATTTAAAATTAAAATTACAATTTAATAAAGAAAAAACAGAAGTCCTTGCTGAATATAAATATATTGGCACAAGATTAGAAATATTAGAAAGTATATATATTTTTTTGCATATATAAAATGTTAATTTATTCCCATATGAATATTCATCCCACCCCGAAGAATTCAATAAACGAATAATTACGAGTATCGAGTATCTCCTTCACAACCTAAAAATTAAATAAAATAACCAAATTCGATGGCGAATATTCATCAATGCAAATAGTGGCCAGCCATCTGAGACTTCACCCCCAGCGAGTCATAAAGAGCGAATTGAATCAAATAATAAAGCAAATAAAAAGCGATTTCAAGCAAATTTCCAAACGAATGCATTCCAATAAGCAACACGCGAAGGCCGCAAAAAGCGTAATGTGAGTGAGTGGGTGAGTGGGTGAGTGGCTGTGAATGAATATTCATGGGGCTCCTTAAAAAACAAAACGATAGTCGATAAGCCGCCCAGGGGTCGGCAATCGATTGGCCATCGATAAGGATTTGTGCCCCTTTCGGTGGACGGAAATGATTGCCGCCGAATGGCAAGTAAACAAAATAATTTATCATCTCGGCGGAAGTCCTCGCCTGGAGATGTCTAAAAGGGAAATGCGCCTGCCGGGCCCACAGACCCCGGAAAAACACCCTTCCCTTCCAAAAACCAAAAAAAAAAAAACACGAAAAACCGCGTACGAGGGTACGGGAAGCCAAACTTTGGCGCAAACAAAATTAACGGTAATAACTTGGACTTGGCCAAGCGAGAAAAGGAAAAAAAAATATACAAAAATAATAAAAACGAGAAAAACGTTCCGCTGCATTTGCATGTGTGTGTGTGTGGCAGGGTTGCCACGTTCTGCGTTGAGCAAATAACCATAATGAAGTTTGCAAAGTTTTTTGACACATGCAACACCCCAGGAAGCGGGAGAAAAAAAAAATATAGAAAAAAATATATTAGGGGAGCGGCGTGGAACACAGAAAAAAATCGTTCTTTAACTTATTTATTTTATTTTGTTTGTTGTCAGGTGGTGTTTCTAATATTTGCTAACCTTTACTGTATATTATTTTTTTTTGCTTGCAATTATTACCTTACCTATATTGGCATTCTGTATATTTGATAAATAAATATTAATAAAAAACAACCATTGTAGAGTTTATAAGCTAAGAAAAGTTAGGTTAAAACGGTGCAGCATTCCGTGCGGTTGAGCTTCAGTAGCTAAACTGTCCTCTCGCTTCAATGTACATATTGGAATTCATTTCTTATTATTAATTGAAATAAGAATTAATGAATTTAAGAGGATTTCCATTGCTTATTGTTACTGATGTACAATGTACTTCTTTCAGTAACAATTAGCAATGAAAATCCTCTAAAATTCATAAATTCTTGTTTCAATTAATAATTAGAAATGAGTTCCTAAATGTACAATTTCAATAACAATTTAATAAAACTAAAAAGGATTAAGAAATCATGCCAGAAGCAAGGAGTCCTGGCTAAATATGACTTCAAAACAATGTAGTTAAATCACTAGAGGCTTCAAGAACCCCCTAAACGAAGCATTTTCAAATTAATTTAATAATAAGTTTATTTTCCCCGGTGTAATCGCATGTCCTGCAGGTCCCCGGCCTTTAGCCTCCTTGCTTTTTGGCCACGGCCAAAAGTGTTTTGCGCGACTAGCAAATATTTGCAAAGTGGCAAACAGAAGTTGGACCAAGGACTCCGGAGGACTCCGGAGAATCCCGCAGGACGCAAGACCTCGACACCCTGCTGAGCTCAACGATTTGGCCAGGCGCTTCTTGTTTTTTATCCAGCGAAAATATTATTTTTATTAATGCTCGTCTGGACTTTGCTCTCGCCGGCGAGAAGACGCTGAGGACAATGATGATGGCGTCGTCATCTGGGGTGAAAATGTGTTTTATATTTGTCAAATAAACGCAGCCGACGAGGATGGCGGGGGAAAAAAAGCAAAAGACCGAAAAGTATTGGGTGCAAAGTTTTCCTTTCGTTATTCCCCAGTTTTTCGTGTGTTTTCCTCGAGGGGGATTTTCCCGCTGCCGCCGCCATCGCCGCCGCAGGAAGCGGAAATCGTGCGTGTAATTGAACGGACATTGAACGAAACTTTCGGCGCAAGGTTGCGACGCCTTGGAAAAAATCAAAGGGGATGGGGCTACGGGGACAAGGACCACCAGGACCATCAGGACCGCCAGGACTCCGGGCGGGTCACCATTTGTGGTCAATTTTACGGGCGCTGTAAAAACAAAACGGCATCGAAGAGCACCGGACAAATGGCCGACGAATGCGAATACAAATAAATATTGAGATAGGCAAACGGAGCGATCCGGCAGATACATTTTGTATTTTTTTATGCCACCACCCATATTTTCTTTTTACGACCCTCGGGATTTTCCCAGGGTGCTATTTTTAGTGCCTCCTCCAGCTGGGTCCTTGAGCAGAGCGTGGCCATCGCTTGGCAACTTTGCAGATCGTTTGCGGGGCCAATCGAATGGGTCCTTCAAGGACTGATGGAAAAATAAAATAAAAATAAAAGAAACAAATATGTTGCAGAACCCGTAACAATCCGGGCATTAGCGGGGAAATAAATTTAATTTACCATAGCGTAATCTTGGGAAGTAGTGGTTACGTGCACATATTATAATTCGTATCATATGTCAGAAATCCAGAGTTCTTTTGGTTCCTCTCAGAGGAATAAACGGAAGGAAACTTAATATAGCGGCACTTATAAGCTATTGTTGCTGCTTTGCTTGTACACTGCAGGAAAACTGTGAAAGAGAGAGCGCAAAAGATCTGTCCATATTGCAAGCGGCCTTAAGAGAGCGAAAATCGCACTTGAAGCGAGAGCTCAAAGGTCTCTCTTGCAGGAAAGCCATGGAAGAAAGAGAGAGAGCACAAAAGATCTGTCCGTAAAGCAAGCGGCCTTAAGAGAGCGAAAATCACATTTAAAGCGAGAGCTCAAAGGTCTCTCTTGAAATTTAAAGCTATTGTTTCTGCTTTGCTTGTACACTGCAGGAAAACTGTGAAAGAGAGAGAGAGAGCGCAAAAGATCTGTCCGTAAAGCAAGCGGCCTTAAGAGAGCGAAAATCGCATTTAAAGCGAGAGCTCAAAGGTCTCTCTTGAAATCTATTGTTGCTGCTTTGCTTGTACACTGCAGGAAAGCCATGGAAGGGAGAGAGAGAGCGCAAAATATCTGTCCGTATAGCAAGCGGCATTAAGAGAGCGAAAATCGCACTTAAAGGGAGAGCTCAAAGGTCTCTCTTGAAATTTAAAGCAATTGTTGCTGCTTTGCTTGTACACTGCAGGAAAGCCATGGAAGAGAGAGAGAGCGCCCAAAAGATCTGTCCGTAAAGCAAGCGTCCTTAAGAGAGCAAAAATCGCATTTAAAGCGAGAGCTCAAAGGTCTCTCTTGAAATCTATTGTTGCTGCTTTGCTTGTACACTTCTAGCTCTTTATTAATTAACTTAAGACTTTGTTTCTATTTACTAACCAAACTAAATCGCTTGGGTAAAGTTCTGGAAGCAACAGTTACAGCGTTTTACCATTTTTGGCGGCATTTCAATAACACTTTCCCGCGCCCAAGAACACGGATACGGATACGTGCCCGAAGGAACGAACACTCCTGCCATCCGTCAGTGCAATCCGTCAGTTGTTTTTCGCCGTGGGCGCGACTGCTCAATTAACGAAATGACAGCGGGAAAGTGCGGGAAAGTGGGGAAAATGGGGGAAATGGCAGGACGGCAGGTCGGGGGGGTTGGGGGATCTAAGGAACCGCTCGGGGGCATTCGACGGAAAAGCAAATGTCAAAAGCGTTTTCTAATTTGCGCAACACTCAGAACAGGACGAGGGAGGCCGAGGATAACAACAAAGGCAACAAATAAAGCCAAAATGTATTTAACAAAGTGACAAAAAATTCGGGGCGCTCAGCTTCTAAGCTTGACGACTGTACAAAAATGTTTAATTTATCAAATGTCAACGCCTAAAAGACGGCAACATTTGTCGTCGTCAATGACAATGATGATGGCGATGACTACGACAAGGCAAGGACCTCAGCCACCCCACCCCTTGTGCGTCCTTCCAAAATCCCCCCTCGACTTGTGGCAATGTTTTTTTTTGTTTGCTGTATTTTGAAAAATGAACGTGGATTTCCCCATACGGTATTATTTATTACAGCCATCTCCTCAGACCCAGAGAGCCGCAACTCGTACATTTGTCTAATGAATTTGACAAGCAAACTGTCCCGGCAGATGGTTTTTCCATAATTTCAAGTAGGAATAGGGTATTTTAAATGGTTTTAACTCGGAATTTCCCTTTAAGGCCTCCTTTTGTGGGCTTTAAATTCGAGGGGAAAGAGCGCGTCTATTGGGGAATTATAGGCGGTCATCGAGGCACTCGAAGCCGGCCGCTTAATGCTCTGCTGGGTATCATAAATATGGCCAGCTCTATGTCCCGAATGGCCCCAGCCCCTGCTGCTTCGGTGCTCTTTGGGGGGGTGCCTTAGCCCCACAAAACCCCCTCTTGTCCGCACTTATTCGAGCAATTAAGCGGCCCTTTCAAAACAAATTGAAATGCAAACGCGCAGCAAATTGACTGACTCGCAGCTCCCAATCAATTGAACCTGGCACACACACAGCACACACACTGTACACACAGGATGCTCGCACAGGTGCACAGGTGCCCAGGTGTATGGCAGGTGTATTGCAGGCTAACAATTGGCAGAAGCCCGACCCCGACCCCGACCCCGAGCCGGGCATTCGAATAAATGTCCGAAAAATGATGCAGCTGCTGATTGCTTAAAGCCAATGCAATCGCCACTCGTGAAGGCTTCACTGAGAGAAAAATAGCGATAGGAAACATAGGTAAATATACAAATTAAATATGTAAGGGAATTTGTAATTTAAAATTACTTCTATTAATCAGCTCCAAAAATATTACAAAGAAATGCTAAATATTATGATCATCATTCCTAATATTTCTAATTAAAGAAAATGTAGTATTTATTATTTAAAATTAACCTCTAAACATTTCCCCATAATTTTCCAGTGACTAAAAATCCCCAGTAGCCCAGTCTATATTTCTCCATGTACGCCTCATTATATAACTCAATTGATGGACTCCGGGGGATGTGCGGCTGAGCAGGGACGGCGGGGCAGTGACTAAATGGAGGCCAGGACAGCAGAATAAATCTGATTAATAATTAGAAACAAACAAGGACAACCAGTGAAGTTTGCTCAAGCAGCGGCGCCACTAAATTAAAAATATCCCTCGGGCCATTCATCTTGGCAAAGTCGAAAAATACACACAAAAAAATATCAAAAATGGAGCACCAAGCTAAACCCCATGGACAAAAAAAAAAAAAAGGAGCCCCAACAGATGATCAATGCCCCAGTGTTGAGAGATGACTGCAAATGTTTGACCAGCGGCCGGTGTTTAACCCTTTAAGTACGAACTTTAAAAGGATTAAAGTCCTTGAATAATAATAATTATTCTGACATAAGATGGGAAATTAATTTTAAGAATTGAATGTAGAACGAAGGGGGTTCTTGAAATAATATTAAATATGTTTATAATAATGTGAAGGTTCCTGAAATTAAATTAGATATGTTTATAATAATTATGTTGTAATATGTTTTAATTAATTTCAAGGCTCCTGGAAAATACTAAATATGTTTAATTTAACTTCAAGGTTCCTGAAATATTAGTAAATATATATCAATTCATTTTAAGATGCCTGAAATTAAATATAATATATTTAAATTAATTTCATTTCTAATTTCTAATCCCATCATATTTCTTAACCAATAAAAAAAAAAATAAATATAAAACAAATATAGAAAAGCTTTAGAAAATGTTTTAAATGATTCAACAATATAGGTATATATTTTTAGAAATAAATGTAATCCTTCTCAGGAGTCAGTGTCCGATTTTAAGACCTTTTGGTCACTAAAAGGTTAGCCAAGTGACGAATAAAAGGCAAAAAATAGTAAAAGGAGGAAAAAGGAGGTTTTTGGCAACACAGAGCCGGAGCCGGCGCCGTAGCCTGGTAAAATAAATCCTTGAGCATATTAAAACCCCAGAAGCCTCAAAATGAGTTTGCTTGTCGACGGCGGCGGAGGGGGAAAATCCTGTCCCGAGGAAAAAGTGAAAATCAGGCAAAGTTCCTCTCCCTGCCATTGTACTGCAAGGCACACAGCTGCCAGGGCTCAAACGAAACCGAATCCGAATCAGAATCGGCATAAGAATCGAAATCAGTATCCTTCGTGAATGGTCTTAGGACAACATTAAATATGACAGCGCCAGGAAAATGGCTGGGGGAAAGCGGGTGGAAAAGCCGGTCTGAATTGATATTGGAACATGTTGGCCGGCGAACATGTTGCATGCCCCGAGCAAAAATCGAACATTTGCCCAAGAAAATCTGGCATTTTTCCCCATTGCAACCGAGCAGAGTTTATTATTTTGTAACTAAGCTGGAGAATCAAGTGGCTCACAGAGAGCCCAATAATGAATGAGTTCGAGTTTCGAGAGCCCAAATCTATCTTTGATCACTCGAGTATGATTTGGTCTGAAGTTTCACTCTGAAAATGTAAAAGAAATTGCTGAAAGCGAAGGCTATTAGGATGACTTTTGGGGACAATATTGGCAGATTTAGAAGCTCAAAGGGAGTTGGTTTTTGGTAATCGAAAAGTGAGATTTTAAGCCATTTAGAAATGAAAATAAAAGGCGCTGCTAGGCTTGCCACAAGAATTTTAAATAAAATAAGATTTAAAGTTTAAGAGATGGAAACTATTTTGGTTATCTTGAACTAAAAGCAGACATAGGAAGCCTAACCAATTTCCCTTTCAAATGCATTTCCCAGAATCCAAAATGCAACTAGTAATATTAATAATTCCGTGATGACTACAGGTATTGGCCCTTAATCGATTTCCAAGCCAAATTATCTGATTACCTTATGAACTAGGCCAACTTCGAAGGGCCATGTTGGCCAGGTCAAAGAAGTCGGCTTTCCCAGGGGGAAAATTGAGGGAAGAGTGCCCGGAAAATGCTCTGCGGTGCTTGTCGAGTGTCACTGCCATGTTCCTGCCCGTCCGGATGCGACAATATAAATTGTAATTAATAAATCAAAACAGCAGCAGCAGGCAGCCGGACCAGGCGGCAGACAGGCAGACAGGCAGTGACCAGTGATCCAGTGATACGAGTCCTGGCCAAATATACAAATATGCAACTTTATAGCCGGCAATCAAAGTCAGCAGGGGAGGGGGGAAAGGAGCGAGACAGATACATGACCGGAGAGGGACGGGGGACAAAGTTGGCCAAAAGTTTGGCCCAATGGAAATTATGGCTGCAACTTTTCGTTTATTTTTACAGCCCTGAATGCCAGCGAGCTCTGGTTCGCTCGGTGTTTCTTTTATCCGCAAACTAAATGAAATTGTTTTAAAATTTGGCTAAAACCCTGTTGGCCAACACACACACACACACTCGTACACACGGTGGAAAAATGTCACGGAAAGTGGTCGTAAAAGTGTGTAGCTATTCTCTGGGTCTGTTTTATATTACAATCATATTTTTCAAGCATTTCTAGAGCTCTATTTTGGTTGTTGTATTTAAAATAATATTATCAGGAATGAAACAAAATTATTTGTTGTAATTTAAAACTACTTGGATGAGGCTTTTGAACTTAAAAAAATATATATCAATTAATTGCGTCATATTGTAATGTTGAAATATAAATATTAACACATCAAAGTTAGTGCTGAGATTCTTATTAAAATTTGAATACAAAACAGAGATTTTATTAAAGTTATAAATTAAATAAATAATAAATTTATAGAAAAGGAAGATAACAATATAATTATATAATAAATTATGTAAATAATTTGGTAACAGAGTCCTAACAATTGTATTTTATTATCGCCAAATACCATTACTGAAACTTTTTATATTTAATTCAAAAATTAAACTAAATGAACACAAAAGTGGCTTTACTATTATTTTAAATTGCCAATGGTTATGTTTTATATGTAAAGGGTTTTCCCAGTTTTCCACATGTGCATATTTACAGTAAATGTGCGACGCGCAGTCAAAGTTTTCCCTTTGCTCTCTCATTAACGCCCCCCCCTTCCGAAGGCGCGTGGGCGTGGCGCAAATCAAACGGAAATTAAAAGCAAACTCAGCAAACCGCTTGACACGCCCCCAACCCCTCAAACGCCCGAAAAACGCATCCCAGGCTAAGCTGTCTGAGCATAACGCATCATTACGTTGACAAAAATGGGCAACCCGCCGGCTGGCGAATGGCGAATGCCGGAATAAAAGTACACACAACCTCTGGGGGTGGTAGAGGAAAGGCGGAAAAGCGGTGGGAAAACCAGGGGGGCCGGGGGAGCGGGTGAACCATAAGAATTGGAATTTCCATGCAGGCGCCGAGGAAAGCGAAAGGCAGTGCTGCCTTCCTGGCTGTTTTTCAGTCGGGGGAAAGTACAATTTTAAAACAAAACAAAAAATACTGGTAAAGGCTGCTACTTATGCATATTTTTTAGCCACTCATCACTGGAGCCACAGCAAGGACCTGGACGAGATCGTGGCTGAGCCAAAGCCGCTGCCAGACGGCGAGCGTCTATGGCAACATAAACATTTGCCAACCAGGAGGAGTTCCACGATACACGAAGGATACAGGAGGAGCTGGGAGCTGGGAACACGGCATGTTAGGTGCTGGCGCTGACGTGAACCATTTAGGACTCTCGCCTCGAGGTGACATGTTCCCATGGCTTCCCATGGACTCGAAAGTGATTACCAGCCACGAACAAAGAATGCAATTTGGATTGGCTTCAAAAATCAAATTTGAAGGAGGAAATCTATAAAGAAAATTCCCTAGACTCCAAATTAGCCGGACCTTAAAAAGGATTTACAAATTCTACACTTTGAATATGAGATTCTCAGTATTTTTACCACTAATTATACTACTTCCTTCAGTTAAAAATTACATTAATAAAAATCGAATGTAAAGTTAATTTAAATATTAAATTAAGCCTGAATATAATTTCTTATTTTATTTCTTTGATCCTCTTGGCATTTCCCCTGCTAGATCATTCGGCAGTCGTCCTTGCTGGTCCCCAAGGAATCCATTCTGTCTGCTCTGTGCTTTTTTTTTCCATGTGTGTGCTCCTTTTTTTTTTTTTGCTTTTTTTTAGCTTGTTTTGCTTACGACAAGCGACGATGTTGACGATGACGACCATTTTGCTGTTGCCTTGCGAGTTTTTATCACTTGTCTTTCTGCTGCTCTTGTCCTGCTCCTGCCTTCTCTTTTAGTTTTTTACACAGGGAAAAATTAAGTATTAGCTTAAAATGATTATACATGCTATAATTTTGCCATGACAAATATGTTTAAGACCTTAATTAATCTCTTTATTATATTAATTCAAAGCAGAAGTCTTATTTAATACTAAACATCGATAATGGTTTGTAAATATATTTAGAAATATGCATACATAGCCATTAAAATATATATAAAAACATATTTTTAGATGCCTTTTCCTTCATTTTTCCTTATTTTTCTCCCAGTGCCTCTTTCCTTTCCTGTGCTGGCCCAATGTTGTGTAGTTAATGTGGCGTTCTAAAACGCAGTAGCCTGCCCTGCCTTCCATCCATGGCTATAATATATGTAAACACTCAACCGCACACACACCCCCACTCGCCCACACACACACACACACAGCCTGGCAAAGGCACACAGACAGGCAGGAAGCGCACATCGCTTATTTGTATAGCATACTTTTTTGCGTAGTTTGTCGTTGTTTTCGCATTTGTTTGCCAAAAAAGTGGCTGGCATCTGGTGGGTGGAAGGTGGACGGGGTCTGGAGTTTACGTTAGCAACTTCATTTATTCGCAGAAGGAGAAAGGCTCCAACAACTTGCTGCCTAGTTGACAGACCAATGTAAATGTTTGTCTTTCGCCAAGACGAAGCTTTCGAATCTCGAAGAATTGCGGGTGTCTCTGATGGGTTTTCTTCGATTTTGTTAGAGAAAGTTAGGTCCGCTACCTAGATTTATTGTAAATTTTACGTTTACATTTTATTAAATGGAATTACAAGACCAAAGCAGCAAAATATTAGTATTTACCTTTGCTAATCTAAATGTATTATTATTATTTTTAAGAAAATTCCTTGCACTTGAAGTGGTTAAAATCGCAAAAGTTGGCGGGGGGCGAAGGCCCTTAAAAAAGATTCAAGAAATTCAACCACAAAACAGCCGCATATATTTTGCAGACTTCTCGCTGGCCCTCCTCCCTTACCTTTTCTGGTCCTGCTTTTGACAGTTTTGTGTACTGACAATTTAAGGCAATGTGTGTGTGTGCGAGTGTGTGTTGCCACCCCTTGACCCCCTCCAACCGCCAACCACTTGGAGGCAGAAAAAGAAAAACCCGAACCGAAGCAACCCCTCTGCCAATTTTGTCTCTCTGTCTGTGCCGGCTTTAAAAACATCTTCAATTTTTCTTGGTTCCATCTTTTTTACTTTGCTTTTTTTACACTTGAGAGGTGGTAGTGGTAGTGGGTGTGGTGGTGGGGGGTACACTGGGCAGGGGGCGTGGGCCACGCCAGAAACTTGTATTTGACAGACCCTTGTCTTCATATGTGCCACAACTATCGGCGTTGTCGGTTGTTCGCTTGTTGGTTGCTGCCCGTCCTGCCCTTGTCCACCGCCCCCCCACTCCACGCCCTCTCCCGTACACTGACAAAAAATTATGAGGACTCTGGCTTCCTGCCCTCCCATTCGGGGTGTGCGTTCTTTTCGACCAACATCTGAATATCGTAGGCGTCGATCATGGCCGGCAGGCAGCGCGTGCAAATGGTGTGTGGAAACGAATCCTCAATGGAAACGGGAAGACCCGAGGTTCGGGCAAATACCTCAGCAAGCGAAACGCCGTTCTCGAGCGATATGCAAAAGATATTGATCATGGGTCCCTCGCTGCTCCTGCAAGCGCGGCACAAGTCCCTGCAAAGGCACGAGAGTTGAGAGCACGTGTTTTCGAACGAATATCGGATAATCGCTTACATTTCTATGTCCATGATGAATGATCCTCCTCCAAAGTTACTTAGTTCCACAAAATGTAATAGATTTCAAAAAAAATATGCACCGAAGCTTGTGCTTATTGTTGATTCTGCGGCGTAGAGTGTGACCGTTTCTGCAGAGATGAAATATACCACGGCGTGGGCCACGTGCTGGCTAGCAACTCTTATATTTTAAGTTGGCTTTAAGTTTTACTGCGTAAACAATTTCCAGTTTGTTATCTATATATTTTCCTCGATTTTAATTGCATCGCTCACTTGCATTACCTAGCCGATAGTTTTCGCACAGCCGCCTCAAAAAATAGCCATTCACCACGAACGCTTTAAGAAATGCGTCGATTAATCGATAGTTTTCGCATGCAGCCCTGAAAAATAGCCATTAACTACGAAATGGTAAACAAATATGAAACAATAAGTAAAATACTTGTTAATGGTAACATCTTAAACCAAATAAACCACATTGAGATCGTAAGAGTTAATATTTTCAATAAGGATTATGTTTAAAATTCCCCATCAAAAATGTAAAAATTCCTTTGGCAAAGCCCTTTCTTACAGTGCCCTCCCCTCCTCAACGCCTGCTCGTTATTACATTCAGTTGTGTAGAAAAAAAAAACATATACGTATGTATATATATCATTATATGCGCCTTATATGGCGCTTTCGTACCCCGCATAAATTGTCGCTGCGGGTCGGTCCTTGGAGCAGGAGGCAGGAGGTGCTCCAGGATGCCGCCCCCTTGGTGTCATCACATTTGCACTGCATGATTGATCGTTTACAAATAAGCAGAGGGCTTTCCTTCGCCTCCTCCGCCTGCTTAGCAGCTCAGAATACAAAGGAACCGAAGGGAGCCCCGTTTCGTAGGGTCCTGACAGGCCAAGGCAGTGCAAATGATATCTGGCTAATTTGTCCCGGGATAAGGATACGATAGAGTTGGTGAGAGTTTATTTTTTTAAGGGGAAATAAGGGAAGGGAAGCAAGAGGGCTAATTGGAAGGTTATATCCAGGGTTACATGTGATTCTGCAGAATAGTGTGACCGCTTGTGTGTAAAGTCGAAATATACCATGCTTAATCGATAACATCGATTGTTCTTTTAATTTGAACTTTGCTGGAAATATTTTGTAAATTCCAGTTGCAGCAATCACTAAACCCACACTAAATACACTTTATTAAGACTTTGTATGCCACATTACTCGCTGCCCAAAATGCATTAGCCCGAGATCCCCGAGATGTCTTCATTTCAATAAGTTCTCCATCAGTTTTCCACCCGAATTCCCCGGAGAAGGATCGAAACTTTCGCCGGCGAGAGTGACTCGGCGAAAAACTTTGCTTCCGGAGACGTCTTCATTCGCTTTATGTACGAAGGATGCGAGGAGGGCACTCGCAGTGGTGAAAGGGTGCCGGGCTTAAAATAATTAAATTGTCAGTGGCAACGGCGAAGGACCGAGGCGAAGGGGCCGGCACTCATTAGATGTCTATGAGGAACCCTTTGGAGCCACCATGGAGCTCACCGAAAAACTCACCGAAACACTCACATGGCGCCATCAAAATAAATGCCTGTCATTAAACAAATTGTCGCAATAAATCTGCGCATTTCAAAGTCGGTGGAAAGTAAAAGCCAAAGGCGGAAACAAAGAGCCCAAAGAGAGAGGGGAGAGGAAAATATATATTTTCTTTTTTCTTCTCTGGGTGGAACACATTTTCCCCCAACTGGTGGCAGAAGCTGTGTGTGATCATTAGCGCTGCTCAAAGTCATCCCACCGTAATCCGGTTGGTGCCCCTCGGTCGTTCGTCGTGGAAAATTCCAGCGGCGGGAAATTCACCCCCTTGAGAGACCTTTTTCTTCATTTTTTTTTTGCGGTCGCCGCTGTTAAGGCAATTTTCTAATCACAATAAATAAACAAAAGTCAATCAGACAGCAAAAGCAATTAGAAAATGGTAGCCAAGTTAATTAAGCGCCATAAAAACGACATTTTCCACAACCCACATTTCCACAGCCCCCTCTCATCCCTCTTATCCCTCGCTTTTCCTTTCTTTTCCTCGCCTTTTTCCCGTTGTTCTTAAGTAGAATGTTGTCTCAATCTCAAATGGATAGAAATCAACGTTGTTCGGGGCTTTTTTATGTGAGGGGAAAAAAATCGCAGGACAGAAGCCAAGCATAAATTAAAATACATAAAGGAAAGGCTAAAAAACAAGGCCAGCCCCAAAAGCAAACCAAGGCAAATACATCAACCCAGCTGAGGGAAGATAAGATGGCATTACAATAAAAAAGAGAAAGAGAGCGGGCAGAAAATAAAGCACAGTTTTCCTTGGAGTCGGAGAAAAAAAAAAAATACTCTGAGATTTTACTTGAGACTGGAGTATACCCATTAAGTTAAAAATATTTGTATAGGAAGAATTGCCTATTTTAATTTGAAGAATTACTAATTGTAGAATTACTACATTTTTTTGTAAAATATGTATTAGATCTATCGCTTTTATCAAATTTAATGCTTTTAATTTTTATTATAAATGCTCGCAATTAGTTAAAACTCCAGGGTTACTTTCAAACCTCTAATGAAAACACAAATTAATAAAGTTATAGCACAGTGTCATAACCGTTTAACTGCAATTTGCATTAAAAAGAATGACTAACTGAGTTAAAAGTATATTTTAGTCAGACTTAACTGGCAATGAGGTGAAAAATATCAATATTAATCGATTTAAAATCGATCTCTGCACACAAACAACTTCGATTCTTCTCCAGCCCCACCAGGAGCTCCTTAAAGGACACTCCTTTGAGCTCACTAATTTCCCGCATGCCCAACTAGTACAGGGTACAAAAATAAGTTGGCAGGACATAAAGCAAAAGCAACAAGGACAACGAGCTGCGACAGCGACAGCGACAACGACAACTCTCAAGGCAGTCTGACCATCATTGGAGTTCGCAGGAGCAGGGACCAGGGGTCCCCGGCAAGTTGGCAACAAATTTATGAGCAAATTAATTGAGATTGGAAACGCAGGCAGCAAAAAAAGAAAGGACGAAAATAAGAGAAATCGGTACAGAGACAACGGGCAGGAAAAGGACACGGCTACGCAATGTCATCCGGCAGGCGCGCGTGTGTGTGTGTGTGTGTGTGTGTGTGCGAAGGACTCCGACTCCTTGTTAGTGTGCGGTTGGTGGGTGTTTCTAACTTAATTGAGAGACAAGTCAATAAACAGGAAGCGAGTGCTGGGCTAAAAGTCAAAGCAGCCAAACAGCACAGGAAAAGAGGAGAAAACAAAAAAAAAAAAAACATAACAAGGAGCCGAGAGCGGAAGAGAAAAGAACGGAAAACAACCGGAGAGCGGAGCAGGAACCGGAAGTGGAAGATGAGCACGAAGGCATAGTGTGCATGCTCCTGATTCAAAACGACTTCTGAAAAAATAAGCCATCAATAAGGAGGGAAAAACATATTTAACTCCAAACTTTGATCGTTTATAAACATTTATGGATGTATTTTATAAATAGTACATAAATGATACAGTAAATTAGGGTATTATTATCAAAACAAGGACATTAAAAGATGATTTCAAAAGAAATTTAAAGCCTTGTTCTATTTACTTAATATTATTTTAAAGGAACAAATTTATATAGAAACGTTCAATCAATGAATTTATTTCTTATTATATAAAATGTTGTATAATAAGGTTTATCTTAAATTTACCTATTTTTATATACCTACTAACTCTTGTAGGGCATTACAGGTGATCTAAACTCCTTAGAGGGTTCCCAAAGGACTCTCGTAGTTTTCTCCTGATGGTTCCACTTGAGAGGCTCCCCGCTCATTTTCCTCGGCCCCCCGCTGGCGCATTTTGAGTCGCATCGCGATGTCCGCATAAAAAATAACACTAACACAGAGCGACAGGGACAGAGGGGATATATCTATGGATCTGGGGTTTTCGGGGACAGCAGCGGGGACATTGAACAAATAAAGCCATAAATCTTTGCCACTTGCGAAAGGGAAACTCGCGCTAGGGGGAAGGATAATGGTGCTGGGGGGGAGGGGGGATTGGAGGAGCGTTCTTGGTCAGATCGCCGCTGCAAACAAAACAAATCCCGTTGTCTACACAACGGGAGCCAGTGGCATGCATGGCAATGTTTGCTCTGAAGCTCGTCGTCCAGCTGCCCCCCCTTGTGGCACTGACCCCCCCTACCACCCTCTGCCACTGCCCCATCCTTTCTCTATAACCTTGCCATTCGAGTCCTTCCTGCATCTTGGGCTCCGTCTTTAACTTGAGCTGCCACTGCTGGCACTCTGCGAAATTGGGCTTTAACTGGAATAATTAATTTCATTTAATTTTTCTCACTTAATGTTAATTAATTAAATACTTCTAAATATTATATAGAAGACTTAATACTAAGTTTTCAGGAGTTCTTAGGTTTATAATCTTTGCTTGACTTTCTTTCAGTGCCCTCGGTCTTTGGTCTGTTGCAATTTGTGGTGTCGCTTGTTGTTTGCCAGCCGCCTCCACTTGATCCATTATCCTTTCAGCCAGGATATAGACAAGGGAGGGCTGCCAGAGGAGCGCTCCTGTTCCTGTTCTCCGCGCTGTGCTCTTCTTCTGTTGTTGTCATTAAAATTCAAGGCATACAAAGTCATTAAATTATACGCGACATCTTTTGTATAGATGCGTTTGTGTTGGTATAGCAGCTACTGTGTGTGTGTTTGTGTGTGTTTGTGGGTGTGTGGGTGTGTGTGAGGCGTTAGGTGGGCGGTAAAGTGTTAGGCGGGGGGCGTGGCAGTGAGCTGATTTCGCCAACGACGGCATCGTGATGCGATTAAGCAATCAACCAAATTGCCAGCCCGACACCAAAACTTGAAAGGAAATTACACGTTCGAGTGGGTGAGGGGGGGGGCAGAATCCAGGGGGAGGGGGGGTGAGGAAAATCCTGAAGGGTGTGTGGGGAAGGGGGGTGGTGGTACGTGGCAAAGATAGAAGATATCGCCAGATATCTTGTTTAAGCAAGCAAACAACAAAGTCAAGTTAACAGTGGAGCGAGGGAGAAAGGTTTAGAGATTGAGAAAGAGAAAGCTACCAAAAGAGCAAGAAAGAAAAAGAGAAAGAGAGAGGGAGATGTTAAGAAAGAAAGGGAGAGGGAGAGAGAGAGATGAAGAAAGAGAAAAAGGAAGGAAAACAGTCAAGTTTTCAATATAACTAAGTGGCTATAGGCCGTGAAGCAAACAGTGTTGCCCAACACTAAAGATAAACAATTTCCCAACACTGGTTGTTTAAGCACCTTGCGCAACACTAGAATATGCAGTATTTAAGTCTTTCTTTACATCTTTTCAATTTTATTCAGACTAATAATACGATTTCTGTTTTCTCATTAATAATACTATTATCACGATTAATAAAATGTAAAAATATTATGAAACACACTTTAGCAAAGGCATAAAATGTAATATTATTAGTCTTTTCGATGAAAAACTTCGCCAATTTAAGGAAAATCCAGCTTAGCATCCAAATTTATGCACTTTCCCGAAGCCATCCTGTGAGGAGGAAGTTTGGCCCGAAACTCGCTTGACTCGCGACAACTCGATCAATTTGTTTAGATTATGCTTGTAAGTGGCGGGGATACACATGCATGTATGCAAGTTTATGCCCCACAAGGGCACACATCCCACATAAACCCATCAAAAGTGTCGGGAAAGAAGTCGCAATTGCTTTGGCCAACTGAAACTAACAAAAACCAGCAAGCTGCCAATTTGCGTATGTAATGTGGAGACACATTGGCCCGGCGGCGACAGCCACTCGCAGGGAGGTGGTGGCTCAAATTCATGGCCAAGAGCCGGGAGTCGGGAGCCGGGAGCCGGTAGCCGGGAGTCGGGAGCCAGGGAAGCTGCCATAGACATGACATCGCTACCGCTCGAGCGTATGGGGAAAACTCTGTGAGGAGGTAGAGGCTGGGCTGGAACGGAAAAGCAGGAGAAGCGTGAGAAAAACAACAATTCGGCGTAAGACGAGCCAGAAGGAGTGAGGCAGTGAGAGTGCAGCGGGAAAGAGATATGTGTTGAGGGCACACGGCACCAAAAAAAAATTATATCAAAATTATATAGACAAATATATATGAAAATATATAAAACATAATCAAATTTGAACTTGTTTAGATGTGAAAGTTTTCAAAATAATATAAAAATGTTCCATTTTAAATATTTTTTGTTCTCACTTTATGTTTAAATAACTCTGCTTTCCTATATTTATCACTTTATTATTATTTTGTATTGAATTCCTTGAAAAATAATTGAACGGAAAATAATTTAAAATTCCCAAGTGCAAATTCAGCTACACAAAAAACCTCATAAGGGGTTTCAGGTTTTTAGTACTAAGGTTGCTCTAGGTTGTCATTGAAATAAAAAAATTTCCCAAGATATAAAAGGTGTGCTCTATGTAGGTTTAAATAAAAATAATATAAATATGTTCCATGACCCCTAAAGTTGAAAATTAATTAAAATTCCCAAGTGCTAATTCAGCTACACAAGAAACCTCATCAGAGGTTTCAGGTTTTTAGTACTAAGGGTGCTCTAAGATGTCTTTTAATTTAAATAAATATATTTCCCAAAATATAAAAGGTGTGCTCTCTGTAGGCTTTAAATAAAAAATTGCTCTTTTATAACCACCTAATTTCTGTCAGTGTGGCTTAGAGTGACTGCGCCACACGCCAAGACAAATTATGCTGTTGATAAGCGCGACAATGGCGGAAGCGCAGACACAACCTAGGCGGCCAGACCAGAGGGGGTGTGTGTGTGTGTGAGAGGGTGTGTGCTGGTGTGTGTGTGTGTTAAGCGGCGGGGGAGCCAGTGGGGTGGCTCAGAGGGGACTTTTGTAACTGACGCTGACACGCGCAAGTGGCTGTGTCTCTCCCCCTCTCGTTCTGTCTGCTGCCTGCTGTCTCTTTTGTTGCGAGCCAACGACCCGGCATCGCATTGAGATTACTTATAAAAGGTTATTTAACCCATTAAGAAGCTGCACAAGATGAGGCACAGAAAGAAATATAATAAAATCATTTGAATATCAAATATAAGTTCAATTCTAATTCAAATCAAAAAATTATTATTGACTTACCTTCCAATTTTCTTTAATTTCCAACTCATTTGTACAATTTTGTTTGGGCATATTTTATTTTTAGTTTCTTTCCTTAAAAATCCTTATGACTGAGCCGCCCCCCTTCTTGTGTTGTAAATATTTAGCAAATGCCAGGACTTGCAGCCTTTGACCTCTCAAGAAGGAGACAAAAAACGGGGCGAAAAAGCGACGAAAATGGGAACGTGGGTGTGGAAAAGGGACAGGGGACAGGACTCGCTCGACCGACATAAATCATCGAGCCAAATAAATCACAGAAAAACGAGGCGAGTCCGGGGAGGGGCCGGGCGGCACTGGGAAATAGAAAATCTTTGGGCGCTACTTTGAAGATCCCAAAAAAAATTATATTAATAATGCAGCAGGCGCCGCGGCAAAAGGCCGGCGAAAAACTGGCCCCAGCGGAATCTGAAATCTAGGACTCCGGACCAGCGACAATCAAATATTAAGGATTACGACAATTTACATTTTGGGTCGGCAGCAAAAAAAAAAAAACAAAAAAAAAAACAACAAGAAGAAGGCCAAAAGCCAAAAGCCAGCTGAAAATCGATGCTAGAGTTTTTAATGTGGAAAATGGCCAACTAGACTAAGGAGGCTTGATCTTAAAATGTAATTACTCGAGAGAAATAATAATAATGCAGGTCAGCAAGCACAAGTCTTTTTTTTATATAAGGTTGAAGCAAATAATTATTTCCCTACCTAAATTAGTTATTAGTTTAAGAATTATGCAATATTATTGGTAAATTGTGGGTAAAGGTTTTTTTTTACTAACCGCCACCATCTAAAAATAAGTTTTTCATATATAATTTTCAATAAAATTGAAATAAAATTGCAAAATTGCATACAACTGCATCTCTCATACGCAGTGTGGTGCGAATTAAATGTTTTACTTAAAATAAGAACGAAATATTATTAAAGGAGTACAATAAATATTTGTAAAGCGTTTTATATAATTTAAATGGCATATTTTAATTTGTTCAAGGTGAAGAAATTAATTTATCAGACTAAAATACATTTAACAGTAATATTTTAGACAAGAAATTGCTGTTTTAACCAACATATTGAAGAAATGGCTCAAACAATATTATCATATTATTTTATTTATTAGCTAGAACCCTGCAACAATTTTATTTTATTAGCATATTTAAGAAAACTCTTAAGCAGTAATATTAGCTTGATAAAATCCCCCCATAAAGGTTGCCTTTAATCCTTATTTAATACAAATTCCATTAGTTTTTCATCCTCTACTACATAGACACCTAAAAAAATATTTATTTACGACATTTAAATAAAAGTTGAACAACTTATTTTATCTGTTATTGATAAACCCCCAGCGAATTGCCATATTTGGGGCATTTAAATGGAGCCTTTCTGGCAGTTTCCCGCCAAACTCCGGCTCGTATATCATTTCAGGCCTGGCTAAAGATAAAGGCCCTGTCCGCCACCCCTACCAAACCAGCCAATGGCCAAAAATAGGAAAGACGTCAGGACGGCGATAAGACGACCCACGAACCGCGGAAAAAGGCCGAGGGGGAGGGGTCCTTCATGGCAGGAGGCGAAGGACTGGAGAACATGCAAATGAATCCGAAATGCTACACAGGAACTGGCTTAAAGCCGAGGACTCTTTCAAGGACTGGCCGCGAACAAATGGCGACTTTCTGTTGTGCTAAATTTATGCAACAGGCTTTTGGCCCATTTGTAAATTATGCGCTGTCATAAAGCAGCGGGCGGCGCTCCAGCTTGGAGTTGTCCTGCGAAAGTCCTGCCAGTGCCAGTGCCAGCCCGAGTCGCAGCATTATTGAGCCTGTGCCCGTGCTCTCCCCGCTGCACGTACGGGCATATAATTTTTGCCAAATCAGAATATTTATGCGTCTAGCCACACACAAATACACACACACACACTCGCACACACGCCGACTAGGGTTTTTTTTTCGGGAAGGGGAACTCACCGGGAAGGGGTGCGCAGATTCACTGAGGACATAAAAAAATTACAGCACGCTTGAAAAAACGCGACAAAAACACGCAATGGATATGACTTTTATACAAAGCTCTGGCTGCAGACTCTCGCTTGGCTTGCCCCTTTTTTGCACTCCCCTTTTCAGTTCCAGCTCGGCACCGAGCGAAAATCTATAGAGAAATATTTATTTAGGATTTTAAGGGCATCAGAATAATATTAAAGAATTTGTAAGTATTTTTTTAAACTAAAAACTCAAGAGAAAATGTTTAGAAAATTTTTCAAAAATCTCTCTGCTTTCCTAAGAGTTTCTGTCATTTTAAAAGACACTTTCTCAGCTCTTTGTATTCATTTTCTTAGATACAATTATTTTTATAACCTTTAACAATAGTTTAGTTTTTCTTCTAAATTCTGATAAGCCTTAAAAACATTTTAAATTATTTTTAATCCATTTTTTCTGCCTGTGGAGCTGCTGTTGCTGCTCATTGAAACGCATTTGCAGTGCAGCCGGTGCATGTGAGCTCACCGACACACACCAGCTCACATTCACGCACACACACAGCTGCGCACACACACAGAGGTTGGAACTAAAGTGTTCTGGGTGCGGATATATCGATTATTCGATTATTTCTGACCTCGCATCAAAGGGAGGGGGACAGGCGCGAGTTGGAAAAAAAATGGATGTGAAAAAGATGAACAAAAAAAAAATATTACGTATACGTAGGATGCTTTAAATTGCGAATATGAAGCGACTTTATATTAATTATTGTTGTAAATAAATATTTTTACCTAGAAAAGCCTATCAAAGGTTATTTTAAAAATATTTCAGACGCTTTAAATTTAGTATCCTGTTTTATAAAATTATTTTTAAGTAAATCCTTGCTCATAAATAATAAATTCAAAGTAAAAAAAAAATTGGAGATTTGAAACCATTTAATTAAATTCCGAAAAGTATGCTAGGATTTTTGTTTTTCATATATTTCATCAAGAAACTTTTGGAAGAAACAGTTTTTCACTGTTATTAAACTGAAATCCCTGGAAAACTATTTTCTTTTCTTGCTTATATAATCCAAATTCTTCAAATTAAAAGCAAAACCCACGAAATGAAATCCCAGAACATCCCTTAGCAGGCTCGGGGTCAATGCAACGGGGGGTTGGAGGGACTCCGCGGAACAAAAGAGATAAAAAGCAATTGCTTTCATAGTTTTTTGTCGCCTGTTCAATAAAAAGGAGGAGAGCACTCACCGCTCGGGGGGTGGGGGGGCCGCGATAAGTGGGCGGAAAAGGGGGCGTGGCCGGAGTCAGTGGGGCGTGGCAGTTGTTCAACGAGTGGCAACAATTTCGCTGCATTTCGTCGCTTTTTGTTGCCGCTGCCAGCCAACGTTTTTGGGCACTTTTTGGGTTTTTGTGGCCAATTTGAAGAGTCGCACCGAACCGGAAGGCGTAGAATGCAGCCGGTGGGCGTGGCATGGTCAACTGAGCCCCCCTCCCCTAGACCTCCACACTCACACTCAGTCCAGAGACAACCGTGTGCAAAACCATGTGGCAAATTTTTGCGGTTTGCGAAAAGTTGAAAACTTTTGCCAGGCCCTAAAAACCCCATCACTGGCACTGCCGCGAAATTCCCTCACTGGAGCTATTATAGTTTTCGGCGGAAACTTTTTCCCAACGCCTTTGCAAAGTCCTATAAAATATGTACAGCTGCGTTTCCGAAGGAACCTTAGAGGTAACCTACTTAAATCCTGGGAGTTTATGGCCAAGATGTGGCTGAGAACATATACCTTTCTGGGTTTTATGGTTGAGATTTTAATAGTTGCGAGCTTATAATTAAAGTTGATAGAAAATGTAAGGTATTTGAGTTAGCATTTAAGATAAATAGTTCTAGTTTGCAAATATTATTTAAATAAATGTTTGGGGAAGTCAATGACTTCCCAGGACTTATATATATATTTTATTAAATATATTAACAATACAAAAACCCTATATAGAGTATTCAAAACTGGTATATCTTCATCGTTACCCCCTAGGTCCCCTTATGGCTTTTTATCCCGACAATTTCTTTTGGGCGAAAAACTCTGCTTTTCGTTATTGTTTGCAGCGGCCGGGCGATAGCTCTTGATTTATATTTAATTCAATTTTTATTGTGCTCAAAAAATGTGTATAAAATATTGCATAACAAACGCTGGCTGGTGGCTGCTGACTGCTGACTGCAGGGGTCAAGGGTCGTCGTCGCCCCGTTGGCCCATTCATAAATTGGTAGTTGCCTGGCTGCGTTTGACAGCGGCCAATGCAAATTGCGGTTAGAGTGGCCCAAAGGTAGCCTTTAGAGGGGAAAATCCGGGGAAAAGTAGAAAAAGGAGGAGAAGGGAGGAGCTGTGTGTGTGTGTGTGGAAACTACGTGTCGCCTTTGGCCACAAGATGTTGACAATGACAATGAACGTGGCCCAAGTCGCACATGGTCAACACAACTGCAGCGCCAACTAGACTTGGTTAGCAGGGGAAACCAAGGGAAAGTCGGGGTAAAAGCATCTCCGTACGTGTGAGCCAACTCAAGAGCTGTGTGTGTGTCTGTGTTTGGGTCAAATGACGCGAGCGTGACACGACAATCGTGATAAACGAGATTAGTTATAGAGCAAACCAAGCAAACTGTCTCATAGTCATGCTGCCTCTCCCACTCTCCCACTTCCCCACTTCCCCGCCTTCCCCCTTTTCCCCTTTCCCTACTGGCCCCCGCTTTTCCATTTTCCGCCAACGGCTCGAGCAACAGCTGCGTGTGTCAAGCCGAAAAGTATGCAATGGAAATTGTGTGAAAGTTGCGCAGACAAAAAGTGGAGGAGTTAGCTGGGAGTGGGGCTGGAAATTGGCTTAGAGATGACATACGTACTCAGATCTTGGCTTAAACTAAAGCGGGCTCTGGCGAAAAAATAAGTTAAAGCTCATCAGGATAGAAGCGGAAACCCATTAGGGACTGGGAACACCCAGAACTTATGTCACATTCAGTTCGAGAACATTTGTAAATAAAGTTTACTTAGCTTTTTGGTAATAATGCTGTATTTAAAACAATTATTTTCCTTGGAATATTTTTAATTTTTTAATTTTTCTCACTGGTATATAGACAGCAATCTTGTAATAATAAATAATGGGATGTAATGTCCATAAATCTAATAAATAAATAAATAATATATTAAACTAGCCCTTAAAATGATATCAAGTAAAGCTCAAATTTAATTTAAATTTAATTTTACTTATATATTTTATTTATGTGTTATATTTACCATTATTTATGTTTAGCAACATCTTAGTTCTCATTTTTTTACATTAATCTCTTGAACAAAAATATCGCTTTAATCTCACATCGCTTTTTGATTGCTATCATAATACAAATTTAATAACAATTAGTTTTTTATTTCAATGCTCCTTTGGCTGGGGAACAACATTTGCCACCGTCACGTGCCGATCTCCTTGGATATGTCCTCATTCTGGCAACAATGGCGGTCACAAGAAGATAATTTCGGTTATAATTAATAATTATTTAATTACCTTTACTTTAATATATGAAATATTTTTATTTATTAAATAAATTTAAATATGTACATATGTATATTTAACGAAAAGCAATTTTCAAAACGGAACAGCAGCCTGTCTTAAGGTTCAAGATTTCAAAAAGGAAATATAAAATCATTTAAGAATAGACAAAATTTTTTAAATTAAATAATGAGAAAAATAAAGACTTTTTAAGTTATTCAGTCTGAAAACATCTTATATTTCTTCTATGGATATTCCCTATAAACTGGGAATACATTTTTCTTATTATCTATATTAAATTGTACTTTTTTTCTTTTAAGAGTAATTTTGTAGATAAATACTCAGCAGATATCTTTGGTATTCTGTTTGATATTCATTTTATATATTTTTGTTAAATAAAAACAGGAGCTTATATTAATTATACGTTATATTTATAATATTCCCTTGAAATATTCAAGAATATAGGAATATCCTTTGCTTAAATAATTGTAAAAGTTTATAAATACTGGCCTGTATCTAAAAGTCCGTATAAGTGTATACTTACTATCAATTTATTTATTATTATTATTTTATTTATATATTTATTTATATATTTTCTTATTTATATATTTTCTTATTTATATATTTTTTATTATTATTTCTTTATTTTACTATATATTTTTCCCCCGATCTGTTCATTTATTTATTTGTATAATATTTCTCATATTTGTTTTTGTCATTCACATAATCAGTCGAGCAGCCCTTCCATTCATTACATAATGCGGCGTGCGGCGGGTTTTATGTCTTGGCGGACAGACTGACAAAAGGCTGTGGTGGGACAGGGAAAGGGAGGAGGATAAGGAGGAGGAGTAGGAGGAGGAGCAGGAGGAGAACCACAAAATGGCAGCGGCGCCATGGCATTTAAGTCACGTAGCCATGTTGAGTAATGCGACACGTTGCCATTGATGGCCCGTTGACGATGAAGTGCAAGCTGGAAAATAGAAATAGAAATGGCAACATACTCGTATTCCCTCCATCCTGGAATGGAGGGAACCAGAGTCAAGTGGCAGCCACGTGGCACTCCTGGTCGTTGTTTACATTTGATTTTGCGCATTGATTAGCCTTCCTCCAAACTGCAGGCAGTCACAGTCACCCACATATAACCACACTGAAAGCACCCAAGGAAACCACAAACTTTGCATATTTATTATGCACTCAAAGCTCAAACATTGCGGCACCCGAGAGAGTCGCAGCAGAGGAAAAGTGAAAAGCGGAAAAGTTGCTGGCTGCGAAAGTGGCGCAGCCTTCCACTGCGGCGCTGTCAACTGCCAAAAAGGACCTTTCCGCACCTGAACAGGCTGTGCATCAATAACTTGACGCTTTTTATTGCATCCGCTGCGAGACAATGCACTCCACTCTCTGAAATGCAGAGAAAGAAAAAAGAGCATTGCTCTTTTATACTTGAATTTATAAGGAATTTTGTTCGTAAGAAAACCTGGCTGCAGCTGGAGCTCTCTCCTAATCGACGGCTGGCAGGTGAGGGCTTAAGTCCTGGGAGTAAGAGGTCCTGGAGGCATTCTCATAAGCCCGTGCTTGCCATAATCGCAGCCAGGCATATTGGCTACATTTGAATTTGAAGCGACCAGGATTGCCAGCACTCGAAGAAATATATCTTTAAAGCCAAAGAAAAGGTCTCTAAAATCAAAACGAAATATATTTTAAGTTTAGGAATTTTTTGAGACTAATTAAATATATATTCTAGATGAATTTATACTTATTTCTAATATAATATTGATAATTTCTTACTGTGCAAAGAATGAATTGCTGTTGGAATTTTTGGGACTTCCTTTTGGAGGCTGCTTGGGCTCGGGACTCGGGACTTTTCGAACCATTGAAGCTTCGTAATTGGAGACATCATTTCGTGCCATTCTTCCGCCTTTATCAACATGGGCCCAGTGCCAGAGAGACTGCAAATTGAAGCGACTTTGAAGGGCAGTCAAGTGCATAATAATAGTTCCTCGGCGGCCCTGGTCCTCGGAGGTGTTTAATTAAATGTGCTGTGTGCCACAGACAATAGAGGAGTGGGTCCTCCTGGCCACGAACCCCTATTGTCCCTTTGAGCTGAGAGAAAAACAATAATTGCCGGAGAGAGGGAGATGCCATGGCAGCCGCTGGCCAATTTGTAGGCACGTAAAAATCTTATCACAAACAAAAGACTTACCGCAGCCCAGCAGCCCAGCAGCAGCAACCTTAACCCCAGAAGGCCCCCAACCTTCGCCATGGCAGCGATAAGCCCTGCACGTTGTCGCCATTCCACTCGCATTTGTCGTCATCAGGAGGAGAGGAGCTCCTTCCCAGCCCAGCTGGGAAGCTGGGAAGCCGTAACCGAAACCGAAACCGAGACAGAAATGCAGAGAGTCCTTGGCAACCACCGGAAGTGCTCGCCCAGGAGGCTCACGTACGGCATATAAATAACATTTCGATTTGGCCGTGTGACAAACCCAAGCCCCCCAAATGATGCAAAATTATGCCAAGTCGAGGCGGTAAAAATACAAATAAAAATCAAAATATATTCGGAAAGTGGCTGCAAACTAAAGAGTTCGATGCTATGCAGTTTTTGCATTTCAATCAAGAGCCGAGCCAATAAATAGAACTAAACAAGAGCCGAGGAAAATCACTAAATGAGCCCACAAAGGGCCACTTAATGGGGGAATGTCAGTCCGGCTCCGGGCTCCGGGAATTGTTCGGAATTCCAAAATAAAATAAACACAGAACCAGGCCAATGAATGGTGAATGCCAATCGCAAAATTGAACAGGGCACAAAAGACGCAGGCGGAGTCTGATTCAGCTCCGGATTCAGACAAGGAGTCTCCGCCTTTATATATATATTTATTTTTGCCGGCAGAGCCACTCAATTATCAGTCGTTGTACTCATAGTTTGTCAAATTGACAAATTACTTGGGACGGGACTCAGACGGACTGAAAACCTTCAAAAAGGAAAATGAAAAACAATTCCAGCTGCAAGTAAAAGGACTTTGTGTGCGAATTTCATGTTTTTCTTAAAAACCATTATTCTATTTCATTTAAAATAGATAAGGGCTTATAGTTCTTCTTTATTTGAATAAATAAAAGAAAGCTTAAGCTACAGGAAAAAAAAACAGTTCCAGCTGCAAGTAAATTAATTTTCTGGCTAGGAACAAGTACATTCTTAACTAAATTTAATGTTTTTCTATTAAAATTAAATGCTTATCATATTTTACTAATATAAACTACATTCTTAACTAAATTTAATGTTTTTCTATTAAAATTAAGTGCTTATCATATTTTCCTAATATAAACTATATTTTCCCATACTTCTATTACAATTCAAAGAGACACAAAATAATTATTTCCTTCTTGCTTATAAATAAATAACAGAAAGCTTGGGAATTCTTAATTGCCATCGAATTAAAAACATTAAAAATGAAAAGGAAAAACAATTCTTAAGCATTCTTAGGTAAATTTTATATTTTTATATTCAAAATAAAAATCTTCTCTTATTTCCCAATTAAAAAAGAGACTTTCCCAATTTTCTCTTACAATTTAAGGAGCTTTAAGTCTATATTTCTTCTTTACTATAATTATTTCCATATTGTTTATAAATATATAACTTAGGGGTACTTATTTATTAGTTTATTTCCTTTCCTTTTTTGCATTGTTAAGTTTATAACCTTCTGTATGTATTTATTTCCTATTCTTTTGGCATTAAAAGCCTTTCTTTTATTTCTTCTACATTTAAATATTATAGAAATTACCTTTTTGGGTAACATGTAACATATTGCAATCTCCATAAGCAGCCATAGCTTAAGCAAGACTTCAGCGAGCCGAATGCGAGTGCCTTTGAACTTGAAGGAGTCCTTTGTCGGACTCCTTGGGTACCCTTTTCCGGCTGCATCTGCCAAAAAGAGAAACTTAAGCTTCAATTTCGACTCTATTAGGTCTCAGTCCCAGGTCGGTCCCAGTGTGTGCTCTTTTGCTGCTGGAAATCGGCTTGCATGCCAATGGGCCAGGCCAGGACCTTTTTCCCCTCTGCCTTTACCTTGAATGCACAAGTTAAGGGAACAGGACAGGGCCACACAGAGAGAGAATGTAGCTAGTTAAACAATAATAATTATTATGATTATAATCAGCTTGGAACTAAATATTATTTGCCACCAAAATAATTCTAGAATAATATTTGAATACCTTAAGTTGGTAAAAATGTTTTCGCCTATTCCTTTTCTCCCAGTGCCTCGTCCTGTAAGCTACTTGAAGGAAATGTGTTGCATAGTTTAAGGCTGCTCTGCTCCTGCTTCTGCTGCTGCTGGCGTGCAAAGAGCAGAAACAGGAACAGAAGCTGAACTGAAACTGAGGCAGGAGCAGCGGGACTATCAACTATAGTCGAGGAAATTACTTTCAACATTTCGAATGCCCCCTCTGTCCCCCTGTCCCCCCTCGAAGACAGCACAAAGTGTGTATTTATATTTAAAAAAAAAAGAAAATAATAAAAATTGTAAGAGAAATAAAATAAGAAAAGTGAACAGCCAGAGACGGGAAAAAGCGAATGAAAAACAGGAAAATTATTTGATTTTTATGCATTTCACTTAAGCAACAAAAAGACGAAGATGAAGACGGAAAGATGGCTGGCAAGGAGAGGAAAAGGAGCAGCTTGGGGAACAGGACATGCATGCATTATAGATGAACTTGCCGCGCAACGAAATAAAGCAAATAAATGCAATCAGGAATAATAATTCCAGGGGCAAGACAGCCGGGATAACTTGATTTCCTGGGCCGCCCACGAGTGCCCCCGCTGCTCTCCCCTTCAGGAACCCTTCAGGAACCCCGGAATCCACGAACGCATAAACAACAATTTTCCTGGATCCTGGATCCTGGGAGGTTGGATAAAGTCATGCACTTGGCTCGTAAATAAAGCCGAAAGCCTATCTTCAAGGACCTGCCCACAACAAGCTCAAAGTCGTATCCAAAAAAACTGAAGGATACACTGGGAGAAGCCTGAGGAAAGTCTGTATTTTAATCAGAAGTCTGAGAATTAATTTGGTGAATTCTTAGGAATTTTATTTACTCTAAAATATTTTTAAAAATAAATATTATTCAAATTATTGTTGTTTAAAAAATATATAAAACATGTATTCCCTTTTCTTTGTGTAGGAAAAATGTGAAGAGAGAAATTGAGGGGCACAGACGGAACGCCCAGCCAGTTTTTCACTTGGAAAAACTTAATTATGCATGGTTAACACGAAAACTCAATAAATTTTCAAATAAATTCACATGGGCCAGGGAAAAGGAATCGCAAAAAATCCGCATTGCCTTCGCCTTCAGGTCTATGTAAATTTTATTTGCCAAAGGATTTTTCACCAAGTTTCCTCCCGGCTCTGTTGCATTTAGATTTATTTGCAACGTGTGTGCTGTGCGAAACCTATTAGGCACTGGCCCCCACAACTCGAGACGCCTCCAGCCACATCGCCCACTCAACTGTTGCGCAACCTGGAGGAGGAGGAGGAGGAGGAGGAGGAGGAGCAGGAGTCCTGGGGTCCTGGCACCTTTCGCAAACTAATCGCCTGTTGAAAATGCTCCGCCGCACTGTGCGAGAGCCAGAATTTATTGAGTTCTCATATTGAGCAATGCTATAAAAATAATGAAGCCGAGAGAGAGAGCGAGTCCTTGCCAGGCAGGTGGAAGGATACCTGCTGGGGGAAAGGGATTCCGGCTGAATGCGCTACACTCGGCCGGGAAAGCCTAATAGAGGTAGATGTTAGTTTTTGAGAATAAGATATATTATTAAAGGATAATTCTCATTTCTTAAAGGTTCTAAAAGGGTAAAACACAATAAGGGGAATATCAAATTTATTTTAAAATTATTTATAATACTATAAAGTCAGACAACTTTTTCTTTTAATTTTAAACATACAAAATATCAACACTTACTGGCTATCCATTAAAATAACTATAGTTCAATAAATTTTTGTAGTAAATTGAAAATTATTCGTTCTTAAATGAAAAACGTTTTGCACTTTCGTTGAACATAAATATTCTCAAGAACGTAGTATAAATTGTATTATTAGTATTTGTATTCTTAAAAATTGTACTTAAAATGAGTACAAAACCACCTCTAAGTAAGAACAAATGGATTCGGTCGATATTTGAGTACGTTTTGTCTTATTTTAAATCCACTTTTCCTTAAAAATTCTCTTTGTTTAAATAAATTCCTTAATTGAGTTTACTTAGTTCATTTTAAACTTATTTAAGGTAAGTATCCTTAATTTCTATGATTTGTTTAATTAATTTAATAAAACACATATTAAAGGAAGTTTTGTGGCTTTATTTTATATCTAAATTTAATATATATTTTTTTCTAAATATGTTTATTGATATAGAAAACCCAAATACCCGCTCAACCTTTGCAGGGGCCACGTTTTGTCGTCGACAGCCGGCTTAGTGACACGCCGAAAGCCCACGCAGCTTAGTGTGTCCTGCAAAGGACATCCGCCTCGGGTGGGCGCGTGTGGGCGGGAAATGGAAATGGAAAATGCTGTGGATACTTGGCTGGAAAAAGTGGCAGGAGCAGCGGCAAAAAGTGAAATGAAGCCGAAAGGCAAATAGAGCATAAATTACGCAAATCCAACACGACACTTTACAGCGTCGACGCTGGCAGCGACGCAGGGCAGCATTCTGCATGTGTGTGAGTGCGTGTGTGTGTGCGTATGTGTGTGCGTGTGTGTGTGCGTGCGTGTGTGCGTGTGTGACAACAGCACTAGCAACAACAATAATAACAGGCAAAAGCAACAGCAACAGGAACAGGAAGAGCAACAAATAAGTAAAGTCAAAGTCGAAAAAGCAAACAAGCAGTGCGAAGGACAGAGATGACATCACACGTAGCCCTTCTCGTTCTTACACTCTAAGAAAATTGTATTGAATTGTATTAAATATATAGAAGAATTCAATAAAGATATTTGTAATAAGTGCTTAAGTAAATATTTCTCACATATAATATTTAAAAAAATATATATAAATAAATAATATAAAAAATTAAAATAAAATAATAATATAATTTAAGTATATATAAAAAAAAAATTAAATATTTCAGAGCTAATTTAAGGACTCTAAGTAGTTATTTTATATATTTCATCATTATTTTTTTAAATTTTATTTTAACTTAGTTTGGCATTTTCAAACGATTAAGATTATTATGACTACCTTCATAATTTCTTTCATTAGAAGTAGCATTTTTCGGTAAAAAGCCATGGTCACACTTTTTGTTCTTTTTTAAGTAAATATGTTATATAATAGGTATTAATAAATCATAATAAATGTGCATAATAAATAATTGACAAAATATTATATATTTCTGTTAATATTTATGTTATTTATTAAACATAGTTACTGATTTATATATACATATATATATTTCTGTTAGATTTTCAACATTTTTTCCCATTAAAAGTGTCTTCTTTTTATCTTGCTGGCACTTACGTAAAAGCTTAAAGTCTGTAAAATATAGGCTCCAATTAATGAAAGCAACACTGTAGTGTCATATACCCATAATTAGGTAAATTGAAGCATTTCTCATCTGTCAATCGGTAAAAATAGTAGCAATCCATCTAATTTCTCTAATTAATATATCTTTTTTTTTTTAAACCATTTTGGTGATTTGTAAAACCACTTATTTTTCTCAGTGCCCTGCAACAAGAGTGTGGCATGCAATCAGGCGCCAAATGCTCAAGTGTCTCATTGTCAGCGTGTGCTGCATGTGGAGCATGGAAAATAAAGTAAAATGAACAGCAGCAGCAAAAATGTTAAAGCAAGTAAATAAACATTGTGTGCCATTATCAGGCACTGTCAGCAGCAACTACAACTACAACTACAACTACAACAAGGGCAACAACAAGTAGCAACAATCAACAACACCAGGCAACATAATTTGCAGTTGCAACTGAGAACTTTTCAATGGTTTGAAGCCGAACAAGCTGACAGTTTCCCCCGTCACCTCTCACCCCATCATCAGCCAAAAAAAAAGAGAGAGAAAAAAGCAGGGAAAACCCAGGGAAAACCTAGGGAAAAGGGCAAAACACGAAGGCAACAGTGCATGTCAGGTACAGTGGTTCAGGGGAAAGCGATGGATGGCCTACTTTTAAGTGTCAAAAATCGAGGGGAACACAAATCGATTTTAGGGGGATGTCACAAAGGAATTATAAAAGGATTTTAATATACAAAATATAAATAGTATTTATAGCAATTACTCATGTAACAACCTTCAATTGAATAAACTTCCCTAAAATAACTAAAACTAAACTAAATTAAATCAATTTTCCAATTTAAATTATAGATATCCAAGTTATATTACCTTTTAAGTACTCGGCAAATCTGTTGTTAATTAATATTAAATCATTTTTATTTCTTGTACTTATTTCTGTATATGTATTTAATTTTTCTAGGATTTTTCCACTGTCAAAAGGGGTTCTCTGACGGTGGCAGAGTCCATTGCCTGGCATAAAGCCCGGAAATGCCGGCGAACCTGATACTGTGTGGGTGTGTACATATACATATATGATGAGTGAGCTAGTGTGAGTAAGCAAGCTTCGATGTGTGTGTGGCAGTACCCCTGTGTGTGTGTGTGTGTGCTTGTATGCATCTGCATGGTTGAACAGTCAATGGCGGTGCAGCCCAAAAGGCCGGAAGTGCAGTCGAGCAACAACGATTGTGTGTGTGTGTGTCCCAGCCAGTGTGTGTGGGTGAGCTAAACAAAAGTGGTACAACGAGCTGAAATTGTGGGCTGGTGTGCCGAAAAGAAGAGAGAGGAGCAAAGAAAAAAAAAGAAAACAAAAAGAAAAGCCAACACGAGTTGACATAGAAATTGTACAAACTGAAAATGATTTGTGTGTCCCCCTTCACAAACACCAATACACCAAACCCCCCCATACTAACACACACTAACAGAAATGCAGGCACTTGGTTGGGTCGATTTATTTAGGAAGAACTCATAATAGAGAAAAGTAGTCTACGGGGGCTGCTTAGGAATTATAACCTTTAAACTGGAAACTTCCAGGAAGTAAGGTAAGTAAAATTTTTAAAAAGTTATTAAACTTTTATGATTAGTAATTGATCTTCCAGTAATTTATCCTCCCACTCTAGATCAGTTATTATTGCATAACAAAGAGCTACCATCTAGCTTACCTTCTGTGCGTGTGCAGGCAGAGGCCAGGCAGGGAAACTTGTTGACTCGCGAGTCTAAATACTCCGGAAAGGTGCCTAAAAAGGTATTTCATTTATTTTAGTCCAATTTTCTGATTTTGTTTCCCTAAGTTTCGCCGAGATTCCTAAGAAACTTACCTTCGTTTTTATGCAATTTCTTCCACTAAAATATATAGTCTAAAATCCAAAATGGGTACCACATTTTCCAATCAAGCAATCCCTGACTCTCCAAATGTCAAACCGAAATTTGCTTGCCTTCGTTCGAGTCCCAACAGCATTCAGTATATTTGTGAAACTCTAGGGAATAACACATAAAATTTACTGTGATCCATTCTAAGTTTTATATTATTCCAAATTCCAAGTGAACACGCGTTTCACCGTTTTCTTAAAGTATTTTTGTACAAACGGAAAAAATGGATGCATCGTTCGCTGGATATATATACCCCGTAAGTTTTGACCACTAATACTTCTCTTTATATGGAAAAAAGAACCCTTTACTCTGCAGCAACAGCAACCGGTAGTCGGGATGGGAATCCCTCAGTGGCCGGTCCTTCAGAAAAAAGTGAAAGCCCAAACCCAAACCAGAAAGGTCAAGAGTACCGACAGCCAGAAACCTAAACGTATAGCCCCCAAGCACCGGACTAAGCCCGTCGGATACCCAGGAACAGGTATGTTCTCCAGTCCCAGACTGCAAATGATCCTCTGTTATGAGACTTCTTGTTGTGAATGAAAGGGAAACCATTAAAGGTGCCAAATTGATTAATCTCAACACCCTCATGTTCCATTTACATAGATCTTTATTTATTTGTTTGGTATTATTTAAATAAGTAATTGCTGCCATTACAGCAGCCGGGTTCTCAATGGAGGAGCAACATCGGCAGGTTCCATGGGCCCAACCCCAGCAGGTTCCATGGGAGCAACCTCACCAGGTCCTATGGGCCGTACCTCAGCAGGTTCCTTGGGAGCAACAGCAGCAGGTTTATTGGCAGCAACCTCAACAGATTTCATGGACCCAACCTCAGCAGATTCCATGGGCCCAACCTCAGCAGGTTCTGTGGCAGCAACCTCAGCAGGTTCCATGGGGGCAACAGCAACAGGCTCCTTGGGAGTATTGGTTTTAGTACCATATCTACAGCAGGAGGAACACCTCTATAAGCAAGAACTGTACCAGCATTTGAGGGACCTGGCCAAAACGCAGTTCATCCTATATACAGAATTTATATTAATAACATTTGAATATCATAAAAATATAATAATTATTAGGAATTACAATAGAGTTAATACCCAAAGATTTTTGTGAAGAAAAGGTGCCACAGGTTGAATTTATTTCCACATCAAATCAAAGCCTCTGAAATCAAATCTGAATTTCCGAATTTTTCCTGCCATGTTTCGTATTGTTTTTACAATTACAGAGGGGCTCGAGCCTGGTACCCTCTAATTGAAAGGAAACCTCGTTCTTGCACAGCAACAATTAATTGGTATTTTCGAAAACAAATTTTCGGCTGCACTGTGTGCACACATTTTCGGGACGGAAAAAGCATTTAATTTCAAAGCAAAACCGCTGCCACCAGCACCCGATCCTGCCAAACCGATGAGCCAAATGCGAGACAGACAGGATGGCTGATGGTGGGTGGTTGCCGCTGGAAGGACCCATGGCAGACAGTTGAAATTGCAAATTATGTTTTCGGGAGGCAGGACGAGAGAGAGCCAGCGGCGGGGAGTCCACTGTCTGCGCTCTAATTATGCAAACTACCTGCTGTTACTCAATTAATCTTGATTACGTTTGTGTTATCCAAATACAATTATTTTGGTATTAATTACAGTGGCCGGGAGCCAGGAGCCAGGCCTGGGCCAGACGGAGGACCACTTTTACGAGCGGAAATTGTCTGGGTCGTCGAGCGAAACAATGCCACAGACGCCCAGAGCCACCCAGCCATCCAGCCAGCCAGCAGATTGCCCTGGTCAAGGAGGAGGCACATTACGGGCAAGTGTTTTTCCATTTTTCTCGCTGTTTCGTTGGGAAATTCCCATTCCGATTCCCCCATTCGTATGCCACTCGCATTTGATGCGACTTTTCCTGGGAATTTTCCTAATTAGCCTAGAAAAGTACCGAAATGCGTGCAGTGACCTTAATTAGCAGCCATCGAAAAGGAGAGTTACCAGCTTCGAGATTAAGCCAAGGCCCAAGCCTAATGGTGACCCAGAAAAATAGCAAGTTAATAAATAAACAGAGCTTATTTTTGGGTTCTATATATTAATGGAAAGCCAAGTTCAAGGTAACTAGATGGAGTTCAATCTAAGATTGAAAACCGTCAAACATTTATTACGTTTTAAAAACAATATCGGGCCATCGCAGATCAATGATAAAAGATGCGAACGATGGTCTTTGAGCGTCCCCGGATGACCCTACGCACATCCCGCAGACGGATCTTGGGGGTCTGACGGGAGCGGATCAGAGTGGAGATGATCTTGGGAACTTTCTTAACCTTTTTCGGAGGGGTAGGCTCCATCAATGGTCGCACAAGCGTTGCGTACTTTGGGAAATTTGCAAATCTAGCCTCTAGGGCGGCAATGGCCTCAGGGGTGAGCCTTCCTCCAGACATCTCGGGTAACTTGAACCTTGACTTGGCTTGGCTTGGATGATTCTCGGCTAGCGCCTCCGTGAGAGGTTTTTCGCTTTACTATTCTTACAAATTTTCGAAATTGTACAAATTTTGTGGGAAATATTTTGCAGGAAATATTTTGTAAATATAATTTTGATACTGCTTCTCAGAGCTTGGGATAGCAAGTGAGACTTGGGACTGGGAAGCAAACACTGAACTACAGTTGACAGTCCTAAAAGTAATTGTAAAGTCAAGACATTCTTGATTTCCAACAAAAATATTTTTCATAAGTAATATTTAAAGAAATATCTAAAAGAATTCAAATAAATAATTGTGGTAATAAAAAATAATAAAACAAGCAAGGTAAAGTTGTCAGTTAAAGAACTCCATAAATTATCAAACATATTTAATGTCTCAAAAAAAATAGAGTGTAAAATAAGTATTAAATGAATTATTGCTAAGACATATTGGTAAGCTGGTGTTACTCCTTTTTGTATTATTCTGAGAGCTCCTTGGGCTGCGTCTGCCTCTGCCACAAGCTGCTCAATAATAAATACATGAATAGATAAGCCAGGACGTGGGGACGTGGACGAGGACGAGGACGAGGAGGACAGCATCTGGTAGCCCTGGCACGTTCGCCTTATAACCATAATATATTAAATATACAAACAAAAAAAAATACAGAGAGATAGAGAGAGAGTATAGTGGAGATTGTTGTTTGTGAAAGCAGAGGAGGGGTCCTTCTTCCTAGGACACCGCATTGTCGCTCTCGGGAATGACCAGGTCCTGCTCCCGGATTTTTGCGGGCAGCCGTTCGGCCACCTGCTGCCGCCCGGCGAGCTGGAACTGATAGTTGAAGTACTCGTACACGTACATCTGCTGGCTGTTCACATAGTGGAAGGCCACCGGGTACTCCGACAGGCAGTCCATGCACTAAGCGAAATATTCAGTAATTTTAAGCAATTAATTAACATTATTGGTAGCCTCACCGTTCTGGCGTTGTAGTAGGCGTACTTGTACAGCCAAAAGTCCATGCCCACGTTGCCCGAGAGCAGGGCTCCGAAGGGGGCTATGGGATAGAAGCGATTCCTCAGCTGCGCGTCCCGGGAGTCGCCGGCCTTTACGCCCAAGTTGAACAGACACTTGCCCATCTCCATGTCCTCGGCACGGTCGTCCTCCTGCCGGCACTTGGTGGTATCGTTCAGACCCTCGGTGAAGATTCTCAGGGCCTCGCGACTCAGGACATAGCCACTGCCGCCGGACATGTAGGACTGGGAAAGGCAGGAACAAGAAACTTAATTAATTAGTTAAAGTCGGGAAATATCCAAAGAGACATTACATATTTTCATTTCATTTTAAGGTTGTTGTGGCTGCTATGCTTGTACATTGCAGGTAAAGCGTGTAAAATATCTTGCAAACTCTTTCTGGCGATAAGAAAAAACCAAAGCAAATCGTACAATAAAATCTGGTATTTAATTATAACAAGTAATAGTATTTTGTTGCTTTGCTTGTACATTGCAGGTAAAGTGTGAAAAAGATGCTGTGAACTCTGTTTCTGGTAAGAGAAAAAGCCACAACAAAAGCTGTAATATTATCTGGTAAATAATTATTTTAAAGTATAATAATTAATAATATTGTTGCTGCTTTGCTTGTACATTACCAGTAAAGCGTAAAAGAGGAAACAAAGTAATAAGCTGTTGTTGCTTCTTTGCTTTTACATGTAACTCGTGGAAGGGGGCTTATAAGCTATTGTTGCTCCTTTGCTTGTACATTGGCAGAGGAAGCAGGAAAGAGTTTTCTTGGCAAGAATGAAAGCTTAAGCACACACCTTATATTATCTGGTAATTACTCACCGAATTCTTCTCGTGCTGCCCTATCATCTTGTAGTTGAATCCGAAATAAATTGATGTGTTGGGGGAGTAAGGGTACAGCATATATCGGAGGTTTTCCAAGAAGACATAGCTAACAAAATGAGAGAAAAAAGATTAGACAATACAGAGGAGAAACCCAAATATTCTGGAGCTTCATAATTATTTTTAACTTATAGTTCCCTGAACTTGGTTGGTAACAAGAAAATAACTTCATTTTAAGGTAATTGGGCCCACGTAGACCTTTAGTTCATATCGGAACATATCACACAGAACAAGATAGTGATTAGAGATGGTCGGTACCGATATAAAGTAAGTTAATAATACTATTTATAGTGTCAAAGTGACATTACATTATTGATTTCCTACCCCACTTTACCCATTTTAATCTCAAATTCCCCGCTGATATCTCTATCTTCCGAGGGTGTACCTACGTGTCGTCGTCGGCCTTCATGAACCAATCGGCCTCATCGCGCATCTCCTCATAGATCCGGGTGAAGGACTCCTTGGTCTTGCCCCACAGCACATCGTAGTGATCCGGCTTGGTCAGCACCACGGTGGGCAGCTCCTCGTCCGGCTGCGAGGTCATAAAGTAGATCTTAGTGCAGCGCTTGCCCCAGGTCCGCAGGACGTGGACAGCCCTTGTCTTGTGGTACTTGGGCGTGGTCAGCACCCAGCAAAGGATCCGCACCTCCCGCTGCAGCTTCTCCGCCAGGCTCTCCCGGCTCAGTCCGAAATGGGAATGGGAATGGAAACTGTCGTCGTCGCCCCTCCTGGCCATGGGCGAGGCTCCGGCACTGAGCATCATCACATCCCAGTAGGCGTAGAGGATAAACACCAGGGTGGCCAGCAGGAGGGTCAGGAGGACCAGGTGCCGGGCGGACAGGCGCTGGACGCTGGAACGCAGATGTCTCCCCGAGACGGAACCGCTGGGACCGCTGGATAGGTGCTCCAGTGCGATGTATGCCCCGTCCATTCTACCACTGACTCTGGCGTCGCAATAGTGGGCCACACGGAAGCTCTTATCGAAGGTCTCCTATGCTGAGATAAGACAAGCTGGCTGCCGAAACTGATAGCCGATTCCGGAACATCGGCTCCATTAGGTTAATAAGACGTAGAGAGATCGGAAATAGAATGAGAGAGGTGGAGAGAAGTGGAGAGATGTGAAGAGAGGTAGGAGAGAGCCGGAGAAAGACTGAGAAAGCCACTAAAAGTCAGAGAAAGACTGAGAGACCAGGAAAAACCCATGAAAGAGAGAACGGAAATAAATGACTAAGGCTAGGAAATCCCCAAATGGAAGTATGTCAGTGGTGCCCAAAGTCCAGACTCGCAAGTCAGCAAATTTCTCTGCCCGACCTCTGCCAGCACACCCACAGCTTGAAGTACGGAATGTAAGCCAAGCTAATTTCTATTTTCTTTTTATTTATATTTTTTTATACACAATTATTTTGTATGCATATAATATTAAATTAAAAATAATTATACACAGAGAGAATTATGGCATCTGGAAATTGAGAATCCGCGTTCTCAAATGTGTACCAATCTCATTTTGAGAACCGATTTTTAACAACATTTTAGTTTAAGTATTTTTTCCCTAATTAAAGACCAAAAACAAATCTAAATGAATACAAAAGTGCTCACACCAAAATTTTGAGTTAAAATGTTATTATCTCTAAATTGAGTACGTCTGTACTCAAGTTTGAAGAGAAGCGGTGAGAGGGAAAGTCCCTCTCCTCTCTGTTTTGCTCTCACCGCCCGTTTGCAAGCTATTGTTGCTTTTTTCATATCTAGTCTCTGTCAGCACACCCACAACATGTAGGAAAGACATCAGTGGAGTCAAATTTGTATTTTGTTGCCAAATTTAGCTCTTTTTTAGATTAAAAGCTTATTTTTTAGTCTTAGATATTTTTTATGCATTTAATATATTAGATCAAAGAAATTTCAGCTATTTTTTATCTCATAGCTAGCCTCTTTTTTATATTTCTTACTCACGAAAATGCTATTCTAGGAAGTCAATGGAGTAAATCTATAATTCTTCCATTTACCACAATATTTAGCTGTCTAAGTACTTAAAGATTTAGATATTTAGATATTTTGTATGCATTTAATATATTATTATATTATATCAAAGAAATTCCAGCTATTGTTTATCTCATAGCTAGCCTCTTTTTATATTTCTTACTCACAAAAAATGCAATTCTAGGAACTCAATGGAGTAAATCAATAATTCTTCCACTTACCACAATATTTAGCTGTCTAAGTACTTAGAGAATACCTATCTCTTACTTGAATTTCTTAATAAAAATAAATATTTATTAAAATTAAGGGAATCCTTTTCCTTAAATAAATTCAACTAAAAGGCGTTTTTAAGGACCTCTCACTAATTGTTTACGGCGCTCGATGGCAAATAGCATTTGATATTCCAAGAAATTTATTTAAATCTCGCCCCAGCTTTGTTCATTAATCAAAACACTTTGGCCAAAACACATACAGCAACAAGCTGCTAGGAAAAAATAGAAATAAAATAAAGAAAATATATCTAAATGGAAATAATAAAAGGAAAGGAAAGGAAGAAGGGCAAACGCAAAACCCGAAAACAGTTGAAGTTGAGAGAATCTTTCAATTAATCATGAGCGACATGTGGTCGTCGGTCGTCGGTCGTCGGTCGTCGGGTGGAAGGGCGACCGCCAAGAGCGCGAGAAAAATTATATCGCGCATACGCCCCGTGTGGCCCCGGCACTGGCGGATGCTCGCGTGCAAACAAATGGCTGCCATAATAGCGACGAGGCGGCATCCTGGTCGCATCCTGGACGCAGCCCGCCTCCGTTGGACAAACAAATTCCCATTAATAAAATAAAATGCAGCCAGCGGCTAAGAATGAAAACTATTTGGCATTGTGGGCGTGACCAGGAGTCGCAGTCGCAGTCGCAGTCCGAGTCCCTGTCCTAGTCCCTGTCCCTGTCCCCGAACCAAAGCAAATACAAATTTTTCCAATAAAAGCGGCGGCTTGCCTTTGGTCGGTTTGCTTTTTCACTCTTTATTCGTCCTGTCAAAATTAGTTTTTGCCAGTGCAAACAGCAGAGTCCAGGGGAAATGCAAAGTGACCTTTCGCTGGGGTTAAAGGGCATTATCCTCCCCATAAAAAAACGAGTGGAATGTTTTAAAAATAACAATCTGGTATCTCGACAATTTATTGGCCTGAAATGGAAACGCCCGACTCCCGGGACCGCTGTATGAACTGGATGACGCCATAATTACCGGACGCCACCCAGTGGAAATCTTCGCAGAATAATTCCTCCGCCATTCCCTCGGCCAGTCCGCACACCAGCTCACTCTTGATCCTCCGCAGGACGCACAGGTTGGTGGGCAGAAAGCCCTTCAGGCACGATCCCAGCTCCTGTGTGCTCTCCCGGCCCACATTCTGCACCAGCTTCCGGTAGTTCAGCTCGCCCTTGAACAGCACCAACTTGGAGAGCTCCAGGGAGCCGTACAGCTCGGGATCGGTACGGAGCATGCTACTGAAGGGAAGCGGCGAGGTCCAGAAACGGGAGATGGGCGCCAGCTCGAACTTGCCGTCGTCCAGGAACTGCACAAACTTCTTGCCCACCAGGCTGACCAGGTAGTGCTCCTGCTGGCACAGGTGCTCGAGGGTCCAGCGAAAGTCCTTCGCGGTGACATCGGTTACGAACCAGGGGTGGGCCTTGACATGGAACCGCACCTTGGTGGCCAGTCCCTTCTCGATCATGTACTCGGCGAGTATGAAGTCGCTGAAGAGCTCGTAGCCGGCATTGTCCACCACGAAGTCCACCACCACCTGGGCCTGCTTCTTTATCCCTTGCTTTCCGTTGTCCAGGCAGCGCCAGATCTCGGGGGCATCGTTGACCAGGACATAGTCATCGGTGGCCTGGACATTCTCGATGACCTTGCGGTTCAGAAGCTGTGCGTCCTCCTTCTCGCTGGCCCCATCATTGCAGTTGCTCCACATGTTGATCTTCAGCAGCTCGGCGAAGACCTCCAGGCTTCTGGCAGAGCGGCGGGTCTTCTTGGCCAGGGCCAGGACCTCATCCATGCTCCCGGTCAGCGCCTGCTCCTTGATCTTGCCAAAGTAATCGTAGTCCTTGAAGAAGACGCTGTTCTCCACAAAGGAGTACAGCTTGCGGTGGAAGTAGCACTCCGAGTTGAGGCAGCAGCCGCGGTAGAAGGTGCGCTTGTCCCTGGGCAGGCTCCGGATGACCTTGTTCCACACATCCTGATCGGGTGCCTCCGCCTTGAAGTCGCGCAGCGGCTGGTCTGTCTGCAGGTCGTACTTGAGACCCGATAGCTGTGACCTGATCGTGATGAGATCGTCGCGAGCCGCCTGCTCAAAGGCGCTGGGAGCATACAAGGCGACCAGCTCGGCCTTTTCCCGGGTCATGGTCTCCTTCACGTTGGCCAGGATCGAGGGCAGCCTGTTCCTGAGAGCGTGGTGTGCGTAGCTGGTCCTGTACTGGCCGGACAGGGAGGCGGTCTGCAGGACTTCCACTGGGTGGACGTCGCGGTGAGGCGTCTCCAGCTCCGGCTCGTCCTTGGCGTTTCTGTTACTTGTGGACTTGCGTACAGAAGTCATGTTGAAATGAAGAAATATATACGTAGTACGGGTTTTAATGCGGAATTTCTATTACTTTTAGGGAATTTTACGAACCGATAGAAGCTGTGTGTGTCTAGTCCGGGGTCCGACTGAATAGTGAATGCTACTTACTTGTGGGAACTGATCGAGAATGGTTTGGACTGACAGGGATTCCAAAGCTACTAGGAGGGAGTTGGGAAAAAAGGGCGGATAACTAGATCTAAAACTGATTTTGATTTAAGCATAAAATATACTTCCTTTATACTTCCTTTATATTTATATTCAGTCACGAAAAGTTGTGAAGACTCCGCTTGAGCGATCAGCTGTTGACTCTCAAAAGTAAACAAACCGATTGAGAAGAGGAAGACAAATAGTAAAAAGCAGCTTTTTATTGCTGAAAATCTCAAGAGAGCCAAGCTAAAATTACCTAAATATTGCACAACATACTACAAATACCATAAATATACTATGTTAAGCTCGCTGTTGCGGCTTTACAGCACATGTACAGCTTATGGCGGGAAAAGTCGAAGCTGCCATTTTTTTGAGTTTTTGCGGAGCCAGTCTAAACAGAGTATTGCCTGGATTACCCGGTAATTGTACCAATTATACACACATTTAAATATACATAGTTTTATACATACATATGTGCATATGTATATTTTTGTCGCTGTTATCCGTACACTTTGGCTTTAAGCCTAGTACTCAGAACGAAGAAAAGTGTTCGTAAGCAGTGCGAGAGAGCAAGAGGGTGACTATTGTCCTCCCGTTTTGACTCACTGCTTTCGTCTGTCTTTTTTGATCTATCTTTTACACTTTTCGTCTATCTGAGTACGTAGCTTATATAATTAGATTACGCCTTACATTAAATCCGACTAACAGAGGAATGTTATTGACTCGCTCTCTCGCTCTCAGAGATGATCAGATGTTTCCTAGCCTATTTTATTTTCTATCTTTTAATTTAGATTTTTTCAGACTGCTAAATCGCCCTTAAACGATCCTTTAACTTTTACATTATTCTTGATCTGCTTCCTCAATTTCCTCTTCTCTATACATATATTCTATGTAGGGCCCACAATCAACAGTTCCTTTCCATCTGGCTTGTCCATCGCCTGGCGCCTTTTCAGCCTTTAGCGGCGACACAATAAAAAATCAGCCAACCAGCAACTGAAGGGTACTGATGAGGAATGAGGAAGGAGTGTGTGTGTGCGGAGGGGAGCCTGGTCGGTCGTCGGTCGGTCAACTGCAAACTGTGGAAATCATAAAAATAAACTAAAGTCAAATGTATAACTGCAGATTTTTTGTGTAATATTGTTAGCTTTTGGATTTCGCAAGCGCGCCAAGGCAAACGCCATTTGTCCCGCTGTCTGACTGTACTTGTTGCCCTCTCTTTCACTCTGCCTCAATTTTTCTCTTTTTCTCAGCTAACGGTGTGTGCTTGCATTAGAGATGACGCCATAAGAAATTTAGCTTTTTAGATTTTTATTTCTTAAATAAGAAAATCTAGAAATAGGAAACAGATTTATATAAAAATCTAATATAATATTAATAATCAAATAATATTACTTAATGTCTTATTAATTATTATAAACAAATTTATTTGATATAAATAAATCAAAATTTATAATTTTCTTTAAGTTTTAATCATTAAATGCAAAATGTATTATAAATATCTTAATCTATATAGTAAAAGTTAAAATAAAAATAACAATTAAAATTTAAAGACTAGTTTAAGAATGATTAATACAAGATTTAATGATTTTATTAATGTCTTAAATTTTATAAATATTTTGATTTTTAATATTTTCTTAAAAACTTGATTAACACAATCCTCTATGTTTCTATCTATCTCTTTCTCTTCGCCCTTACTCTCTCTCATCTCCATTGCATCTGCCTGCGCCATACACACACACACACACACACATAGTGAGACATCAAACGTGCAAACATTTGCCATATTTTTGTAATCAAAGTAAACAATCCACTTAACCCAACACGGACATGCAAAGCGACTGCCAGCTGGCTATTTGCCTCTCCCTCTTGGCTCTGCCTCCGCCTCTCGCTGTCCCCCTCTCACAGTCTCCCCATCCCACTCGCTCTCAGGACAGCGTCTTTGGCAATTTCGTTTCGATTTTTTGTCTCTTTTTCTTTTTTTTTTTTTGGGTGGGAATGGAGACCAACAACACTGCGATGTAAGCCCCCCAACTTAACCCACTCGATTCAGTAAGGAAAGTACACTCAAAGAAATATGGAGAGACTTTTATATGGAAATTATGAGTAAAAGGAAAATATTAGTTAATAAGAGCAAATTTCGTCGGGTATTTTAAGCTTTTCAGTGTTTATTTCATGAATAAGTAATTTTAACTAGATTAAATAAATAAAATTTTAAAATTATATAAATATTAGTTTATATTTAAGAATTTTAAGCTTTTTCAGTGTTTTTTTAATGAATTAATGTAATTAGCTGAATTAATTTTAACTAGATTTAATAAAATACGGTCTCATTGAAAATTTTAAAATAAAATAAATATTAGTTAATAAGTGCAATTTTCGTGGGGAATTTTAAGCTTTTTCAGTGTTTTTTAATGAATTAATGTAATTACCTGAATTAATTTAAACTAAATTAAATAAAATATGGTCACATTAAAATTTCAAAATAAAATAACAAAATTAAGAGTCGTGTAAAATCCTTTTTTTATAAAATTAAATACTGATTTCTTCCAGATTTAAAGCTGATATCCGTTTCTTGTAAGAGATTAGCATTACAAATTATACTCAATATTATACAAGTTTTTTTTTCATGTACAGCCGCCACTGTCCAATGTTCATCCATCTCGTCAGCCATCCGTTTGTTGCTATTGTCACTCCCTTGATGGCCAAACGGGAGCGCAGGAGGGAGTCCTTCCCAATTCCACCAGTTTTTTCGGTGCCCACATTCCAACGGGGGCCAAGGAGCGGATCGGGGGCAGGGATGTTGATCCTGGGCACGTGATGCTTTTCGATGTCTTGGCTCGTTTTTTATGCAAACAGCATTTGAATTTGAAATGAAAACGCTGACGGGCGCCGCCAATGCCAATGCACATGGAACTGGGGACTCCCGACTCGGACTCCGACTCGGATTCGAATCCGGTGGCTGGTGCTCGGTGGCTGGTGCCTGGTGACTGGTGCCTGTGGGTTGAGAAGGGGAGCCACGACCTACTGGTCGTCCTGCAGCTAAAGTCGCTCGCTGCAGGAGGCGGCCGATGCCATTGCATACTTTTCAGCGCCGTGCGGTTACTTTTTACACTGATATGACAACGGACCCTGCTTCGCACACACACACACACACACACGGAGCCCTGGGAAGGGTGCTCCGGTTTCTGTTTTTATTCGAATTATTATTATTTAACTTGAAAGGTTTTTAAATCGCTGTGAATGGGAATTTCAGTTTGCAATTTAATTAAAGATTGTTAAGGAATATAATATTTAGATTATCAAGCGCATTTTAAAGACATTCTATTAATATTAATTTTTTAATGTAAAATCCCATTTTTTTAGTCAACAATTTTAAACTAAAGTATTTTTCTTGTTTTAATATTTTGCTTAGCTATGAAATATTTACATTTAAATGCAAAAGTTGAGCTACATTATTTGTTGCAAGCTTCATTATTAATTTTTAATTTTTTTAAAGGTAATTTCATTTTTTTCTCTCCTATTTTTTTGCTTAAGTTAGGAATTTAATACCTAGATTATAATGCAAATTCTAGATTTATTTATTTATTTTCATATTTTTTAAATATTTTGATTAACTATGGAATATTTACATTTAAATACAAAATTTGAGCTACATTATTTTTAGCAAGCTTTATTATTAATTTTTAATTTTTTTAAAGATATTTTCCCTCTTTTCTCTCCTATTTTTTTTTTGCCTAAGTTTGGAATTCTATACCTAGATTGTAATGCAAATTCTATACACATTTTTTTCGTAAACTTCATTATACTTAGACTATAATGTATAATTACAGCCACATACTTTGGTTAACTTATTGATTTTAATATTTATACATTTTATATATGTATATATATATATATATTATTTTTTTTATTAAATTTAAATATAGTAATTTCTGACATCCTGGCAACCTGATCCACCCTGCCTTCTGGGATATTGTGACCATTGGCATTTTGCTGGTAAACACAGGAGTCAGGGACGGGACGCACTGGTGCTGCTTTTTGGAGATGGGGTGGAGGGGTGGAGGGTACTACCTTGGGCAAATAGTTTTTACCTCCACACACACTCACATACAGGGGGACAAACACAGAACGCAATGACAAAAAGGCCATAAAAAGCAGCGCCGCCGCCAACTTTGTTATTACATTTTTATACCGGGCGGCGCACACACACACACACACAACCAAACACACACCCAAACACACACAATCACATATGCAAACCGCTTTTATTGGCATAAAGTAGCAGGTGGAACACCTGTTCCAGCCTCGCCTCGACATCCGACATCCCGCTGTCGCGGATTCGGATTCATTTGCATTTGCATTATTTCCCTGTTTGCAGAGGCAACTCTTTTGGGCCATCCTAGTGCCCCATCCTGGCCAGGACTTTTATTATTATTTTTGGTTAGTTTTGCTGCATTACAAAATGTGTTGACATGTTATGATTTCGATTTTAATTTCAGCAGCTGCAGGACGAAAGCAAAAAGCGGATATGTTGGTCCTGCACAAACATTTGCCCCGAAGCCGAAGCCAGAGAGTCAGAGCGAACTAAATTTAAATGGAGAACTATAATTCCCGAAACTTGAGGCTAGGATATAGAGAAAGCTACCACAGGGAGACCTCAATAAAGCCATATTAAATATCATATTTGTGCTATTATCTTTACGAGCAGCCATAACTTTTATATGGCAGCCAGGGGATATTATTTACGGGCCATCAAAAGTCTTAGCGCTCATTATCGATAACAAGTACTCAAACAGATCGATTTCCCGAGCCTGGACTGAGCGAAAGGATGTGGCCAACTGCCTCAAAGTATCGATTACTCGATATTACTTGTGTGGTGGGGAAGCTTATTACAAGTGTGGATTTCCTTAATAACCCCGAGTTCGGGGCATCCTTAAGCAGCAATTAGGTGTGAGATTACCCACAGAGAGTGCTTTCTGCTTTCTGCTTTCCCCAGGTATCCATTACCTATTGCACTTAAATCATATATACTTATATTTAGCAAAGTTTAATTTTTCAGATCGTTATTTTGGCTGATCCCCCGAGACATTTGTCAGCCGGTTGCCTTGGCTTTTAATTAAATACTTTGCCAGGACTGCCGCCCGTCTGTGTAGGTGGCTCAGAAATGTCAGAGGACTCTGTGACAGGACATAGACATAGTTGTCTTTCTGCGAATCTCCTCGAAGGCAGAGGCGGAACAAAAGTTGTCACTCGGGTGTCAACCGGTGTGGGGGTGGCGGGTTTGGAAAAGATAAATAAATAAGCTGTGTGTGTAAGCAAGTTGTGTTGTTATCCTGGCTGCCCCTGCTCCTGCGGTTTATACTTATATTTATGTTTGCGTTGATGCTGTTGCTATTGCCATTGCCTTCGCCATTGTCCTGCCGCTGATGTTGTTGTCACGCGAGCCGGGCGCGGCGCATTTTCAATAATAATCTCTTGTCCCGGGCATAAATGTCGCATTAAAATGTCACGCACTTGTGGCTTAATCACGCCAAAGGATAACGCCATGCCCAGAGGCGACTCAAGTGCACTCGGAGAAATCAAGGGATGATGTAGAATGGAGTTTAGATTGGAAAATTAACCTAGATCTTTGATTTGATTTAATATTATTAATTCTATGGTTAATAGAAATTCCTAAACATATAAAATATACAAATATATAAATAAAATCTATTTTAAGTAATTCTTCAAATTTCCCACTTAAAATTACCAAATTTTTCTAGTGCAATACCGCCATAGAGGACATGCAGGACACGACGGTAGGACGATGGCCTGGATCCAGCTATGACAACAGCACTTGAATAGTCATCCTCGCTCCCCGCTCCGCTCCAATCCCGCCGCAGCCGTTGTTATCTCTGCGACTTGGACCAAGCGGCAGAAGGACTCGGACTCGGAATCCGCAGGATACCAGGAAATCTGGACGGCATCGGGTGTAGGTAGAGAGGCAGCAGCTCCAGCTCCGACTCAGGCTCGTAGGCATTACTTGTTTGCGGTTTTTATTATATCATGCTCATGTCAAACGGGCTCAGCATTGTCACATCCTTAGCCGCAGCTTCTGCTTCTGCTGGAGATGATGACGATGATGATGATGATTTTGATGCTCTGCCAGCTCAGCGTCCTGTCATTCTGGCTCTTAGCCGATGCAGACCATCCCGAACGCCATCCCCCAACCCCAACCCAGCCCAATCCCCATCTAAGTCCTGCGGCTCGCTCTTGTCCTTCATCTCAAGCTGCCAGTTATTACACATTGCCAGCGTCTTAATGTCCGGGATTGTCTGACGAGGAAGGACCTCTCCCTCTCTCTTCCTCTCTTTTGAGTGTTTCGCCCTAATTCGCCAACAGGTGGGTCCTTGGCAAGGGTCCTAGCAAAAAGGCCAACCAACCAACCAACCAGGCAACCAACTTACCACTTTTGGCCTAAATGAGACGAGTTGTCCCTGCCAGAGTGCAGCCGGAATACCCTAATATAGGGCCAAGGGCTACTTGGAAAATCATCGGGCTAATAAACTTGATTGTCTTTGTTGGGAAAATGAAATGAAATATTTATATAATTATAATTAAAAATGTTAAAAGTTTTTAAAGAAACTATCAGAGCTTGCTAGAGGGAGAGCCTTTTTGACCGCGAACTCGATAAAATTTGGAATCGAAAGAACCTTTTAGTTTTATTTCTTCCTATTCCGTTCTCACTCTCTTTATGCAGCTTGCTTTTCGTAAAGATCTTTTGTCCTATCTCCCTCTGTTCCAAGCCTTTCTATTTCACACTTTGCCTGCAATGTACAAGCATTGGCTTACGTTTCTATACAACAACAGTCTGAGAAAGCTTGGCACTTATTTTCGCTCTCTTCCGGGTTATTTTTCAATTGCCCGATCTCTCTCTCGCTCTCTCTTCCAAGCTTTGCCTGCAATGTACAAGCAATAGGGTACGAGAGAGTTTCTATTTAACAATGCTCCAAGATAGCTTGGCATTTTTTCGCTCTTTCTTTAGGTTTATTTTTCGCAAATATATTTTTCTGTGTCCGATCTCTCTCTCTCTTTTGCTCTTCCACGATTTGCCTGCAATGTACAAGCAACAGGGATCTAAAGAGTTTCGTTTTAGCTGCATTCTAAAAGAGAGCTTTGCTTTTTCTTTGCCCTCCGAATCTTGAAAGCGGAATAATAACTAGAAGGGTTGTACGAGTTCTGAAAAGCCATAAGTTAATTAGTTTAATAAAAACTGAATATACCCTAAAAACTGAATAAAACCCATAAAACAAGACAACCAGCCTTTAGTTCTTCCAAAGACTCCCTCAGATCCTTTGCCCCATGTCCTTGTGCATTTCTCGAGAGCATTGCAGCTTCGTTTTGGGAGAGCGAACGAATTAGGGGCCGAGTCGAGTCATTGGGCCGCCTGCAATTGGCAGCAGTCCTGCACAGGCAACATTTTATAAGTTAAGGCACGTTCCAGTGGTTAGGTCCACTCAAAATCCTGGCCAGCACCGCAACACAGCCCAGGCTCTCGCTCTCTGTGTGTGTGTGTGTGTGTGTGTGTGCGGTCAAAGGGCAACTGCAGCCGACTGCCGCAATGAAAACGCAAAGTTTATTTGCTGAGCTGAGCCGAAAAAGCCGGCAACCTCAAAACGCCATTGCCAGCATCAGAATCAGAGTCGGAAGGGTGCCAGTGCCCCCTTTGGTAAATCAGAAATTGAATTATGAGCCGGGAGAGCGGCAACAAAAGCAAAAGGACACTTCCAGAGGCTGGAGGAATCGGAGGGGGCTAATTCGATTAGACAGTTACAAATGTTGATTCAATTTGCATTGTCAATTAAATCGCCATCGCCTGGCGCCCCGCCCCCTTCGGCCGCCTTAATTGCATTAGCCGGATATTTGCTTGTCATCAACATATATATTTTGCCCACAAATTTTCGGTTGACTTCAGCACTTCAGCACTTTGCGCAACGCCCCCTTTCTGGTCAAAATAATGCCGCATTTTGGCCCTTTTACTTGCTTATTTACAAGTAACGCTTTCTTGGTGATTGGCCAGGCCAGCAAAAAGTTTCTGCGGCAGCCGCAGCGTCGCCCCAGCAAGTTCGTGTCCTGTATCCTTTGCACTCGACTGAGCCGAGCCAAGTCGAGTCGAGTTGAGTTGATGAAAGGCCAAGTCAAATGGCTCACTGATTGCATTGACATCCTTTGGGCCGAAAATGTATTTGGGCGGCTTCGGAAAAACTTTACGTACGATTTGCTGGGCAAATTGAAATTTTCCCCTGCATCCTGTGGGCGGAATTCGGATTCATTATGACTTGTACCCACATGGCATTCGGTCTGCATTTCAATTATGTGCAAATTGCATCTTCTCCTTGTCTCGTTGAATATTATTGAAAGTCTCCTCCTTCAAATGCCAGTGGCTTAGGGCCAACTTTATGTTTATTTTTTTACTTGTGCCTTAATTTGGCTCAAGGAGTTGTGGTTCCTGTCATTTCAGGGAAATGTAGCTTCTATTTCTTTCTTTTACGGAATTACAATTATTATAGTTAGAAAACCCCTAAAAATTAAGCGTATTTAAATTCTAAAGAGAGCATTAACCATCATAAATAGATTATTATAATTCTATTAAAATTACAGAATATTCTGACAGATATTATAATAAAATATAACAGTGATGCCCAAAGCCCTGACTCGCTAATTAGCAAATTTCTCTGCCTGGCCTCTGCCTGCACACGCACACTATGCACAGAATGTAAAAAACGATCAAACTATAATTTTGTGGCTGAATTTATCCTTTATTTATTTAGTGATAGTTCTTCTATGCAATATTCCAACAAATTGTACATATTTTTGTTTCATATCTGGCTACGTTAATTCACAAATGCAATTCCAGCTCCACTAAAATATAGCATTACTGTATGTGGTTAGCAAAGTTCAATTAAAAAATTATAAAACGTTTATAGCAATGATTGACTTAAGGCCTTGCACGATTAAAAGCTGTAATCATTAAACTTGTTTATTCTGTTCAACCATTGTTTGCTTGTAATATACATTTATTTATAAATGTATCAATATATGCATATATCAGTTTACATATTTACAATTAATTACACTCCATCCAAACACTTTTCCATCAGATAGGCATAATCGCAATTTTCCCGATCGCTGACATCATCATCCAAACGCTTCTTACACTCGATCAAAACACGCAGCTCATCTCGATTGGGTCGATTTCCCACTAATTTCAGATCCATTTTACCATCGCTACCGATATATTCACCTAGAACACAACGGCTATAGCACTTGACCTTCACGGGAACCTGGGAGACGGGTGTGTTGGGAGCTACAGCTTTTATCTCCGCTTTGGTCACACTCTGCAGTGTCCGGCAGTCCTCACTCCTGCCTGCCAGGCTTAATGGGAACTATTAAGGGGTTAACTAGGTATTATATAGTTTATAATTTACGGGAAAACCCCTCACCAATGCCAGGAGACAGAGGGAGAGTCCAGTGAAGCGGCGAACCTTCATGGCGAACAACTAAGAGCAACTGAGACTGATCAGCGAATTCAAGCTGCTTTATATAGGGCTTTAGTTAGTCTTTTAGAAGTCAGCCTAAAAGTAGTCAGGGTTTCTTTTAGAAATTACAAATATAAACTATTAAAGGTAAGTCGCCAAATGTCGTAGTTTTTAGTTTTAAAATGATATGTATCAGGTTTCTTGAAGTGCTTTAAGTGAGCTTAGTTTTTCGTTTGATCCAACCTAAAATATTTCGAGCTTTCTTCAGACTAATAGAAATACATATTTTCTGTACATAGTCAGGCCACAAAACTGCTATAAAATCACTGAAAATTGAGTCAACCAGGGACTGAAACTGAATCACATCAATATTTAATTTTATACTGCTTATTTTCAGACAATATCCTTATTAAATCACTGAATCATAAAACAAATGACATAATTCTGTACTGCTCTTTATTTGCATATATATTTCATAGGGTTAATTATCAGATATAAATACACATTTCATTCATCTTTTGCAATATGCCAAACAGGGCTTCCCGAATCGCAGCGAATATCACATCTCATACATGATGTTATACGAAAAAAAAAATAGTAATAATAGTAATAATTACGATGAATATTCCGTCATGTTATTGGGTATTGGGCTGACCGCAGGCAGTGCTCACTGTACCGCCACGCAGTCCTTATATCCGAGTTGTATCTTTGTTTTCCTTCCTTTTAGTGTTAACTTAGTCTACTGTCTTTTTGGTAAGTATTTTCTGGATGACAATGGATCGTTGCCAGTGAATAAATAATGTAGTAAAAACATTAAAATTAACAAAAGAGAACAGAGCAATGGTGGACGTAGAAAAAAAACAAAAAAAAAATGAATTAAACTTAGGTGATGTATGGGAAAGGCACTTAGATCGATGCTGGGCTTCTTTTCTTCCAGTGTGATGTAATGTGAGAGGGGGGCGTGGCAGCAGGGCAGAGGGCCGAGGGCGTGACAGCATTGCTTAGCACACGAGGCGCTCATTGTCGGCATGGAAAATGCGGTCATAGTTCTCGATCAGCACCTTGGCCAGCATGTTCATGCGCCCAATGTCCAGGTGAATCTGGTTGGCACTCAGCAGACAGGGGCCCCAGACAATGGCCAGATTGGTGGACGGCATGCGGTTCGAGGCACTGGCAGCGGCCACCCTGCAGGAGAGATTATACGTTAATTAATTAATTATTAAATGCTTCAAATAATCCCCTTACTTGGTCAAATGCTTGATGAGGAAGCGCAGCGTGGAGCGATTCGGTTCCGGCATATCGTCAAAGGCCAAGCTCATGCGCTCAATGGCGGCATCGTCGGCCAGGCTCTTGCCCAGGCGCTCGTACGCCTCCTGGGTGATCAGCGGGGCGGTGAGCTCCCGGAAGAACTGCTTGTGCAGGCTGGTCAGCGTATGGATGTCGTCCGTGTGCAGCCAGCGAGGATCATACAGGTGCGTCAGCTTGCGACGCAGCTCGTCCACTAGCACCTTGTTTCCCGAGGCGCGATACAGCCCATCCTGTTCGATGCACTCCGGCTGCTCGATGTAGGCGCAGACATCCACCACGAAGCGCGGCACATTGGGATGATCGGTCATGTTCAGCTCCAGGGCACTGAGGGGAGCGGCAAACAATGGATACTTTTGCTGCTCGTCCAAGTAGAGGCTGTTCACCTGGCCACGGCGACCGCGGGACTTCTTCTCGCTCTTTGGCGAGCGATTGCTGCAGGTGGAAAAGAGGGAGATTTGTTACAACAGGATTTAGGCTAAGGTTGAGCCTCAGGAACAGGAACAGGATCAGACTCAGGCTTAGCCTCAAGAAGATGTCTTTTTCCAGTCTGTGCTCTTTTTCTTTCACCCTTTTCGGCCTACTTACATGCGAAACACATTGCTATTGACGGCGACTGCATTGATTTCCATTTCCATTTCGATTTCGGCGGCCCAACATGGAAGGAGAAATTGTTAAACAATTATTGAGTAATTTTTTTGTTCGGGGCTAAAGGTATTTTTTAAGCTACATTCCGACAAACGCCTGTCAAAGCGGGACATGCAAATGGAATTTTTCGACATTCCGAGAGAGATCCGCGCGATGGAGCCACTCCCGCGCCTGCCTGCGAATTGCGTATAAATATTGTGTTCGTGCAGGAACAAATAAAAAATATCAATCTGTGCACCGCCCGGGAATGTCAGTCAGTCAATAAGGCAGTCAGTCTGTCAGTCATTCAGTCAATTCGGCATCCGCACATTCCTCGCCTTACGAAGATCGTGATTCACTTCCAGCGACTCATTTGCATTATCCAAAATAAGCAGCCAGAGAGGTAAATATAAATATGTAGAGAGAGATATTATATGGCTAGAAAAATCCCAGCAAAAGTGAAACCAGCTTGGGGTTTCCATTAACGAAAATCCCAGGGGGGTAAAGAGACAGAGAGAGAGACTCGCATTCCCATTCATGTGTCCGCAATAGAAGTCGCTCTCGCTGGCTCAATCAGTCAGTCTGTCATTTAATCAAGTCGGTCGCTGTGTGGGCTGCAACGGCCTTAAAAGGCCAACACCTCGATTGCGGTTAGCTCACTCAAAGAAAAATGTATAGACAACAGAGTATTAACAACCATTAAATACCCGGGATTATCCATAATTAAATCGTACAAAGTCTGTAATTTTTAGGCCAAATCTCTATTTTATGAGCATTTTCAACACTGATACTGATCATGTTTTTTCGAGTGCTCTTTCCTTTTTGCGTTGGAGTTTTCTACTTGGAATCGGAGGTTCCAAGAGCATCGCTATCTCTGCAGACAGTCGGGCGCCCTCCTTTAACCGGTTTTCTTGGAGGAAAGTCATCATGAGGCTGAGGAGCCACTTTTAGACCGATGACTAAATGGCTGCGAAGCGGACATACATAATTGCAATGCTAAGATCGGGATATTTGCACCGGAAGAAGATGAGCTCTGTGAGCCCCTAAATATTTTTGGGAAGTTTCCAGATCCTAGATTATGACAAAACATATTATATTAACCATGTCTGCAGCTGTTTTTCAATGAATTCTAAGAGTCAGTTTAAGTGTTTATTTATTAAGCAGGCATATGGGTTACCTTTGCTACCAATAAACACATATTTAGTATCATTTCAACGAATTTTGCTCTGTTTGGAGTGTAAGTTTCATTCCACATGCTGGGCAAACATGAGGTTTTAATGTTTGCCCAGAAAGTGGAATGAAACTTATACTCCAAACAGAGACTCAGAGTTCTGGCTTAACTAAGGTGCCTCATAAAGTCTAAATAAATCGCAAGCAAGTGCTGAGATTTATTACAAAGAATATATAAACTTGGAAAGAGTCCCTATACCAAATAACCTTCATCATTTAGGCATCCCCAAAACTTACACTTCATCCGCATGCGATTCTTGATGGACTTCTTGTCATCCTCGCCGGGTAGATCCAACAAATTGCCAATGGAGACGCTCTTGAAGCGCTGGAGGATCGTCGACTGCTGCGTCTGCTGCACCTCATTGTCCTCCTTGATCTGCTGCGCCCGCAGAATGTCAGTCACTGGCACAATCTGCAAGAGAGAGGGCATCACGCAATGCATAAATATTCAGGTAAATGCTCAGTCCAAGTTCGGGAAATTGCCGAAGGTGTTTTTGAGGGGAGTTTTTGGGGGTACAGGGAGGGAAGTACAGAGATTGGGAGTTGGGAAAGAGCTTCATGGCATGGGAGCAAACAATTGAGATACACAATCCGACAATCCAAGTAACGTCTGCAAATTAATTGCAGCTTTTCGTGCCGTTGTTGTCGATGTCTAGTTCTTGTCTTTTTTCCCCCTTTTTTTTTCTTTTCCCTACAATACCCCTTGATGGAGGGGTCACACCAAAGGGTGTAATGTTTTTGTAAAGTTTTAAAGTAACGAGAGTATGGAGAGTAATTAGAGAGTAACGAGAGTAATTAAAATAACAAGGGTAATGAGAGTAACTAGGGTAACGAGTCTTTTAATGGGAGGTCACAAAAAAGTTCAATAAGTAAAGAGAGTAACGAGAACATTAAACGAAAAACAAGTAACTAAAGTAACGAGTATCTTAATGGGAGGCCACACCAAATGATGTAATGTTTTTGTGACGTTTGAAAGTAATAAGAGTCTCAAAAGTAACGAGAATCAGCAACGAGTAACGAGTAGTTGAAGTAACGAAAGTAACTACGTTAAAGGGTCCCTTAATAAGAGGTCACAGCAAAAGATGTAATATGTTTATAAAACTCTAAAGTAACGAGAGTCTCTAGAGTAACGAGACTCACTAAAGAGTAGCAAGTATTAAATACAAACCGTATATCAGTGATTTATAGTACAAAACATCTTTAACTTTAATTAATGTAACAAACTCACAGAATTTAATTTAGTTTTAATTGGAAAACTGAACTAAAAAGCAAACGATCACACAAAGACTCGATAATAAAACAAAAGAAAGAAAGCCCGATTGCACAAGGTATTTAATGGTCGATAATATGTGAAACACAGATCTCAAACAGCACCAGTAACTCTTATTTCTGGAGGGGAGTTCTCCGTGGGTTCTTTCTCTCTGTTTTTCCCCAGTTTTATTTTTTTTTTTCGGTTCCGCCCATCGCTCACCGTTGTTTGCCTTCGCTTGGGATTGAATCTGCCCGTCATTTCTTATCTCCGTCGATTTTTTCACTCGCTCACACTCGCGCACGCCAGCTATATGCTATATCTTGCTCTCCGTCCGGAACGGAACGGAACACAGAACCGTATAGTACAAAAAAAAACACAAAAAAAAGAGCAAAAACAACCGAAACGGAGCGATATTGATAAGGAATTGATTGCGATTTGTAAGAAATCGTGCAGCTCGCTTGCGAGAACTAAGTAATGCAAGCGTCCAAGATAACGGCTAATCGAACAGTGCCGCTCCAAGGTGTTGCGGCGAATGCATTTATCGCCTTCGGGTCCGCCCACCTACGCCCACTGCCCCACTACCTGGCGTTACCTGCCACCCCCCCTCCACAGGCAGCTGCCACCCCCTCGACTCTAGTCCACCCTATTTACCGGTGGCATAAACAAAATCCTCTGGCTATTGGCGACATTTAAAACCGTTCTACACTGTACATACAGTAGGTACTGCTCTGAAGCGAACACAACTAACACTAACTATACTTGTAGAGCTTGGAAAATAATGAATATAATTAATTAATTAATAATTAAAGTTGGAAAATTTATAAATTATACTATATACATATGTATACCAGTTGTGGGAATACTTCTTAAGGGTATACATTCATAATTCGCTTATTAATAGTTCAAATATTTTACTTAAAACGCAATTACAAGACGAATTAGAGGCAAGTTTGATTTTATAATTAAAATACGAAGTAATAATGTATCAATCCTCATAAATCCTTACATCTTTCTGCATTTATTTTGATATATCAATGTGAACAAGCTACTTAAAGTCCAAAATATGTTACAATTAATAGTGATTTGATTTATTTGCCATCTATACTATTTATAGAATAATGTATCAATCCTCATAAATCCTTACATCTTTCTGCATTTATTTTAATATATCATTAAGAACAAACTACGTAAAGTTCAAAATATGTTACAATTAATAGTAATTTGATTTATTTGCAATCTATAGTATTTATAATTTTTTTATTTATTATATTTATAATATAAGCAGAAAAAATATAAATTCTGATGGGAATAGTTTCTCAGACTTTAAATACATCCAATAAAACCAGAAGAACCGGTGAATATTGTCTAGCTTTAATGTTATACTTTCAGATATATTCCAGACTGATGATAAAATACAGATAGTTCATAATTCAATGTGATTTATCAAATATAAATATCATAATACAAATAAGTATGTTTATTCTTCTATTATATTATATTAATATATATTAAAATGGTTTTCCTTAGCGAAATAAACCTGTTCCCCTAAAGCCGAGCAGAAGTTCCCGCTAGTTTCCCCATGCAGGCCAAAGTCCTCACAAAACTACAGTTGTAGCACCTGGAGTTCCCCTGAATTTCGTCTGTTTCAACATCTGTTTTAGTTTTTCTTTTTTTTTTTTGCCTCCCTCACAAGGGCGTCGAGGCCAATTCAGCAAAAGTCCCTAAACCAATTGAAAGCTTGTACGCATATTTTCTCAGAACCTAATGTACGGAGAACTGGCCAATATTTGGTTGTAATAAAGAGGAATCAGTTGAAAATTTGATTCATTTTGCGACATTAACGAAGATCAAAGAAAATATGTAGCTTTTAGCAAGTACTTTTGTGATTAAGGTTTTTTTTCTCTCTCTTTTTATTACAGTTGATCAGTAGAAGTGATATTAAAGTATTAAATTAAGAGTTTAATTATAATTGTTTTTGCCTTTCCTTTGACAAACATTTCGATATGAAAAATAATATTTTACGCAAATAAGTACAATAATATTCCAACTGATTAGAGCAAGAAAGAGTGTAACAAATAACTGAAGAAACTTTTCAGAAAGAGTAGCTCGAACGGCTTGAATTCCGCCACATCTGGCGGCGATCGCTATCGAAAAATGAGGGAAAGGTCTGTTTATATTATAAACAGTGGAAAAGTTTAATGTTAATAATTAAGTTCGCTTAAAATCGCAATTATCGCCTCGTATCAATTTCGATAACATTTAACCGGTTAGCCGAATTAGAGCAATCGATAATCCAGGCAATTGGAAGTCGCATTGAAGCGTTGTTGCCACTGATTAAAGTCAATTGGTTTTTCGGCCAAGTCGCGCGTCTTTGCTCGCTCGGTTTTATTGGGTATTTTGAATTTCTTGCATTAGATTTATTTTCGCAAACGTAAACAAAAAGCAAATATTGCGTATTCGATTTGATTTTACACGGAACAATTGGGCAAAAGTATCTCTGCCAAATGGGAATTTATGTGTTGAAATAGCGGCAGAAGGCAGAAGGCAGCCGCTGGCCAATTTAATTGATACGACCTCGGGGCCGGTAGTACATGTGTTTGCTTTGCTTTCGCAGCAACAGCTACGGCTACGGCTACAGATACTGTATCTGTATCTACATATATATTGTTGTTATATCGTGATTCATTGGAACACCAAAAAGAGCCACACCGAAAAACCAAACCAAACCGAACCGAAGCGAACCGAAAGAAAATACACAAATAAACCGAAAGCCAAACAAAGGCGGCTCAGCTTCGACCTTTTTGTTTTGGTCTTGTGGAGGAGAGCAAGAGGAGAGTCGTTTTTGAGTTTTTCCCATCGCCAAAAACCGAAAAAGCACAATGGCACTCACATATCTGCAACAGTTAATTCACGATCAGTTTATCTCAAAACCGATTGACAGAGTGCTTTTCACATTTCAAATAAAAGCCAATTTGTTGCATCTCGTAAAGCGCATAAAACGAAGTAAAATAAAGGCTATGAATGGTAAGAGATCAGCCTAATTAATGCCTAATTAAAGCTGGCTCAACACTACAACATTAATTTATTATTAAATCACAAGTAAAAAGACACAAAAATGCTCAAACCTTGATTTTGAGCTTTATATTTATTTTTTATATATGTATATATGATATGGATAAGTAAACATATCCGCAAAGACATCACAAGCCGAGACTTATTTATGGAACACTCAAGTTCCGTTATAATTTTTACAATCCAAGCGATAAAATGTTGTGGCCCCGCCAAAGGTTCCCCTGGGTTCCGAGAATAAGGAAAAAATGAACTCAAGGAAAAAAGAACCACCAAAGAGAGTTACAAAAATATTTGACTAATGATTAACCAATTAAATGCTGATAAATGCCAACGAAAGCCAACGTTCTGAGGCTGGGCAGGAAATTCAAGAAATCAACAAGAAACCGGGCAAAAAACCGACATGAAAACTCCCTAAAAATGGATTAAATAGTAATAAAACCTCACAACAATATCCATAACTTTTGTGTCTTAATTTCTACCAATCACACCGATTTTAAAATCAACAAAAAAACACATAATAAGCCCAACGAAATCCTAGAAAATACAATGGTATCAAAACCTCCCAAAAGAGTATTAAAAAACCAAGACAGAGTTCTCTCTTCAAGCGGAGAACCGGTTCCCCAAAAGTTTATAATAAAAAATCACAAAAATTTAACTATAAACACCACACACACGCACAGAATATATGCAAAGCTTGAAAAAGACAACCAAAAAATGAGCCAGATAAAGTAAATAAATAATTGTCGTTTCGCGAAATATGATACAACATTTTGGAGCCCAAACGGAAAAAAGACGGGCGGTGGCATCAAAATAAAGGGGAAAGCCCCCTTTTTCCCAGCGAATTTCTATGGAATTTTTTGCATGCAGCGGCAAATGCAGCAAACAGAAAGCAACAAACGTGAGAGGCAAATAAATAAATAAAAAAATACATTATGCAGAAAGCAAGCTGGAAGCGTAGGTATGTAAATTTATACATACGGCCTCGTAAATATAGTATGTAGACGATATGCGTTATAAACAAAGTGCAATCAAAAGCCAAGTATGGCAAACGAAAACATACATTTTTCCGACGACTCACAAATGCTCTGATAAATGCTAGATTACAATTTCGAGGAAAATATAATAAAATACTAGGGTAGCCTTCAGATAATAGGTAAATATTGAAATAGGAACCAAATATCTGGCACATGTAAGAACTATTAAGTAAGAACTATTAAGTTAAGATACAATTCCTTACAAAATAATTTATTTTGAATACTAAGAAAATAGTTCTTATATAAAAAGACATATTTAGAAGTGTATGAAATTTATTTATGCCTTTAAAACTAGCCTAAAACTGACACTAATGATTATAATGCTGAGCTTCCATGAGTATTCCCATATATATCCCTCTAAAATGTTATAAAATGTAGGCATCTGTCTCCCGTATCTAGGGTATTTCTCGGAAACTTTGAAGAGCAACTGCTGCGCTTCCCCCAAACGGAAGGTTGGGTAACTTGTTCAGGCCTCCCCCATGGCAAAAGGGGTTCGCATAGAGATCGGCTAAAACAATCGCAAAATGCGGTTCCGTTTGGGCAAAGGGGCGAAGACCCACAGCGAGAAATACAGATACATTTGCAGCATTTAATTGATGTGACAAGTGACAAGTGTGGAAACAATGGCCAAATAAAGAAACCGAGAGAAGGTAACATGGAAAATTGTGGGTGACAAGAAGTGCACTCGGAAAAAAGCCACCGAAAAGTACTATAATATAAAGTTTGCCAGCAATTAATTAGTTGAATTTATGTTGTTTTTAGCAAGTTTTTTAATCTCGATCTAAAAGAAATTAAGTCACGACTACAAAAGCTTGATACCATGTTAATAGGAATTGGCTTTATATCAATCTTTAGATACATTCAAGTCCGATAAACTTTTATCTAGATGGCAAATTGCAGGCATAAGGTGTTAGCTTAATTTTTATAGCAGATGATATATCATCTTAATGGTAATATATTTTATTAAAAATCGTGATAAGCCTTAGTTAATTTTTCTTCCTGCTCGAAAAATTTGCTCAGTAGAGAATAGTCAATATTTATTCAAAAAAAAAAAGTTTTGAAAGCCATCTGATCTCAGTTTTAATCTTTTTTAAGTTTACTGAAAAACCACCACTACTTTGGAGCAAACTTTCAGGTTAATGAGTAGTTTCTAATAGTTTTTTATAGTATTCCAAGCTCCTTCTATCTGTAATATGTTTCTTAATTAGGAAATAACTAGTTAAATATTTAAAAAATTCATAATTTGCCAATAAAAAATATAATAATCCACGCAATCACTTATTTTCCTGTTCAAAATCCCTCCTAATTATTTTATTTAATTTCTGGTTTTCCTTAAATAGCTGGAAACATCGCTTCCTTACCATATCCTCCTCATCCTCGCAGCAGTGAACATCCTGGAGCTGCTCCCGCCACGCCAGCACGGAATCGGTGAGCAGGAGCCGGGCATTGGAGCGCACCCTCAGCTTGCGTCCCGCTCGCGAGGCCACGCCGCGCTTGCCAGGCACCGTTCCGGCGGCCAGGACCGCCCGCGCCCACTCCTCCTTGAGCGGATGGGGGATGGCCGCCTCCTGATCCTGATCCGTCTCGCAGCTGCAGCCGCTGTCGTCGTTCTGTTGCTGCTGCTGCTGTTGGGCTTTCGGTGGCTGGTGGACCGGTGGCGGCGGCGCAGGACGTCGGATGCGGGTCATGAAGCGCAGGTGGATCTGCGAGCGCTGGTACTCGTAGAAGATGGCGCTGTACTTCTTCGGCTCCTTGAGGCTGTAGAAGATGCAGATGTTCCGCAGGATGGGATGGATGAGGGGGGCCTGCTCCACCGGCACCTGATCCTTGGGCGCTGCCGCCTGCTGCCTGGCACTGCTGCCCGTGCTACTGATGGAGCCCAGGGTGGCGGTGCTGTTCGTGATGGTGCTGCCCAGGCTTAGGCTCTCCGCCCTATCCGCCGCCTCCGCCTCCGCCTCGGCCTCCTCAGCGTTCTTGCTCTCCCGGTGGAACATGAACTCCATGTCCGTCTCCCAGGCTCCCTGGTCCATGGAGGCGGTGGGCGATGGCAGGGGCGTTGGCAGCATCAGCTTGGAGCGCTTCGTCAGCGTGGAAGTGGAGAGCTTGTGGCGCACGCCAGCGGCAAAGACGGCGGCCGCCTGGAGGGCCATTACATCTGCATCCCCATCGGAGGGCAGCGACTCGTCGTAGTCCTCCAGGACCTCTTCCTCATCCTCGTCTTCGTCCTCATCCTCATCTTCCTCCTCTTCCGCGCCTGTGGTTTGGGCTTGAACTAGTTCTGGGTCCGGATCCAGCTTGGCCTCCAGGGTCTTGAACTGCCAAATGGGCTGGTAAATGGACTCCTCCTCCTCCTCCTCCTCGTCCACCTCCATATCCTGATCAGGATCTATCGCGGAACTATGCTTCTCCTTATCCTCCGTCGGGCGTGGACTACTTAGGGTCGTTTGCGGACTTCGAACCGGAACCTTGGGCGCCGGACGTCGCACCTTGATAACGCAATTCTACAAAAATTAAGGTGAAAGCAAAGTTCGGTCGGTCGTTGACATATTTCTCGGCGGTAAATATCTGATGTCTTATATCCTTTCGAAATTGACTTACGGGCGGCGTTAGGGTAAAGGATTTTCTCATAGTTTTGTAATTAACTTTGTTACTTTATATTATTATTCTGCGATTCTTTAAAGAATTGTTACCTTGAAACCCCTATTAACACACAAAATAGACCTTAAAATATCCAACTAACTTCTTGTAATTACAAATAATATTCATTTTATAATATCTTTCCTAAAAAAAAGAAACAATTTTCTTTTTATTAGCTTTATTTGTATGATGAAAAGTTTTAACGAGTTAATTTCCCTAATTTAGTTAGGGAAACCTCCCTCCAACTTTTTGCTTTTACTAAATATCTTTATTAATATGCTCTCGTAAATGCAAATAATTAACTCTGTAAAAAAGCACCCATTCTAGACCAGAATTCACAATTATAAATTTACTTTTTCACAACAATTTTTCATTTAAAAAAAGTTGGTAATGTGCACATTCTTGTCGAGTATGGTAACACTTATTCCATCAATTCCAAACAGAAAAAAATAGAAAATAACGTTAATTAAACGCTGATTATATTATAGTTATCTTTGTTTTCACTGCAAATTTGTTTGTTTTTCCTTCACGTTTTTTTTTTTTTTTTTCTTTGCATTGTTTAATGATTGTTTTTAATTAGATAAGTTTGTTTGCTGTTTGTTTTTGTTTGTTGTTTTTTATTTCCAATAGCCATTGGAAGGCTGCCATCCCTTTCGCACGCGAACCGTTAGTCAATTTCGAACAAGCAACAACAAGGATTGCACAGGTGGAGAAAAGGGGGATACACTGGGGATAATTATCACATCACAAATATTGAAATATTATTAACAGGGTTTTAAAGAAACCATTGTTTTAGAAAATATTTAGAAAAATATATTAGTAATGCTTATAATTGTTATTATTGCTCTCTCTGTGCTTGCTTTATTTTTAATTTACTTTCCGATTGTTGTTGCTTTTGATTATTTTTAATGTATGTTGACCTGTGTGATTTGTTGCTGCTGCTCCTGTTGCTTTTGTTGTTGTTGTTGTTGTTGCTGATCGCTGACATTGCAATTGCTCATGCTGCTATTATTATTGTTGTTGTTGTTCGTGCTGCTGTCATTGTCATCATTGTTATTGTCGTTGCTGCTGCTGCTGTTGTTGCTGTTATTATTATTGGGGCGCTCTGCCTCGCTTGTTGTTTTTGGCGCTGCCATCAAAGCTCTGCCGCCTGTCGTGTTGTTGTTGTTGCTGTTGCTGTTGCTGTTACTATTGTTTATTGCGCTATCACTCGCACTAACACTGGCCCCGTCTCGCGCTCTCCCGCTCGCACCGCTCTCTTCACGACGATTCCGCTTCGGACGCGCTGCCAACACGTCGTCACGTACGCTGGAAAAAAAATGTTTGAAACCGATTCTCAGCTACTCGCATCTTTTATACGGCGAACTCTCTGCCGGCGCACAGTGGGCCAATTTGAGTTTTTGCGTTGCAAAAATCATAACTTTTGAACCAAGTATGATAATTGATAGATGATTGTTTAATCTATTAAAAACGTCTTTTACCAAAGTTCTACGATTTTTTTATGATTTTTTATGATTTATCAAAATCAAAATTTGTAAATATCATAGAAAAATCACGTTTATTTTACAAAGAAACATTTTTGTTTCACCTTTTGGGATTTTTTCTTTGTGCTTCTTTTTATTGCTTTTAATTAAAAAAAAGTTTGGCAAATAAAAAAATCTATACCAGGGCTGCACGAAATACAACTTCTGGAACCGTGACTTTCTTACATTTTCTGCCTCGAGGTGTACTGCAGACAGCTGCAGCAAGACTCTATTGAATTCGATTAAGAAATATTCTACTAATTTTTTCAAAAATATTTAATTTTTTATAATTTAATATAAATATATTTTCCATCAAAGTTGAATTAATTATTTACCTGAAGAAACAAGAAGCAAACAGTAAAATGTTTTCTTAATTTTATACCTAATGTACATAGCATTAATAAATGAAAAAAAAGAGGATCCATTACCTAGTTTTCTTGAAATTCGACCTGAAAGTTGCTCAAATTTCCTAAAAATGTTGTGTTTTGTTGAAAATTAGAAATTGGTCAATTTTAATACGGTATATCTTTAAAAAAAAATCGTAGTCTATTACAATTTTGTATTCGTAATTTTTGAACAATTACCTATAAGATTTGCGTATTCAAAGCATCGAACGCGAACCTTAAATTTTTTGATTTTTGCAACGCCGTTTGTTCTAGAGGCCCCATAGTGCGGCGGCAGCGAAAGAGCACCGCTCCCGGTTTACAGAAATTTCTGTTAAGATGAGAGGGTCGTTCTCCCGCTCCTAACAGAACTGCTGATAATCGGAATTCGCAGGCGCCGATCGGCGGGAAGACCCCCAAAGGCTTTCTAGCTTAATTTATTGCAAAGAATGTTGATAATATTGAAAATAAAAAAAGCCTGAATAGAGAAAAATAAATAATATCTACTAGTGCCCCCTTTGGCGCGCGAATTCCGTTCAGCAGTGACTGTAAACCGGCTGATAGAATTTCGAATTAAACTATTACCGTCCGTCAGAAGGCTTCTGGATGTTGCGACTAACAGAAATTTCTGTTAAGCTGAGAACCGCTCTGCCGCTAACAGAAGTTGGGGCTCTGGGGGCAACAGAACGAGCGAAGAGACGTCGCCACTCGTGCCTTGGGTCACGCGCTCTCTCCCGGCCGCGATAACCATTGATCAGCAGGCGTTGTTGTTGCTGCCAAAGCCACTGGCTGAACGATTTGTCATAGGCGCTGAGCGGGCCACGCACACATGCGTGCAGGCTAAACGAGAGAGCGAGGCTCTGCATGAGCGGCAAGAGCGAGATTTTGGGCAGTGCCTGCTCTTCTGCCTTGCTCACGGCCATTGGGAGCTGCTGGGCGCCGCTCTCTTGTGGCTGGGGGTGGCTCTGGCTGAGAAACTCATTCACAAACTCGGCCGTTACGCCACACCGCCGCTCTTGGGGCTCCCTCTTGAGCTGCAGCTTTCTCTTAAAGTCGCTGACCAAACTTAGCTTGTCCTCCTTGCGCAGTGTCACAGGTTCTTCCGCTGCCGGCTCTCTTTCGTAGGCAGCTGGCACACTCTTTGGCAGCTGCTGCCACGCCCCCTCATCATAGGGATGCACTTGCCGCCGCAGTGAGGTCATCCACTGGCAAATGCTCTCGTTCAGATACAAGGATGCTGCTGCTGCTGCGCAGTCGCCGTCGTCTCTTTCGCTCTGCTGCAGCAAGCGCATGCGTGAAAGTCGCGGTCGCTTGCGCTCTCCTCTATCCGGCTCGGGCTCTCTTACCCGCCCGTAGATGTGCTGATCGCTCTGGCTGCTCTTAAGCTGCAGCTCACTTTTAAGCTGGCAAATGCGCTGCATGTCAAAGGTCTCTTGGGTGCGAAAGACCTCGTCCACGTTGTGAATTATCTCGAGGGAGCCGCCGCCGCCGCTGCCGGCCTTCACCTCGCGCTGGAAAAGCTTGCGCTGCAGGGAGGCCGAGCGGTTGAGCTGCTTGAGGGAGCCAAATAGCCGGGTCAAGGTCGCGGCGCTGCTCTTGGAGTAGTTTAAGAGAGTTCGCGATCGGCTGTTGCCTTTCGCCGCTGGCAGGGGCGTTGGGGTGCTGCTGGGCGTGGGGGTGGTGTTTCTGGGGGTGCTGTTATTCTTCTCGTCTTTTTCAAACTCCTTCTGGCACTGGCACTTTTCGTTGTCGCTGTAAATGCCGCGGCACAGCTCACAGATATTCTCGTAGATATTGCTCTCCTGTTGGTTGTCCGTAGAATTCTCCGCTAAAGAGGTTGGGGTTGGGCTCACCACCACCCCCCCGCTCACGATGCACTGGCAGAAATGGCAGTAGCGACCGGGGGCCCCAAACACCCCGTAGCCGCAGCCAGCGCACAAATTCTCGTAGATCGCCTCGCGACGGAAATACTTGCGAAGAATCGGAACGGGGTGATTCTTCGGGACTTTGGGAGATGTAGATTTCGGGGATGTACCCGGCAGGTTCTCGTAGATGTGAGAGTCCATTCCGAAATTGTCGTTTATGTCCGCCGCCGATCCGTTGCGATCGATTTCGTTCGGCTGCGCCGGCATTTCGAATTGATTTTGTCTGTCTCTCTTCACCGGAGATTCACTCGGAGGCTTCTCAGTTCTTCTGCGGAGATTTAGCTTATCGCATGGTGAGTTATGGGACCATAGATCAATGCTAAGTGAGAAAATAACAACTAAATGAGGCCCTCGGAGAGATAGTGGGATATTGTAGAGCAGAGGGAGGAAAAGAAAGGCTTTCCGGCACAGAAAGAAATTCCAGATAAGGCCCATGTCACCCTTCTTCGCGTTTTCAAGTCGAAACAAGTAAGAAAGCTACAGTCGACTATGCTCGACTGTGAGATACCCGGTACCTAAACGTTTGCGCTTCACACTAAAAGGCAATTTAAAAATGTACATACATTACTTCTTATAATAAATCGCCTCTCGAATTAGCTCCCGACCTTAACAATTTAATGTCATACTTAAATATGAATGATACATTTTATAGGAAAACATAAAAACCCGCTCAATCGGCGCCAAAAAATGAATTAGGTTATTTTTTGCCATTTCTTGCTATATTTTTTTGTCATTTCTTCTGCAGCTGGCGCCATTATATCGCACGGCCAAGGCTCGAATGCGCCACCTGTCGGCTATAGCTTGCAACAGCAGCGCCTTAGGGCGGTGTTAAAATTCTAACCTTATTGCTAATATCTCCCATGTTTATCATCCGATTTTACTGAAATTTTCAGAAAACGTCCGTTATTTAACGTTAATTTATTTTATCAATTAACTTTAACCCGAATATAACGTGTATAGCTTATTTAACGTTTTTTATTATTTTTGAAGGCGGTAGTGGGCGTGGCCAAATTTTAAAACAAACTTGATCTGCGTGCAACAGATTACAATGTTGTCACCAAATTTGGTAACTCCAGCTCTTATAGTCTCTGAGATCTGTTGTTTCACAGGTTGGCACTAACCCATAATACCCTTGTACCCTATGGGTACCGGGTATAAAAAATATTGGTATTCGAAAATTAATAATTCAAAATTTTTATAGAAAAAGCGGGATCAGTGGTTGTATCTGATCAAAAATACATTTTTTAATTCCTGAAAGTTCAATCCTGTTATCACAAACCTATTCTTTATACCATTCGATAGTTATCTTATAATAAATAACAATGATTTACTTTATATTTTTCCCGGTGTGCACACACTGACGCGACTCAATCTCTTGAAAATGTTTAAGACTTTAATGTTTAAATTCCAGTTAAGGCGCTATCTCAATGGCCCCCGCTGGCCATCTCGCTCCCTCCTGCGTGCAGCGCAACTCATTATCTCACTCACACTGGAGCGAGAGTCACTGCACTCTGCACTTCTCAATTGGCCTCCAGTCATTCCACTGCCACTTCCACTTCCATTTCCAAACCGAGACTTCCACATGGTAAACGTGACAGCGCTCTCCTTGAGCTTTAACCCTCGAGTGGTCAGTGTCCTCGGATTGAAATAACGCTGTTTCTTGACAAAAAATACTTTTTTCTTTAGTTTTAAGAAAAATGTTAACCCTTTTCAGTGATCATGACTAAATAACCAGTTTAAAGATTAACTTTCTTTGAAACACTCAAAATGTATAATGTATGATTAATTTAATTTCTAGCGCTTCATTAAAGGCAAAATAAAAATGAATTCTAATCGTTTCTTTCAATTAGGAAAAACTCAAGCCTGCGGCAATAGAAAAATACCCTCAATCATTTTCCCGGCCACCGCCGCAAGGTTAAAACATTAACTGTTTGCATTTCTTCTAGCTGGAATTGTACAGTTGTTGTTGTTTCGTTTCGGGGCTTGCTCGGCTTTTGTTTTTGTTTTTCTTCTGCGGTGATAATGGGGATGAGTCACTAACCGATCCAGCAAACCATGTCGGCGAAAAGGGGCTTAACCCTCTCTCCCAGCCACAGAGCCAAAATTAAACGCCATGAAAACGACGTAGAAGAGAGGCGAGAAGTGAGACAAGATAAGCGAGAGCCGAGAATCGAGAGTGGAGAGTGAAGAGTGGAGAGTCGAGAAAACCCCCTGGAGAAACAGGTTGGCGGGCAACTCACCTACGCCTCACAGGTGCCGCCAGGTAAATGGAATGTTGATGTAGAAATATGGAATGTGCACTCGAAAAAAAGTTTATTTGGTTCGATTTTTTACGTGATATTTTAATAAAAAATGTGAGAGAAATTTTAAAATTTGACCGACACCAATTGTAAATGTTCTTCTTTAATTGTTTATTTTAGTTAGATTTTCAAATTTAAAAAACGACTTTGTATAATTTCTGATATTTTATAAAATAAGTTGTAGTTTAGTTTATTATTATTATTTATTTCGATAAATTCCTAACGCTACAGTATTTCTATTATCTTAGCGCGCTAGTCAAAGCAGTAGAGAAGAATATATATTTTTTTTTAGTTCCCAGGGACAAGTATTGGCTTTAAATGGAAAGATTAATTTATTTACATATTAATCCATTGATCAACAATTTTTCAACGTATTAGTTATTTAATTACAGTTTTTTTAAATACTAATTTTCTAATTATAATTGTAATTCAAATTGTTCTAAATATATTCACAATAATCAAACTTTTTTGCGAGTGCTCAGGTAAAGGTATTCAAAAAACGGATGGCAAGAGTTTTTGGGCCTTAATGGAGTTGAGGAGGTGCCAAGACACGGAGCTCGCCAGATTAATCTCTTGATCGTCGTAAGTGGGGAACACATCGTGTCTATCGCGTTGGAAGATCGAAAAATCTTTTTTTCGGCAGCAGGCTTCTTGTTATTAGTCATTCCGTAATCTAGGATCTTGGCCATTAATCATGATCGGCTCGGGGCGGAAAAAGGGAAACTGGTTATGTTTGATGGTGAATAAAAAGTGGTTTTTGTGTTCAAAAAATAGAAAAAGGTCAACATTTTAATAGATTACGCATCAATTATAAAAAAAATTAACTATGCGTTGCTCATTTTAATCTAACATCGCGTACAACAAAGACTAACCTAGATAAATTGGTATGGAAATATATTGAATAGTTTAATTATCCTATAATTTATCAGGCAAGCCTATAAAGCGATAACTTTTTACTTATAATTCCCAAGTATATGTTCCACGAATACATTGGTATTCAAATAAGCCTTAAAATGTAATAATTTTATAATTTCACAATGATTATTCATCTTGAAACCAGTGGTGTACTCTACATGTCTATAACCTAAGTAACTCCGATTAATTTCTGTGAAAATCGAACTGGAAGGACGAAGGAGGGAAAGGAAATGTTGCTTTTGTATCATTTCCTGAAGGGTGACCTGGTTGGGTTCCCCGGTAAGTGGCTCTAGGGCTGGGAGTAGCTCCTCCACGGATACTAACTTTCCAATTTGTTCCCCGAGAAACCCTACTTAAGGCTCCGATAAGCTCGCACCCTTATCATTGGCATACTTTTGGGCATCGGCTCAAGACCCCATTGACCTCGACAATAGAACCCGTCGAAATTATGCAGCTCTCAAGGCAAAACATGCATAAAACCCAAAACAGCAAAATGAAAAAACACATAATAACCGCATGTAAAACGGCGATTGTAAATTATCTTTGGATTTGCCTATATGCTAACGATGATTCATCGACATCCATTTGCGGATAGCGACAAATGAATGAACGATGATGAATGCATACAATGTATTGCAATTGAAAACACACTCGATATATGTACACACAATATATACGGGAGGAGGAAGGAGAACTGAAACGGGGCTTGGCCCCTGGATTTTCCCATTTTCTGTGCCAGTTATCTCTCACTCTTTACCCTATTTTCTCTCACAATAGATCCACTCTTCCGTTGGAAGTCCCATGTAAATTAGAGACGTATAGTCGACCGATCAAGCGATCAATGGTTCACGTTTTTCCTTTCACTCTTCAAAAAACCCGGGCACAGAACAAAAATCTATTTAGTCAGTTTCGCTGATAAGCGGAGCTTGGACCGAGGTATTACAAAATCGGGCTTGGCACTGGAATTATTATTTAAATTCTTTTCTAGATCTGACAGATCGGAGCTGCAGGCGCGACGCGTTCGCGAATTTAACAGAATATCAACTGAAATTGAACTCAAGATGCCGCCGAGCATTTTTTCTTGGGTGGCGGTCCGCCGCCTCGTAAGCGTCGACGCCGCTGCCTCTGTCGGCGCGCCGCTACCGCAGCCTGTGGCTCTGCCGCGGCCGACGTCGACTGCAGATGTCGGTGGCTATAGCGATGCCGACCTCCGGTCACCCACAGAAAGCGAGCACCACTCCCACACTAGACGGCAAGGTTCGGAAGAATTCCACACGAAGCTAAGAATTTATGAATTATGAGTTGGGAATTATAAGCGATTATAAAGAAATTAATATTTTTAAAAGATACCTTGGGCTTAACTCCATAAACATTTTGGGAATGATATGTTTATATAATATCCAATACAAAGATCTAGAAACAAGATTTTCTTTCTACAAACTTTAAGTTGGAAATTATAAGCTAGGAATTATAAATATTTTACTTTATTATTATATTGAAAATAGTTTCAATTTGACAAACATAAACTTGGAAATTATAAGCACTAAAAAAGTTCCATCTTCCCCAAAAAAGTTTAAATACCCTAAACTCTTAGTTCCATCTTCCTAATATTTTTACCACATATTAACAGCAAGTTTCCAAAATTTACAAATTTTCTGATGACTAGTGTTGGCCACAGATCAGTGATGGGGGGAGGTAAAAGCCCAGAACATCTCCAAACCACGCAGGCCAGTGCAGTGCGGAACATGTGTGTAATGGAACATGGACAACATGTGTGCCCCTCTGCTTGTGCGTGTATGTGTGTGCAGAGGGTGGGGGTTATGGGGCGTGGCAGCGACAAAAGACGCTTTTATACCCAACGCCCGTTGCCTAATTAAGCATATCGAGAGTATTACCCCGGCAGAGGGAAGCCAAGATCCGCGATCCCAGCGGGAAATATCAGCGATCAAATATATATATACAAGTAAATACAACAGTTGCGTAAACCCATTACAATATATAGTTTTTGCAAGCGATTCAGATATGGAAATGAGCGCTGTACTTTGAACACGAAACAAGCCTTAACAGCTCAGCTCAAGTTGAAATAATGGCCCTGATATCATTGCAACACTCAGTTCTCAGTCCAGAAAAGCCAGAGGGGGATACGGTTTATAATAATCTAGAATCAAAAGGAGCTAATAAATTAAATAGTGTATTTTTTTGATAATTTCTTATAAATCATCACAATGTCTTCATACCCACCAATCTGACCCTAGCTGTGCGCCCACACACATGATATATTCCTGGTCCACACAGTATAGTCCCATATAGCAAGTGTCCGATATTTAGACTGGGCAAACAACGGATTCTATATAAGCTAGAGCCAATGGGAAATACGAAAGGGGAGAGCTGAGAGATGGAAAAGCATCTGGGGAGAAAAACTGCCATCCATCCGGAGGGAGAAAATGGGAATAAAATCGAAAACGAAAACGAAAACGAGACTGAGACTGAGACTCTGAGGAGAACGGCACCGAAGAATCGCAATGCAGCCCGATGTTCAGGCATTATGGTCGCTTGATCTTTGAACTAAATTAATTAAGCACAATGAACACCAGTTGTTGTTGTTGGCATTGCTGTTGTTTTTCCCGCTTCTGTCAGCATCAAATGTATCCAGCAGATACACAGCGACGAGAAAGCAAGAAATGCATTCAGGCTGTGACCAACATTGCATCTGGTATTGTTAACGGTTTGTAATACCCTGCCATAATGAAATCAGCTTGCATACGAATTTACTTAAATAAATATTTAATATAAGTTACTTTAAATAATAAAGAAATTCAATTACAAATTATAGTAACTTAATTTAAGGAAATTATTGACTGTTACTTATTATTATATTTCTAATACGTTTATTATAACGTTCTTGTTCTTGTTGTTTAATTTCCCTTTAAGTACCTTTAACTAACATGCCTTTAGATCTCATTAATTCTACATTTAGTCATAATAATTGGATTTATAATTCCACAGGGTATTTCCCATTCTCCAATCTGGGACAACCAATTTCTTAAGAACATATTTTTTCCATGTTTTCGCTTTCAGTTGCCGTTGATTTCTTCTTTTTTTTTTTTTTGCCCGGCTCATATTTGGTTTGGTTTTTCTGCGGGTCTTCATCGGCCGCCTTCTCCCAAAAAAAAAGAAAAAGGAAAAATAAAAAGGGGTGGCCCCCGGCTTCTGGCCCGCGGATGATGACTGACGGTTGGCCATGTCCCCATCCAAGTCCCTGTCCAGATCCAGACTCGCGTCTTTGGCAGCATTATGTTTTTGTCGGTAATGAGTCGACTGCGACGCCAGCAGAGGCAGTGATGTCGAAAATACATAACCAACATAAAAATAAAAAAACTATAAGAAAATTGGGTTGGGTAGCTAAAATCTGTTGGAAATTCTAGTGTGATAAGTAAACCAATGCTAATTAATTAAACGGAGACAAATAAGAAAAACAATTATCGGGTTCGGGTACGAGACATGTATTATTATTTCATTCTAAATTCATATTATTCGAATTTATATTCCCAGCAATAGAACATCCCTCCGAGGTATTATAACCAAGAAGGAAAAACCTTGTCTTTAAGATGTGAATATTCCAGCTTTCAATACTATTCCCATTTATTATTTCTTGAAACATAGCCAACTTGGCAACTCTGGTGCTGCCCTGCAAGCCAACTGTGCTTGTATGGGTTGCGCCACCCCCAAGCCCCTGCTCATTCCCTCCACTTTATTATTATTATTGTTGCTGTGTGCCCGCGGTCCTCTGCGTTTTTTTAATGAATTTTATTAAGCGCGACAGCAGCAACAGATAGATCGAGTGGACCGCATGGCAGGAAGGGGTGATGCAAGTACGGTCCCTGGTCACCGCCTTTGTCGACGCCTCAAATTAAAATAAAGAGCTGGTAAAAAAAAAACACAAATTAGTTCTCTCCGCTTTTTATTGGTCAGCATGTGTGACTCACTCGGGTGTTTTATATAGACTATTTAAGCGTGAAATCTAATCCAGGGAATTAGTCAATAATTGATAAATAAAACAATTTGTGTGGAAAATGGTGTGGAATAAGCGTACTCAAATTTATAAGTGTTTTTTGTTTTTCATGCCTCTTAATGGCAATTATCAGAATCGGCTTGATTAAAGCGGCGCTAAATTAAATTAGCCAAGCTTTAAGTTTTTTTAATGTTATTTTTAAAATCAAGAATAACTATAGGAGTGAGTATTAAGAATATATTTGTATTTAAGTATTTAAATTGTATCTTTACTTATTTACTTGGTTTTGCTATCATTATTTGTATTCCTGCCTTGCAATAAATGCAATCGACTTACTGTCTTTTAAGATATCAGTTTTTTAAGTACGTGACAAATGCATTTTACATATTGTGTCCGTCATTCGATATTACGAAATTCCTGGTTCTTATTCATTTCAAAGAACAGATAAAGGAAATAACTTTAAAGTTAACTTATTACAAATTTAAATTATAAAAACAGATTTAACGGAAGAAAGCAAATATAAAATGTAAGCCATGAATTTTAGGCAAAGACAAGAAGGAAATAAATAAAAATAAGAAAATATTTTCAAAAAATCTTTAGAAAAATACATTGTATAAATTAATAGGTTTATCTTCATTATTATCATAAATTTATACATTTCCTAGACATTTCATTCTAGACATTTGATTCTTTTAAGGGAATCAATTATACTTAATTAAATCATAAATCAAATAATATATAGGTCTCTGATATTTCTACAAATAAAAGAACATAGATTCCAGAATAATCTCAAAAGAAAAATTTTTCCCATAGACAAACAGTAACCCCAGATTTCTCTATCGCTGCCCCTGGAAAGTGACTCATAGAACCATTTAAGATACCAAACTAGAGATAAAAAATATATTAAAGAAAAACGTAAGGGATGGGGAACTTATAGTCGTTGAAGAGGGTAAAAAATGGAAGCTGAATTTGGAATTGGAAGCAGAAAACGAATACGAATTCGAATTGAAATGAGAATGTCAACTCAAGTGTCAATCAGATGACGACAATTTTACTTGGCGCGCTGCATTAACAAAGAAAAAAAAAAACTAAAACAAACAAAATACAAAATTAAAAGAGAAATTTTGCTGGTGGTGTTTCTGGTTATTTTATTGTTTTTTTTGTTGTTATCAGAAGTACGAGTACGAGGAAAATCAGAGCGAGAAAATGGGAAAATGAAATGCATAAATAAAGCGAAATGGGAATAATGCACTTACAGTGTCTATGCGACCGTCGCGTCGTTGAGTTGACTGACAAACCACCAAATGATAAACCCTGATCTACACAGCTAGAAAAAAGGGTTGAGCATTTGGAATAATTGTTAATTTAATAGTTATAATAACAATCGTGCTTTGAAAAGATCAAGCCTTATAATTCCAAACTGACAAGTTCTTTGTGGGATTGCCTAATTAAAACCCAGAAAAGGCTCTCAATTAATTTTCTAATCAGGGAAACATGAAAAGTGCCTCTTATTACAGAAATGTAGGCCTGCTTTTTTCTGTGTACCTAATTTCCGTTTGCTCAGTGGCATTTGAGAAAATTGCATAGTAATTTCTTTGCCAATTTGACTCGGTTTATTACAATTATTTTACTTCTTTTTCTCCCGGCTTCTTTGCCTAATGAAAACGCACGCAAATCGCTTTGGCATCGCTCGCAAATCGCTATAAAACCGCTGGCAAGTCGCAGTTAAAACGCGTGCGCAGCCTGCATATTGCAATTAAGTCACAAAGTGCAAGAGGAAAATATTTAAAAAAAAAAAACAACAAAACGGAAAATGAAAATGAAAACGAAAACGAGGAGATGATAAAGCAGGCGAAGGCAGAGACCAAAACACGCAACTAAAAGCAAACAAAGACACGAAATAAAACCATGCGCAATGCATTTTGCCATTGCATCAGTGCACTTCATGGGGTTAAGAAGAGCGGGAGGGGGGCTAGAGGGTGGTGTGTGGTGTGGTGTGGTGTGCGGTGTGCGGTGTGCGAGCACAATGGAAGCTTCTGTGCAATCTGTTGGCCCCTCGCAATCGCATTTCGAAATAATATTTACTCAAACCAAATTTATTTTAAATGATTTACGCCTTTTTTTTAGGCGCAACAAGTTTAATTAAGGAAACTTCTTTGAATACAAATTTATTAAGAAATATGTTGCAATTTATTGCTAAATTTTAAAGAATAAAAGGTTATTATTAATATTATATTTCAGTATTTATCTCCCAAAAGGAAGGTTCAAGAAACATTAGTTCTTGTATAAATATTTTCAGTTCTATTATAAATTTATTATACTTTTAGTACCCAAAACAAGACAAGTAAATTTATTTTTTATTACAAACTAAGCAAGATAACTCCTAAAGGCTACGGCCCCAAAATATACGTCTTAATTATTATATTCTGGATTATCCATATCTTAATATAGGGAAATGGGTCAAAGACACTTGGGAAATAAGGTTAAGGTCAGTGATATCATTTAATTTCAACCTCGCAACCAGGAAGTGTAAAATCTATTAAAATGGCGTCATGATATATATCCTTTATATCTTTCTATTTCCGTGGTACACCAAGGGTAGCAAATGATAATAAAAAGAGCTGGGAAAGTTAAGGTAAATATGAAGAGGGGGATGAGTTATATTGTCAATTGGACTGATGTGAATAAAGGTGGTAGTAAAATCAAATATTTACCATCTTTTTCTTATTCATCACTCTTACTGATCATAAATGCCAGTCTGAGCTTTAACAATTATTTGTCATAACTATATAGTACGGCATTGCACCTGTTTTCAGGGTTGACAAACCAATTTGTCTTTCTGTTTTTTCCTAAATATCAAATCTTTGGATTTTCCTCTTTATCTGCGGTTCAGTTTGAGCTTAATCCTTGTGGATATGTCCCAGAATCTACTACTACTTTTTCTCTCCAACTTTCGTTACCAACAAAAGACCATACTCGGAACCCGTTAACGTTTCACTTTCACTTGGATAAAAATGTAAATTTTTGGCACTCAAACCCTATACTCCTCCCAATAAAAGACCGCTAACAGACCGTAAACGAGTTTGAATCGGCGGCGGCACCGGTGAAATTTGTGGAACAGGGAAATCCTACGGATCGACGATAAATCAAACTGATACCACACACTATCAGTCCGAGATCGCCTCGGCCGGGGCTTTGAGGGCAAACACCTGTGTCTATTAGCGGCGCTAATCTACATTTCTATACGGGAGTAGTCTTTGTTTTCACAGGGCTTTTGCCATAAATCAGTATTTTCCGATCTTAAGTTTTGTTTGGAACTCGTAAAGGTTATAAATTACAATTATTGCTTTCATCAACGGTAGTTATGATCAAAATATTTGTATATTGTAATAACAAGTCAAAGTACAAGTACAATATTGAAATGTCTTGTGAATTTTCTGTCAGATTACTGATCTACAGTACTAAAAACTAACTAACCAAGTAAATATATAGTATTAAAAATGAACTAACCCATGAATATAATGTAATCAAATAATTTTAAGGAATTTTTAAACGTAGATTTCATTAATAATTTTTTAAAACCTCGGAAAAATCCAGAGATTATTTTTTTGAAGAATGTATAAATTAACCAAGCAGTAGAGATGGTTAAACATCGATTTGTATCGATTTTTGCATATACAAATATATCAAATTTTGAAATTGTTCATTCCTATGCTGATTGTTACAATTTCTTTTGTCTCTGACCTTATGGCAATACCCTTGGCTTGATGGCTGTCAGTGATTGATGGGAAGCTTATGATTAGAGGGCAGAAATCACATATTTTCCGCCAAGGGCTCATCAAGGTTCAAGGTAATTATATACAACGATACATAACAGTGATCAAAACTCACCCTCAAGGCGTTCTGCTGGCGATTATTGGCCGTCAAGTCCAGCATGGAACTGGCTCTTAGCTTTTGATTTTGATCCGGAGCGGGACTTGGATCTAAGCTTGAAGCTGAATTTGTATCCTGATTGATGACCAGTTTACTATCCAGATTCTTGTCACCGCTGGAATCCTGACTTAGAGCATCCTCCTGACTTGAATCGAGCTTTGTAGTTTCTAGATTTTGTTCCGGATCGGCGCACTCGTTGCAGGATATATACTCGGCCGAGGCCGCTGACGACACTGTGGATGCTGTGGATGCTGTGGTGCATGTGGAAATCGTTGGTGACGTCGACGTCCATGTGGCTGTGGGTGGTGTTATGCTCGTGAGCGTCACTGTCAGCCTGCCGATACCGCTATCGTTGTTGTTTTCACTGATGCTGATGATGCTGCTGTTGTTGTTGTAGCTGCTGGTGTTGTTGTTGTTCGTGTTGTTGGTGAAATTGTTGTTTGAGTTATTTGAGTTATTTGAGTTCTTGGCATTGGCATAGAACACCTGGGAAATGCTCCGGAAAATGGTGCGATAGCCCCTCTTGCTCTCCGCATCGCCAGCCATGATCACTAAACAAAAAAAATTTCACAAAAATCACACTCAAAAAAGTATTTTTTCTTCTTCACTTTACACTCATGAGTTTTCTGTTATTTTTGGGTTATTTATTTATTGCGTGGGAGAGCTGCACTGAAAAGAATTCGAGATTTTGTTGGGTTAATTCCATATAAGGGTAAACTTGATATTTAGAAGGTGTAGGTACACTGTTAAGGATTAATAAGGAGTTAGGAACTCCTGTAGAAACTCAAAGCTCTCGTAGGTATAGTTTTTTCTTGCAGTGTGCCCAAATTAAACGTGAAAACGTCAAAAGAAATGCAAAGACAAGACATGAGCAACACCTTCCACTTGTTATCTCATTATTTTGTTGGTTTTTTGGAGGGGGTGTGACGGCGAGTCTTTCTGCGGGGCTCACACACACACAAATCAATAATGGGAACCGTAACACCGCAAGAAATATAATCAAAATTACACGCGTGGAATGGGAGAATTGGGAGAGTGAAGTGGGGAGCAAAGCACGGGAGACGCGTTCGGGCAGCGACGATTTAGAGTAGACTAAATCGCTTGGCGCGACGCTTTGCTAACCGCCTTGGGCGCCAGCGTCGCTGCCGGCAAAGACGTTGACGGTGGCAGAAGCCAGGGCCGCACTCAGAAAAAAGGGGTGCGGGGGTGATTAAAGTACCAAAATTTATATATTTATTTTATATTATTAAGAAATACATAATTTACTTTGACACACACGGTTGGTTACTGTATTTTAATTTTTCGAAAATCAATGCCCTCACCACCTGAATTCGCACCTGGCCGAGGCAGCGCTCGTTGTCGTAATCGCTTTTCTTGCCTCCTCTTCTTTTTGCGTACCGTGTTGGTCTTTTTGGCGTTTGTTTTGTTTATGGCGCTCTTCTAGGCGCACAGTGGTTGTGAACTGATTTCCAAATGGGGTTGTAATTACATTTTATTTTAGGACACACACTGCTCCTAATTTATTAGTAGCTTTACCAAATAGTGGAATATATAACACTATATAGATTAGGGTTCTTTATTTTTAAACAAATTTATTAATCAAAACCAAAAACTTTAATTATTTTATTTGCACTCAATTTTAAACTTTAATCAATTAAATTTCCTATTTAAGATCAGGTTTTGTGCAATTTATTCATATTTATAGGTTCCAATTTTAATGCATTATCTTGCACCGATTTGGTTCCAGAACCTGTTTACATCTGTTTTAGGTAAAGGCTTCGGGCCATTTTGATTTATTGATTTGGTAAACATGTTTTTATAAAAGTAATTAACCATCGGGTTTTCCCCATTAATGCTGCATTGGGGAATCATTGATTTTTCATGCGAACCACTGTAGTAGGCCAATTATGCGTGTTTCATGTTGGAAAGATGACTTTTATAAAGGTATTTCTCCCCTTTGCCTGGCTAAATAAACAATAAAAAAAAAAACAAAAACACCCCAAAAGCTTTCTTCGCCTAGTCCGCACACAAATCGACCCACAACAATGTGCGGTATGTAAATATATCGAAAACCGAAAACCTGAAACCAGATGCCACCGACAAAAGCCCCGATTGGGAGAACAATAGTGACACAAATTGGACGAGACAAAAAAAAATCACAATATATATATAAAACGGGAGACCGAGACAGGGGGGCTTTATCAATCACGACTTTCACCCGAAAAAATAGCCAAACGAAGGAAAATAAGCCTCGCGCGCAGATGATGCAATTGCCCACTGTGCTTTTAAATGTTTTACACACTTGTCGCTGGCTGTTTTATCAATGCCCACCGCTGTTGTTTTTTTTATTGTTATCGCTGTTTTTGCTGCCGCATATCACTAGTAGCATGTGTGTGAGGTGTGCATACGCACAACTGCAGTCAAAATAATAGCTGTGACCGGTAAGTGATCATGCACTGATTATGGGGGTAATTAAGCACTTGGGAATTATTAGGCACTGTGCACTGTGACACTCAAGGAATGAGAGATATCATGTATTCCTTTTTTTAATGTTTTTGTTTAATTTTTAAGGACCTTTCATTGTAGTGCTTTAAAAAAAAAAGAGAATGCCAAATATGGAAATCTAAATGTATTACAAATAAATAGAGAATATTTAATAAAATTATAACATAAATAGATGGAAATTACAATTTTACTTTCAAACATTATTTTGCAAAAAACGAAAATCCTTGAAACTTCTATATTTTTAGTATTCTTCAAGACAGTAATTCACATTTATCGTTAACCAAATTGCATTTCGAACACCTACACTATTATATTGACCGCCTCTGTTCCTGTTTTGGTGGGTCGATGTTTGCCGTTGATTTTGTATCTCCGCAGACCCAATTACGAGTGCATTACTCACTGCAGCGATAGCGATACACTATTGATATTGCCGCGGAAGATGCAACGTCAATTGGCAGTGTTCTGCAACAACTCTGCAACAGAAATTGCAGCTGCAATCGTCACGTACGCGGCTTAATTAAATGCGCTCGGCACTCGCACGGCACAACACGGCGCACATCGCATCAAAATCAACAACAAATTAACGAAAGCGGAGGCGAGGCGAGGCGCCAAGCGAACGGGCTGAGCAGCGAAAGGGACGGCGGTTGACAGGCGACTAAAATACTAAAATAAAGCCAAGCGACTAACTGGCCTGGCCAAGTGGCACACAAAAAACACACACGAGCAGCACGGCAACACGGCAACCGAAAAATAAACAAAAAATCAACACAGAAACCAAAAACCAAAAACCGAAAACCGAAAAATCCAAGCAAAACAACGGCCGCGCAAAACAATACCGAATGGGAATAGGAATACGAATACGAATAGGAATGGTAATGGAAATAGATGTAACCAAAAAGCTGAAGAAATACCGGCCGCACCTCTGCCGACGTCGCAGTCGCAGTCGACGAAGGCAGCGACGCCGACAGCGGCCCACGCAAACGTAAAACGGAAAGGGAGAGACCCCAAAAGTGGGAACCCACAGACCGAACTCAGGCCAACTTTTTTGATACCCAACCAATTAGTAACTGGGTTTCGAAAATTATCACCTTAAAAATATACTTCTTTTTTAATTATGCAGTAAAAGCTAAGAAATAAAATTAAAATTAAAATTAGGAACTAAACTAAAGAATAAAACTAAACAGAGGAAGTATATAAGTATTGTAACCTAACCTAAAACTGAAAACTTTTCAAGGCTATTGCTAGAGTTTTTAGGGTTCGATTTGTTTTTAATGCCTATCCATATTCTTACTGATTTTATTTATTTATTAAAGTGCTAAATAAATTAATGACCACCCGATAAATATTTTATTACAGGTGCTTGGCGTCATCACATATATTTTGTATATTAACAAATCTCATCTATAACTTGAAAAAAGAAATATCTCACAATTTCACATTCGTAAATCAAATGCAAATACACACTGTTAACTGTTATCGGTTATCAATTAAGTATTGAAAGCTGATTTGAAATTTTATAAAGATAATTAGAAATATTTTTAAGATAGCTGATGATGATACGGAATGAAACGTCACATTAAGTAACGAAAGTGGCCACCCATTGACACATGAGTTCATAAAATAGTTAATCTTTCTGGGGAACTTTTTTATCAGCGTGGCCAAGTGAGTCACTGGGTATGAGGGGGCCTTAAACTGATATGCCTCACGTGTGAATAGGGCATTATTAAACGCCACTCGAATGAGTTTTGAATAATATTTACATTTATTCACATGAGTGTGACCATGTGTGTGCTCGAGTGCGAGTGTCTGAATGAGTGAGTGTGAGTGAGTATAATTTGTGCAGAGAACAAAATATTCGTTTAATATATCCATTAAAGTTAAATACATATTAATGTATTTAATTTAAAGACTTATTTGTTAATTTCCTTATTTTACCCCATTAATAAAAAGTGTATCAAAATATTATAGATTATTTAATAAGGATGAAAGCCTGGTTTTTCGGTAGCAAAAATATTTATAGTACATTTTTCAATGCTGCTTTAAATTAAATTGAAAAGAGCTACGATTATTATTTACCGTGTAGTGGAGGAGGCCAAAAACGCGAGTGAGTTGCGTTGTTAATGTGCGCAAAACAATGCTGAAACTTTTGGGGGATGGGTACTGGGGCTCTGGGGATTGGGGATCGTCTCAGCAAAATATAAATGACGAAATTATAGCAGCCACTAGTTATAAACAATGCACATTAAATGCCAGCGGGCATAAAGAAGCACAAGTCGACAGAAAATCGTTTCGTATGTATATCGTCGACTTCAGAAGCAACTTTTGAAGAAACGCCAGAGAAACGCGCGCGTTTTCAGCGTTCAGGTTCAGAAGATTTGAAAAGATTCAGCAGAAAGCTCTTCTCTGAAAGGCAAAACGAAAGCTAACACCACAGATTAATCAATGGAAAGTCTTACTAATATAAACACCACTATCTTATTAGTTTCAAGTACTACTGAGTGCTTAATCTTTATAAAAAAACCCATTAAAATAATGACTCAGTCCACTTAGGTTGAAGAGATCACACATTTGATGAATGAATGTCCGCGCAATCTTCACTGATAGGTTTATAAACACAATACACAGGTGTTTTTAATTCATTTATTATTGGCTATTTGCTACTAATATTAAAATATTATTATTTAAATCATTTCAACGAATTTAGATGCTTGACTATTGAGCTTACAATGCTTTTTTTTTCAGAAGGTACATTAAGCTAATTGCATTGGATCGGAAGAGAAAGGTACATATATAGATAGCTGATAATATCTGTATATACATACATAGGCTAGAAAACACTTGAATTAAATAGCGACGGCAACGATGTGAAGTTGGGCCCACTTGGCTAGCGATTTCCGATCCTGATCCTGATCCCAATCCTGGTGGCTGCGAGTGAATAATCTTAGACGGCGCTTTCCAAAATGCTGACCGAGGAGGAGGTGCGCAGCTCGCACAGCTCCTGCATGAGGTCGCGAAAAAGCATCGGGTTCACGTTCATGCTGACCTTCATCAGGAGGAACCAGTCACCGATGGTCAGGTCCCGCAGGGCACGCTGCACGTGCCGCTTGGTCATGAACCGCAGTTGGCTGCGGATCATCTGCTCGCGCAGATAGCTGCTGAGGATCATCGCCAGCCGGCAGAGCAAGTTTATGCCGGACATCAGGGCCATTAGCAGGAACCAGGCCCACAGGAACACGAAGATTTTCTCGTTCAGGATATTCAGCGGCAGGATGCACAGGTTGTCCATGATGTTCGCCGTGCCACTGGCCCCGAATTTGAGCACCTCGCACTTGGCGATCTTCGGGAAGACGCTCGAGGAGACGCGGTTCCAGCGGTCCCAGTCGTACAACGGAATGGTGGCCAGGGCGTGCAGGTACTTCGACCAGAAGCCGTTCAGGAACACTTCCAGAACGATTATGTTCACTATCTGCGGGTTGGGCGAAGGCCGCCATTAATTGGTGATTTTTGTTAGGAGAATACCATTTTAAAAATAAGTTTTGACTTGCTTCGTGTGTGTGCTGTTGAACATTGGAGTACATTGGAATCATTGGTGAACATGTTGGTGATAAGTGTTGGTAAGGACTTTGACTTGTTCTGACTTGATTTGTTAAAGTGTTGTTGAACGTTGGTGAAAACAATGCTATTAATATATTAGCTGATTAAAATTAGTTGGAAATATAACAATGTATACATTGGAATCATTGGTGAACATGTTGGTGATAACTTTAAGTGTTGGTAAGGACTTTGACTTGTTCTGACTCGATTTGTTTAAGTGTTGTTGAACATTGGGGAAACTCTGCTATTAATATGTTAGTTAAAATTAGTTGGAAATGTAGCAATGTTGGTGAAAAGAATGGTGAAAGTTGAGTATAGCTGCTCTTGGTATTCCGGTATTCCCTGTTGTTTCCTTTCTAATAAAGTATTGGTGAATTCTTTGTTGAATTATTGTTGACTTGGTGTAATTCTTCCTAAATTAAATGTTAAAAAGTCCTACAGCTAGAGCATCGATGCACCCAAGCCTTACTCACACTGATGGAGAAGTTGAGGACCTCGCAGACGACGTACTTGGCCATGTAGCAGAGGTGCATGTCCTCGTAGTCGGTGGTGAAATACTTCACCAACAGGCGCAGCCGCGTATTGTAGGTCTCCTCGGAGAGCAGGGCCTCGCCGACCTCCGAGCAGAGCTGCTTCAGCCGCTGGCCCTCCCACACCTTCCACAGGCACGAGGGGAAGTAGAAGATGAAGGACTGGAAGAGCAGCAGGATGATGACCCACTGGTAGTAGCGCAGATACTCCCGCTGCGACTTCCCACGGATCTCGGGTCCCACGCCCTCGGCTATGGACATGGCCCTCGCATACGCCTCGTCGTAGTCCCCCTGCCGGCGGAGACTCGATCGGTGGTAGTAGGAACGGTGGCGGGTTCGGGACTGGGTCGTCGATGGTGACTGCGTCGGCGACTGGGATTGCGACGGCGACTGGGTCGTCACCTGGTCCGGATGGGGTGGCGGGAAGGGCAGTTCGCTGTAATTGTCCAGCTTGAGGATGTAGGTGCCCATGGTCCAGCAATAGGACTGAATGTATTCGATATTCTTCTCCTCGCTGATGCACTGGATCGGATCCCCGAAGTACTGGCGCGCCGACAGGAGCAGGGAGCAGGTGAGCAGGATCACCACTGTGCACTTGGAGTGGATGGTAAAGACGGCGTCGTAGATGCGAATCGATTTGAACTGCAGATACTTGGAGAGCGGCTTTACCGCCGAATACATTTCTTCTGCCTCCGGAAAGAGTTCTTCGAAGACTGCTTCCAATTCTCACTGCTCCGCTCCGCTCCACCTTGGAGCGCCCTTGTCCGCTTCCTGGTCGCTGTCGTCCTTGTCGTCCCCCTTCTAACCTGCGGATTACGCTGCCCGTGGATCCTCGTCTCTGATGTCCCTGAATGGCTTCTGGAGCTGAGATACAATTGCCGGCCTAGGATGGTAGCCAGTTCACAGTTCAGATCGTCGCTCGGCTTTACATATTTTTTTGTGCGTGCCGTCATTATTACCTACTTATTTTTTTCCCTCATTTCTCTAAAATCTGTCACTGTCACAATTCACCCGAGCTTTAATACTCAAATTAAATGATTGAAAATCTTCAATTAAATATTTATTTGCTTTATTTTCTTTGCCTACTTTCGGGCTCCTTAAATAAAACCAACAACCGCTTTGCTTCGATCACATTGCTCGTTTATTTTTGCGCTGATCTCGCTCCATTTCTTAGCTAACTATGACAAAGATCTAGAAAAATTTTAATTAAAAAAAAATAATAATAGTAATCATAATTCTCGCGATGCAGCTCGTCTTCAGCCTTGGCTCTCGGGGTCAGCTCATCGACTTGAATAACGCCAACGCTCCATTTCTCATTCGTCGCCAGTCGCCGTGTCAGTCCAAGTTCAGGAATCCAATTATCGAAGGTATCTGCAATTAGGCAAGGTGCACACACAGCTAATTACCATAAATCAAATAAATTTATATATCGACCTTCAGGGTCCACAGACTCGCCATCAGTCTCAGGCCTTTTTTGTTTTAAATTACAAAAACGAGAGACAGAAAAGAAGAGCTAACACAATGAAAATCGCACTTGAAATAATAAGCAGAGACTGGGCTTTAGTTTTTCATATTAAAATATTTAAATAGGTTGGAAAAAAATAAAAGCAAATAATTAAATTTATTATTTAGTTAACTTCAAGCTTGTTTATGATACAAAAATATGTTTAATTGTTTCTATTGAACTTAATAAATTCCATGAACTTCTAATCAAGATAAAACATAAACTGAAGTAATCATCAAAGATTCAGACATTGTTTCCCTATCAAATATAAAACTCAATAATTATTTAAATATTTAAATAGAGATATAATCTAGACGGAAATATATTACATTCATTATTTAATTTATTATAAGTATGTTGAAGTATTTAACAATGGTTCAAGTAGTTATCATTAAACTAAATAAATTAAATCAACTTTTAATCAATATAAAATTTAAAGTGAAATAATAACCTAAGTTTAGGCCATAGTTTCTCATCAAGATTATAAATAAATATTTATTCAAAAATTAAAATAAATTTCAAAAAGGTTTTTTGAAGTATTACAAAATAATTTAAATATTTTCCATTAAACTAAATGAATGAAATTAACTTTAAAATAAAATAAAATATAAAGTTGTAACTAAATAAATAATTTAAATATTAAAGTAAATGAAAAAACTAAAAGAAAATAAAATAATTTAATATTTAACTTATTCAAAATTTATTAGAGTATTTAAAATTAATTTAAGTCAACTTTTAATCACCGAAAACCTCAAGTTTCTTTGATAAATACCATTCCACAGGGGAAACAATATGTTTTAAATATTTTGAAAGCCATAAACTATTTCTAAAACCCTAAACCCCCGAATAAACTTAATTAGGAAGTGGCAAATTATGACTGAAGCTGAAAAAAACATTTATTTGCCATCAATTTCCTGCTAGAGGCGGCGCTTTTTTTGTTCAAGCATCTAAGTACTTGTGAAAACAAAACTCCAACACCTCCGCCGCGGCAAAGCAGAAGATGAAAATTAACCATCCACTGGCGATGGTGTTCCCTGAACTTGACCTCCAAGATGGCAGCCACTAAAAACCATTCGAAGAGCCCAGAGCCACTTGCCGAGGTGGAAACGCGTCACGATCGCTGGCTGGTTGACTGATCGCGGCGGCGAGGCACCAAATTGAGCGTTAAGCGCTTCGAGCTTCTCGTTTTGGCTTCCTTTTTGTATTTTTGTAATTTCAATACTTATTAATTCTTTTTTGTTTGGCTCAATGAGTCGGCAGGTTTTGATTCTTACTTTTTGTTGCTGTCCAAATTAAAAATTCAGCAAGAAGTATGCGGAAGTCGAGTCGCCAAGCAGGAACCCCATTTGAGGCTTTCGTTTTATTAATAGAAATGGTTTAATATAGCTAAAAACTTGCTAATATAATACAAATAATTTTTGGCTCTATGAATACAAATATTTAATTTACAAAAATAAATTTTAGCATTTTAAATTTTTGGATTTGCCTTTTTCTTGGTCTGTTGTTCAATCTGATTCTGACTGGCCATTTTCCCATTCCAATTCTAAATCCAAATCCCCGTCATCATCGCCATATCGTCGTCGTTGTCATCGTTCCGCAACGTTGAGCGCAGTAATAATTAAGATACTGGAGCGCAAAAGGCAGAGATACTTGTAGCTTGTAGCTACTCGCACCGTAAGCTACTCGTACTGCCAGATACTCGGGCTCAACTGTCTTGATATTCCTTGGCCAGTTAGCGTTTTCGCTGCAGATACTTAACTTTGCTTAGCCAAACGCCACGGGACTGTGTATCTGTTTCTCTATCTCTTGGTGGAGAGCCCCGAAACTAACTACAATTGTTTATTTTTTACCAGAATGGCAGGAGGCGGTAGCCTTAGGTCCATATCTCAATGTCCCCCTCAGTATATGCTCGCCATTATTTTTCCGGCCTGGTCTAAGCGTTAAGGCACGGCCACAAAAAATTTGAATAAATATTTTTGGAATTTAACTAGGGGTTTGCATCAAATAAAATATTAAATTAATTATTTAGATATTACAAATATTTCTATAATTATATTTCTTGATATAACTAGGGCTTTTCATTTAGAAAAATATTAAATTGTATAAAATATTGATCAATGGTAAGCTTGAACATATTTTTTCTCCTTTCAAGATCTTTAAAACCATTAAAAAAATATGTAAATACATTTCTTAATATTTAAGATATTCAATATATAAAGGGATAAAGCTATTGAATATTACAGCTAATAATATATTATAATGTAATATTCCTTCTAAAATTATCTAAATTCTCGAATTTTATCTCTTATCCTAATGCAGCCAAGTCCCAGTTCAGCTTATTTTTCAGTGTTGTCCCAATTGCAACATCTATGGCCAGGTGTTTTTGGCCAGAATGGCTTTTGGCCGAGTTGGCACAAGGAAAGTGAAAGATCTTGGATACAGCAGACCAAATCTGAGATCAGTGGACCTTAATTAACCCCACAAAAATAAAGCCAATAATTGAAGCTGCCCCTCAAAATATGCACAAGATTTTCTGAGAGCTTCAACAGCCTCTATTATTATTATAATTATTATTGTTAATTTATTATTATTATGTGTCGTGCTTCATTTAAAGATCAGAGCAACCTTCATTTGCAATTCGCTAATAAAGCTAATTGCCTAAATAGAAAAAACAATAATATAGATCAACAGATGCTGCCTGAGAGACCAAAGGAAGCTAATTAGCAACACACTTTTTCTATTAATATATAAATATGGAAATTCCGACACGCAGAAGTTAATAAATAATATTATTCAGGGGTGACAATGAATGGAATAGAATAGCAAGTAATCCAAGAACTACAAACCTCCTAAAATTTAAAGAAATTAAATCAAAAGAGTAAGTAAATATATAGAAACAACATTTAATCAATAAAAAAACCCTCAAAACTAAAAATAACACTGCGTATAAATTCGCCTTTTCGTTAAAGAAGAGCTAAAATAAAGTTGCTTATTTATTTACTAAAACCCCAAATACCTAAAATATATTTCAGCATTTTAGCCTTTATGTTTTGACCAACTTTAAGGTGGCTTCACCTTTTTCCAAAACTCAAATGCCGGTCAAGAGTTGAACTCAAGGTTCAGTTTCGGGGAGTGAGAGGTGAAGTTCACCTTGGCTAACCTTTGAATCCATAGAGTGCAGTCCCAGTCCAGTTACACATACAATATTTGGCTTTATAATTATATAGAGACCTGATCAATTAGCAAACGACTGGCGATGGCGATGTTGTAAGCTGAACTCACTCGAACGGGAAATCGCTAAAGTCCAGTAATAAAAACGCGTGCGATGGCCCTTTGCCAGCTGGTAACTGGTTTTGCTTCCGCGCTAAACATATTTGATTTATTTATTATTTCCCGCTCGCCCCAGCTCCCCATTCAAGATGAAATATGTTGTCTATGGCCCCCTTGAAGAAGCCAGCCTTGACCGTGCCCCAGAGCCTCAGAGAAGCAGGCTAAACTTCATCTGCTAATTAGCAATCCAACAGATCAATGCTAACACCATCTTTCTTTTTTTTTTTTTGCGAATGCTCTACTCTAGAGGCTGCATGATTAGCGAATTTTTTAACTATAAACAAGATAATTTACAGTGAATGGGTAGAAGAAGTTAGGGTACCCTGGCTAAAATATTTTGGGAAAATTATTATAGTCTTCTGCCATCTTTGGGATAAAAGTAAAAAGAGTTTCACTAATTTACACATTTTGTTTTTGATGTCTTTATAAGTAAATGCCTATAAAATTATTATGAGAGGGGTTTTAAATAGTTTTAACAAGTTCTTTGGGCAATTTACAGGGTACTTTGGCTTACATACTTTGCCTGAGCAAAAAGATATTGTAAATAGTCACATTTATCACCCAAATGCTAGGTTTTAAACCTTTGAGAAAGCTCTCCACCTTGTTAAATATTAAGTCAAGTTTATTAAACCACAGAAAGAGTTGAAAAAATAAAGAGAAAATTATTCAAACCATTATAATTTGGATGATAATATTATTTGTATTATTTCATTTCATTTTGATTCAAGAACTATTATACATCTTAATCATTTTAGTTGAATGTTTGTTTATTAATATACCCTGCTCCTTGGCTAGAATTTTCAGCAGGCAGCATAATTTTTATATTTTTTAATTACAACCGGAACTCACCTTGGTGATAATATCGTCCTCGGGTTGTTCTTGGGGCGGTGCCATGCTGATGCTCGGTTCTGCCTTCGGCCCTTCTGCTCTTCGTTTAATTACAAACTATGATGATCTGCACCAACAGTCCATAAATTGTCATATTTCTTGGACGTGAAAAACTCGCGAACTCAAACAACAGATATAAAAAAGGGGTAAACAAAAAGAGGTATGTGTTGTTTCTAGGTTCGCGCTTGATCTGGTAAATTGGTGGGGATTGTGCCAGGTGAACAACCGCCTCGTTTGGCGCTCCGTTTGCGACTGACTCCGGACTGGCGATATTATCGATAAAGTCGCCAAGAGTCGCGGGCTTACAGCCGCTTATGGCCAATAACTGGTTCTGGGCTTTGAGTTCTCGGTGCTCAGTTCTCGGTGCTCAGTTCTCCGTTCTCAGTTCTCGGTTCTCCGTTCTCAGTCTTCGGGCTGCTTAGTCTTCAGAAGAATCAAAATGAATTGGACCCACCGCCACCTGACGTCACGTGAACTTGCCGCTTGAACTTTGAGTTGAAGGCCAGCTGAGTCAGAGTCAGAGTTTAGATCGCCGCCAAATGGAAATTCAATGAAAATTAAGTGCCATCCGTCTGGCTTTGCTCAGTCATAATTTAAAAATAAAGAGCCATAAAATATAAATAAATTTAAAAGCGATTCCTACGCACATGCACACGGCGGCTGCAAACTGAGAAACTGCAACTAGAGACGCCCTTGAAACGCTAGCAAACCGCTCGGAATGGTTGTTGTTTTTTTCACTTTTATTGTTTTTTCTTCTCGCGCATTAGTTTGTTAATACCTGTCGGTCTGGTTATGCTATAAAAACCAACATTTATTAGTGCTTATCATAGTAATTGCAGCGAAGCACCAATTGGTCTTTGAGGCATTTTAATTAACTTTTGATCGGGCGTAATTAACGCAGTTTTTTTTGGTGGTTAGGGATCTTAGAAACAAAGAAATCTATAAAGTTAATAAGTTGCGCTATAAAAATGTATTAATCTTGGGTTTAACAATCATTTTACTGGGTTTATTCTAATTAGATATGGTTCTTTAATTTATTTTTAATTCAATTTATGGAAATAAAAAAGTATTTAAAAGTATTGGAATCTACAAATTGTTGAATCATTGTAACTAGAACTCTGTGCAGAAATTAAGATACTTTTTTTTTCATTATCTAAATTATAAAAAAAAAAATTAAAAGCGAGAAAGAAAATATTTAAAAATTTGTTTTAGATTATCGCCTTCATCAGTACTAATTTTTCTGACGATTGGCTTTGACATTTTGCTGCTGAATTCGTACTTGGGAATTTTAGGTGCACTTTTTGTCAAAAATTAACGTTTAAGGCTGTAAGGGTAGTGAAGATTTTTGTTATGTGTGCCTTGGGCTCTTAATAAATAGATATCTAAATATATTTAAATAAACATATAGTCTAGACTTAAAAATAAATAAAGTTCCTAAATTCTTAGGCTTCTTTATGGAATACCCGGTCCACATTTACTAAAATTGCTGCATACTTTCCAGAGAAACTTAAAGTCAACCCAAATAAACTTTGCAAGTAATGAGTTTACAGCTGAAATTAATGTTTTAAGCTCATCTAATAATAAGTTTTCTGCCTTTTGGATCCAAATCTTTTTCCACATCGCCATCGACAGCTTAGCGTTGACAATTTGCCAGATTGAAGCCCACACTTGGGGCTTGAGTCTAAGGTATCAAGTTTTGAGTATTTTTTGACGGGTTCTCTCGGCTTAGAGTCGGTGCTGGCCAGCGCCCGGCTATGTTTCTAGTGCACGAGCGTTTTAAGTTCATTGCAAACTCGAATGGTGACCGACCAAATTGGGAGGAGGCACTGCCACTGGCTTGGTCACAGTCATAGTCCAATAATTATCAAATGTAAGTTGAGCGTAATTAAAAGCAAATCGTTCCAAGGTTAGCCGCGCACACACAGAGCCAGAGAGACAGGCTAGTAATCCGGCTGGCAGCCATATAAATAATGAATTCGTATCTTTGATTAAACATTTTCGGGCGCCATCAACGGCAGCCGCCGAAAGTGCTTAACTTAACTTTTATAAATAATAAATCTGAAGCTCCGCCAGCTCCGAAAGCGCCCGGTCGCCCCTTCTAAGGAAACTCCACTTTGATGCCTGTCAGGTTCAAGCCAACTGAGAATTATAATTAGTTAACATTCAACTTGGACGGACGGCTGGCTTTAAAGCTGCATTCGCTGTCTTAAAGGCCCATAATGTTCGTGAAGAGAGGATTAGAAAGGAGTTTGCACGTCACCGAAACTTATGGTTCCACGAATGAGCAGCCAAATCCGGAGTACGTACTGCCTAGTTGGAGGGTAAACCAAAAAGAATATACAGAAATATGTGAATTAAAAGCGTTTTAAATTTGAATTTGTTGGAAGTGCAAAATGCCCGATTCTCCGAGGCAGTGAGGTTCCGACTCCTCCTACTGCTGCTCAGGATGGAGCTCGAGGTGGACGATTCGTAGGATTCATAAAAGAGCGGCTTGATCAAGCCACGAATTGAGGACTTGATCTGCGAAGGCTCGTCCATCGGGCTGTAAAGCAATAAGAAAAACAAAGGTAATTGTGTTATGTGCCAAAGAGTTATTTTTGCAGATAAAATGGTAACTTAAGGCAAAGAATCTATCGGAAAATGTAAATCTAAGCATTTTCTAGGTTAGAATTTAATAATGTGTCCATTATGACATGTTACTGGATGATAAGTCGAAAAATGGCTCTACAAATCTCTTAAAATCAAGGAATCAATGAGAATGCTTACCAACGTTTTCTTTTTGCACTTATTCGCTCTGTTAACAGAGATGCCAGATTATTTGTAGTCAGCTAGTTTTTAGCTTACAAAATATTTGGAAAATGTCCAATTATTATTTGTCCTTCTTCATCTAGGAATTATAATCATGCATCAATTCAATCTCTCTATGATTTATTGCCCATTTTCAGTAAATTTTACTGATTTGGCTCTTATTGGCTTCATTTGTTTATTTATCGTTTGGCGTTGCCACCTAATTTGTGGTCCTCGCGTGCTGTGATCGATTTCACATCGAGTGTTTATCGTTTATCGTTCATCGTTTATTTGTTGTTCTGAACGAAGCGAAAACTTTTCGCCGAAAAGTCGAATAAGCGAACAACAGCAACTTTTTCATTTCCTCGCGGTAACAACATTATGGACATGTCGGGCGACCAGCGTCCTTTGGCCACGAAGCGTCGGTGAGCATTCTTTCCTTTGTTCCTTGACTTTAAGAGATATCAACTAGTAACATGTCATTAATGGATTCTAACCTACAAAATTTACTTTGGTTTTCTTTTCGGTTTACAGCGCGAAGGACGACCAGCCCCCGCAGGCCAAGTTCCCGGTTCGGTGTGTAAGGCAGCCAAATATTGCGTTGGAGAAGCTTTTTAGTGAAAACGACGAACCCTGCACTTCGAGCTCCATCCTAGCTGGCAACAAACTTGATCCATCTGAGCAAAAGCCTTTTATTAACTTAAAGAAGAAGGCTGCTCCATTGGGCAACCACAAGTGAGAAATGCCCATTAATCATGTACTAGTCTTAAGACTCCTATATTAATATTGTTCATTAGCTTGAGTCCTTTGATTCATTCAAACAGCTCTGCCGCGGATTCCAAGTTGAAGGAGGTCGAACAGCGTCGCAAACTGACACTGTCCTCGAGCTCAAACCTCGCCGGCAACAAACCTGTGCTGCGTCTTAAGCCTTTGGTTAGACTGGAGAAGGTGGCTGCTCCATTGGCCAACTACAAGTGAGAAATGTCCATTAATCCTGTACTAGTCCTAGGATTCCTATATTAAAATATATTCCTAATTAACCAATTAACAAACCCTTTGATCCATTCAAACAGCTCGAATAGTGTCGTTAGGAAGGACAGCTCCGAGGATTCCAAGTTGAAGGATGAGCAACAGCGCCACCAGGAGGTTGATCAGCGTCGCGAGCTGCCCCTGGCCTGGAGCTGCATCCTCGCCGGCAACAAACCTATGCCACGTCTTAAGCCCTTGGTTAGAATGGAGATTCTGGAGGCTCTATCGGCCAACCAGATGTGAGAAATGCCCTTAGGATTCCTATATTAAAATATAATGTTAACTAACCAATTAACGAACCCTTTGATCCATTCAAACAGCTCGATTAGTGTCGTTAGGAAGGACAGCTCCGAGGATTCCAAGTTGAAGGATGAGCAGCAGCGCCACCAGGCGGTTGATCAGCGTCGCGAGCTGCCGCTGTCCGAGTAAGTGTCCATCCCTGTCAGCTGGCTCCTCCTCTTACGATTTGTGCACACTTCAGGGCTGACGAAGAGCGCGATGAGACCGAGCAACATAACCGGGAGAACCTCGGGCACAAAAAGGTCAGAAGCTTTCAAAATAAGCTGTTTAGCTATATTAATAAAATCCAAAACCACCAAGATCGATACTTTGCCCTGATGGGGGGTCCGCTGGATGAGGTGAGTGAGAGGAATTACTAGGAATTGGGAACTAGAATTCCCTGGCAGCGAACTCCCTAATTCCTGATGTTTACCCCTTGCCTTTCTGCTCTTCCCCTTCAGGTGATAGTGACCAAGTTTGGCCTCCAGATCCATCGCCGGGACCTCTTCACCCTTAATGACAAAAAATGGCTGAACGATGCAGTCATCAATTTTTATTTGAATCTAATACAGGAAAGGTCGGAGCAGCGCGGCAGTGTGGAATTGGCGAGCGTGTACACCTTTTGCACGTTTTTCATGGTGCGCCTGCTCGGGCATGGTCAGGCCGGGGTTAAGAAATGGACAAAGAACGTCGACATTTTTGCCAAGGACATTATTCTCGTGCCCGTTCACTCCGGAGGGGTCATATGGAGCATAGTCATCATCGACATGCGAAATAAGTCCGTTGGCTACTACACTTCGAGTAAGCATCCCCATCAGAAGATGCTGGACGCTCTGGAGGTGTATCTGCGCGAAGAGTCGCTGGACAAGCGGCAGCTGGTGCTGGATACCAGTGCATTCCGGATCGAAACTGTGGCCAATGTGCCGCAGCAGGATAACAAAAGCGATTCGGGAGTGTTTAGCTGCATGTTTGCGGAGTACATAACGCGTGATGTGCCGATCACCTTCGCTCAGGAGCACATTGAATTCTATCGCAAGAGGATGGTCCTGGAGATTGCCGACGGCAAGCTGTGGCGATAGAAATGTAAGGGAAGATGTGAATCTATTTAATTTTAATTATAAGTAATTATTTAGGCCAGTCTCTAAACCAGGGGTGCCCAAATGCTGCCTATGGCAGGGCAACTCACCAATACGCACAAATAAAAACACAAATACATAGAAGGGAACGTTTTTTTTATTTCAAGTTTATGCACTGAAAAAAATGGTAGTGAATAAAAAATAAACAAAACGAAAAAAATAAAAAAACATTTTTATAATCTTATTTTCTTTATAACTACATAATAAATTGTCAATATTTATATTAATTTTTTTCAAAGATAATTTTAAAAGGGCCTCCAAATGATTGGTTGTTAGCCGTAATCTACGCAGGCTTTTTTTTATTTTTTATACCCGGTACCCATAGAGTACAAAGGTATTATAAGTTAGTGGTAACCCAGAATGTATGTAACAGGCAGAAGGAGAAATCTCCGACCCTATAAAGTATATATATTCTTGATCAGCGTCACCAGCCTAGTCGATTTAGCCATGTCCGTCTGTCCGTCTGTCTGTCCGTGTGAAACAACAGATCTCAGAGACTATGAGAGCTAGAGTTACCAAATTTGGTGACAACATTGGAATCTGTTGCACGCAGATCAAGTTTGTTTTAAAATTTGGCCACGCCCACTTTCGCCCCTGAAAATCATAAAAACGTTATATTAGCTATATGCGTGATTTTCGGCTTAAAGTTAATAGATACAATAAATTAATAAAATAGAGACGGACGTTTCCTGAAAACTTCAATAAAATCGGATGATAAACATGGGAGATATTAGCATTAAGGTTTGAATTTTTACACACCGCCCTAAGGCACTGCTGTTGCAAGCTGTAGCCGACAGGTGGCGTATTCGAGCCGTGGCCATGCGATATAATGGCGCCAATGTATGCATGTACAATTTTAATTTGCCTTTTAGTGTGAAGCGCAATCGTTTAGGTACCGGGTATCTCACAGTCGAGCACAGTCAACTGTTGCTTTCTTACTTGATTTAATAACTTTTTATTAGCTACTAATATGGTAAAGCAAACAATACATTGGGGCTCACAAAAACAATTTTCACTAAAAAAGACATTAGTCTCTTTCCTGCAACGAAAAGTTCGACTGATTTCTTGCAATGTAGGTTGTGCAAAGATCCAACAACAATTTACATTCGGATCCCCATGGAGCCCCATTAAAAAGCCACTCGATGTCCACTTCCTTCCACACTTTGTTTACTTAGCAAAAAGCAATTAATCGACATTTAGATTTGTTTACAAATTAGAATTATGTACAAAACATAAGATAAGCTAGGGGAAGGGCACAGGATCGGGTCATGGAAACACGGAAATCGATATGGAGGACAACCCGAAGGGATCGAGCGCCATGCCACAGAGTTTTTAATACAAAATATAAAAAAAATTGAATTACAACTAGGTTTGAGCCACGCGAGGAACTGCCAGAGCAGCAGGAGGATTGCGACCTGGAAGGGACCGACTAACTGATCTCGTACTGATATGCATCGTCCGAGTCCTCGCCGCTGGAGAGATCACGCTTCCGGCGACGCTGCTCTCGCTTGCTAAGCTTTTTAGCGGCCGGCGGTGGCGGCGCCGCAGCTGGTGCCTCTTCTGCCGGCTCGTCCTCGGGCAGTGCCTCCACCTCTTCCGGCTCGTTGGCCTCGGCTTCGGCCTCCTCGGCCCGCTTCTGCGTCTTGACCAGCTCGCAGAGATACTTGTAGCGCACCAGGCACTCCTCCTTGGTCTTCTCGGGCACGCTGTTCGCGATCTTCTGCCAGCGATCGCCGCCGGCCGTCTTCCGGTACTTGACGATCGCCGCCTCGAGAGCGCGTTGCTGCTCCTGCGTCCAGTTGGTCTCCGGGATGAGCATGCTCTTCTCCCCGGATGCTGACGAAGCGGCAGGCGTTGTTGTCGCCGTTGCCGCCGCCGCCGACGACTTCTTGACCTTCTCCTTGCGCTGAGCCTGCTGCGACTCCTGGACGAGACTCTCGGCCACGCTGTCCGTTTGGCCAGGAATGCGGTAGCCGTTCTCCTTCATCTTGGCCGCCATAAAGGTGACCTCCTGAACGCTGCGGTTCATGGACTCGGCAATGGTGTTCCAGCGGCTGCCAGCTCCGCCGGGATACTTCTTTACGAGGCGTATAAGCTCGGTGAGATCCTCGTCAGTCCAGAAGCCACCGCTCACGGAGCTCTGCAAGTTAATAAACATAATTTAGAAGGTTCTCAGCTGAATTTGTAGCTTATAATGTTCACCTTTTGGGAGGCAGGACGCACGGCATCCTCGTCGGTCATCTCACGGGCCTGGATCTGCGAATAGCCACGCAGCTCCTCCTCGGTTTTCTCCGGAGCCTTGCTGTTCTGCTTGCGCTTGCGCAGGTTCTCCTTGTGCTCCTTCCGCAGGCGTGCCTGCTCCTCGGCCTCCCGCTCCAGTTCCTCCTGGCGTCGGGCGGCCTCCAGTTCTCTGCAAAGGCAGTTAAAGAGGCAGGATGAGCAGGGAATCGATTATACTTGGTGTTACTTGGTTATCTTCAAAGACAAAGGCTAATAGAACGACCAATTCTGATCACTTCTGATAAAGATTAAGCAAGTCATCATAAAGTGCCACTTTACCAATGAAAGTGACTAATCTCCCTTGTTCTAGTATTCCCAGAAGCTCTACAATCCCCCAATTTCCCCACCCCAACTCACTGCCTGCGCTTCTCCAGTGCCAGCTCCTTCAGCTCGTTGGCCTTGCTGAATCCATTCTTGATGGTCCGCGGCAGGTTCCACAACGCCAGCGGTATCTGGATGGGCAGTGTGTTGAGCAGCGACGGCATCGGGATCTCGCTGAGTATGACGTCCATGTCGATGTTCTTGTTCTTCTTCTGCAGCTTCTTCAGCTTGGTGCCGAACACCTGCTCGGCGGTGTACTTCTTCTCGAGGTAGGCGGCCCACGCGAACAAATACTGGCCCACGGTGGTGATCAGGAACAGGATGAAGGCGCCCTCGTACAGACCGATCTTGCGCATGCGACGATAGTAGTACAGCGCCGACTTCCAGTTGGGCATGCCCTCCTTGAGCACCCGGTCGTACTTCTCGCGTCGCGAGGGATCCTTGAGGACTTCGTAGATGGAGACCAGGTTGCGGAACTGAATGTTGGCATCCTCGGCCGCATTCTTGTCCGGATGCAGAACGATGGAGAGCGTGCGGAAGGCGCGCTTCACCTCTGCTCCGGTGGCTGTCTGGTTAATGCCCATAAACTCGTAGAAGTTGCGATTCACCTCCTCGACCAAATCGAAGATCTCCAGCTCCTCCGAGTGCCAGGCATGGGCGCCGCCGGTCCACAGCAGCAGGCTGCCCAGCAGCGTACACCACACAGCTTCCACTCGCATCGCAGCCCCGTAATCCCAGTCGAAATCCAAGTCGAAATTCCAAATTTAATGCGGCTGAGACCCACGCACGCACAAACACACACACACACACGCACAAGCACTCCACACGCAACACGAACACACAGCTGGCAAGTGGCAACGTCAGCAGGCGAGCGGGGGATTGCGTTGCCAGATGGTGGCCGTTAAACAAACAGCGGGAAAATAGCTAGAAACTTGAAGTAGCTAAACGCGTTTAATAAAAGTAATCCCCATTTACTTTCCAGTATACTTTTTGTTTTTAATTTGAGTTTATTAGTTAGCAAATTGAATAATTTAGTTGATTTCTTAAATATTTATATCAAAATGTGCAACAAATTTATTAATGTTTGCTTAGTGTAAAAACATCCATTTATTAACATATTATTTTTAACTAATTTTTCGAGACAAGTCTATTCCCATTTAAGTCAGTTTATTTCTCTAAGTTTTCTATCTACAAAACAAACTCTTATCACATTCCATTCCTTGTAAAATTAAAAGTGTTAGAAATATATATGTTTTTAACTTTGTTAGATATGAGGAAAATGTGTTGTTTTTGTGAGTTTTCTTCACCTTGAGCCGGCGATGACTACTGTAAAGATTTTAATTTTATAAATAGACAAGGTTTACGGGTAAAAATTATAAACCAATAATTGAAATAATTTTGAAATATCTGTTGCTTAAGTTAAGCTAATTTTACAGCACTGGCAAGCCGCATTGCTATGGAGAGACCAGATTTCATGCGGTATTTGTCGAACAGGCACGCAACGGTCACACTGGAGAAAAGCAAACCAAGAATCGGAATTGCGAATTGACATTTGTGATTTTGGGACGAATCGACCGACAATGAAGCTGCTCCCATTGCTCTGGCTGCTGTGCGGCCTGCTCCTGGTGGTCGGCGACCAGGATCCACCGGTTGCCCCAGCCCCGGCCCCCAAGGCTCCGATTGCCGACAATTCCACTGTTGCGGCCCAGGGAAAGCCCACTACGGCTGCTGTGCCGTCTGGTGCAACAGGAACTCCATTACCACCTGCAGGATCTGCTGCAGGTAAGGTGCAGACCAGCGACCAATCGGTGCCCAAGCCTACCAAGATCGAGCCAAAGGAAGCCGACAAGACCCCTGCGGCGTCGGAGAATGCTGGGAAGAACAGAGGCCGCACAGATACGGGTTCGCCCAAGGCTGCAGGAGAAGCCCCGGTAGCGGCCTCGACTGCCAAGCCGGCCGTGGTTGAGTCCAAGGCCAGCACAGCTGCTGCAGGAGCAGGAGCAGCAGCTGCACCATCAGCAGCTTCCCCCAAGCCAAACTCAAACGACACCGCACCTGTTTCATCAACTTCTACCAAGGCCTCGACCTCGACCACGACCACAACCACGACCACGGCCAAACCGGCTGCAGGATCAGCCATCGTGTCGGAGGGCCAGTCCATGAAGGATGTCACAAAGCCGACAAACTGTTCCACCAACTCAAATAGCACCAGCACCATGGCTTCCACCAAGACCACTATTAAGACCACGCCAAAGCCCACTAAGCCACCGGTGGTCTACAGCATGGGCACGCACAGCGAGTGGGAGAAGGGCCAGGAGCAGGGCAAGGACGGAGGCAAGCCACTGCCGCCGCCAAAGCCGGTCTCCACGCTCGCAGAGCCAGTGGCGCCGCAGGTGCAGGAACTCACCGGCAACCTATCGGATCGCGGCGACACCGGCTACGTGGTGCCCATTGTGACGGTGCTGCTGACCGTGCCTCTGGCGATCGGTGTGGTTACCATCATGTATCGCCGCTTCCGCGACATGTGGAGCACCCGCCACTATCGTCGCATGGACTTCCTGGTGGACGGCATGTACAACGACTGACGAAGGCGCGGTCAAACCGGCAAGAGCGGCGGCCCCTTCTCGGGGGGCTCCTCCTCCTCCACGTCGCCAGCGACGCCACGAATTTGTTAACCCCCCCGGAGGAGGGGTGGCCATCTGATAATTTGTTGTTAAAGTTGTACGTTGATTTCGATGCTTGCATCAAATGCAAGCTCCCTCGATCGGACGACGCACGCACGCCAGAGTGAGAGCAGAAGGCAGAAGGAGGAGAGTGACACAAACTAGGATATTGCTCAGTCAATTAAAACCGGAAGAAATTTGCCTAAATTTTAGTAGCGTGGCTAGCGAGGGAGCAGCCCCTCTCCAAGCGGCCAAATTGAATTTGAAACAACTGATTTTGAATGCAAAATTGTTTAATATATATATATTTTTTTTTTTCTGTACGTTTTAAGCATTTGGATTTATGTATGATGTCAACGAGCATTTCTTAGCGTTAAGAGAACGATATATACACATATATATCTACTTATACACACCAGCTATTGTATATTGGAAGCTGCGACCAAATTGAATCGAACTATCATCCATCAAGCGCAATTAGCAATCACTCATTCAGTCTAGGATCTAACCGTAACAACCGCAATGTGCCTTACGTATCCAGTCTATACATTATATTATATACACACCATCTACACTCTCCATTGCGTCAAGACTTTCTCCCGATGCATGCGAGATGAATTCTCCGCATTTACCCATCACACATGGAAAAGAGTAAATAAATGAAGAAAAGCAGCAGCAGAAACCAAACGCAAAGGGAAAATAACTCAACTCACAAGCAATCGGCCTGAAACAAGCAAATGTATATTGCATTACGATGATATATAATATATATATAGTGTATACATATATTTTTTGTTGTAACAATTAATAATAAAGCGAATGGCAGTCAAATCAAATTTCTAGCGAAGCTAGTTTGTGGTTTTATTTACATATTTCTAGCGATGCTAGTTTGTGTTTTTATTTCTTAGAAATGTTTATATAAACAGCAGTAACTATGTGTAAGTTATCGCTCGTAAGAACTTCCGACTTATTTACACTTGCAGCACGAGCTCCATATCGCTGATGCGACACTACGTTTAATTTTGATACTAATATTTGCAAGCCAAGCTTGTTCAGTAGAATTCAGGGGAATTTCGCGTAAATAAAGAAATGTCAGCCTCCAGTTCAAGATTACAAGATGTATAAAAATATATTTCGAAAGCTTAAAAGAGCTAAGATATTGTTTTAATTGTTACATTTACCAAAGGTTTCCCATTAAGCTAAAGGAAGAGCTTATGGAGATCTAACTGGCTTGAGATATTTTGGTTCTTCACCAATACTTATATCAGCTTTTTATTCTGGCGAACTTTGGGCATTTTCCTAGTCACAATCTGATGGTAACAATGTTAAATTCTAAGGTAGCTCAGTAATGGTTACTGATCAAAATTACTTTAGCATTTCGGAGGATAGAAATAGGTATTTACACTGGCTGAAACATTTATTAAAAGCTCAATTTAGTTGCATTTAATATAAATATCCGATACCCTAATACTGTTGCTTGGTGTGCAAACGTTTTAATCCGAAAAATGTTCTATTTATTCCGTTATTTTTTATCGTGTGTACAAAGTACTATAAACACATTTTCTTACAGCAACTGGATAACTTATATTAAGCCTATCTATAGGCATTAATTTAACTAGAAACATTTTATTTACCCTTTCTAGGAACAGGTAACCCAAATCGATCTGGTAAAAGGCACAAGGTTCTGATATAAATATCGGATCAGGTTCTAAGAAAACATATGTAAGTGGGAACCGTTTCCCTGTAATCGCTGGGAAATAAATATATTCAAGCAGCGATAAATAAAGACAAATATATATTAAACTTTATAGAACTGGAGGTAATAACAGACCTTACACCGAAAGAAAAGAAATTGATACTTTTAAGCAATATGCTCTGGTAACTCTATATATATCTAGGAAAATATTGTTGTATTTATTTGCGGCCTATATTTGTTATATGAGAGTCTTTGCCAACTCCAGGTCTTGTTGGCTTGATTTCTTGGGAATATACAATTTAAACCTTAAACTTAGGCTTAACCAAGGACCGAAAATTAATGCTAGAAAAAAATTTATAATTTATTTTAATTTCTTTTCAAGAAATATTCAAAAATAATAAGAACCATCTTAGTTTCCAGTGCCCACATGATTTATGGAGCGCTGCCGTGTGTATTTAAATTGTTTGGCCGTAAATCTTTTGGTTAACCCATTAATGTCTGGATATATGCTTTATGTGCGGATCCATTCCGCAGCTACTCCCCGGAGCCTGATCCCTCTGCGGTGATTTGTGTTCCCCGCAATTGTCCAAGTTTCCCGCCGGAGTTCCTCCGCCTCCACCGGTGACCTTTTGGCGATAACAGATCACCAGCGCCTGCTGCTCGCATCTTGATTTAGACAAATGAGCAACAACAAGGCGTAACGTCTCCCTCCATCCATCTCCTAAATATGTGCTAGCCATATCTCACCTCTCCCCCTCCGAATAAAAAAATAAACCAAGGAACGCTCTCTCAATGAAGTGCCTTATAAATGATCTGCATCGCCGAAGTTGTTTCGTAGTTCGTTTCAATAATTTAAACAAAAACTAAATTAACAACAAATCGATCTGCGACCTAGTGCCTCTGTGTGTGTGTCTGTGTTTGTGAAGAATGAAAATTGGGAAAAGTTGAGGCAGAAAAAAAGACTTTCGGTTATTGTGTGCCGCTGCTGGTTTTGTCTAGGATGCAGTTTAACATGCCCTTTAAATTAGGGGAAATGAAGGGTATATTGTGTATTATGTATAGATAAAAATATCAGATTTATATCAGTATATATATCTGATATAAATATCAGATTTATATCTGTAAAATGATAAATAAAATAGAAACAATACTGTAAGGGGTGCCCCATTAATTAATAGGGTTTCGGAATCACTTCAAAAGGTGTCTAAAAGTATGCAATAAAAGGTTTGCGGCACTAAATTCAGCGAAAATTTTACCAGAGGTTTGAAATCACTTTAAAAGGTGTCTAAAAGTATGCCATAAAATCTTTGCTATTCCAAGATCTGCGCAAATATGTTTTTTTACTTTGACACATTTTGTAGCATAGTTTTAGGCAACTTTTTAAGAGATTTCAAAACTCTAGTGATTTATAAAGCACCCTCATATAATACAATTTTAGTTCCAACTGGATTTTGCATTATTTCAGTGTCTGTTATACTTATATGCTAATTTTGTAAACCTATATATGATTTACAATGTTAAATGTGGGTTATATATCCCTTAAAATCACTTAAATATTGATATAAAAATATAAATAAATTAAATATATAATGTTTGCTTATTTTGAAAGCTTTTGTTTAATACTGCCTTCACTATCGATTATAAAATTGGTATTCCATCGTTGGAACGCTCGCTGTGTTTTCCAAATTTACTTCTCAGTTGCTCCGGATGGATGCTGGATGCTTGGCTCGTGCTCTCATTTGAAAACGTGCGCTGGACGCGGGCAGTTCTATCGATCCGCCGTGGGCTCTTGAAATCTCTGATCATCGGTTTTGATCCTTGAAAGATCCTTGATCATGCATCCAGCCTCGCCGCACCAGCATCGTTCGCGTCTAAATGTCGGCTCGCCGGGTTCGGGATCGGGTTCGGGCAATGTGCAGGCCTCCTCCTCGACGGAGACCTTTCCGCTGACCCCGACGCACCAGCATGCGGTCCATATACCGCCTGCCCCGTCACTGCCCTATCAGGGACTCAAGACCTGTAAGCTGCGAAAGGGAATAAACGTGTATATGTTTTTTTCTGTTTAAAATATTCAAACATCAAGAAAATTTATAATTTTGGTTTTTTGAACATAAGAAAAACCAAGAATAACTGTGGTGTTTAAAAAATATAAAAATATACTCAGAAAATATATCTGTGAAATGTTCAAAGAAAGGTTTTTACAAAAGGATTTCCATAAATATTAATATTTGTAATGATAAACTTGGGAAAAAATTTGTTAAAATGCCTAACAATCTCCTCTATATTTGTAACAAAAACCAGGATAATATAATATAAAATAAGCAAGTGTTATTCTTCGAATATTAAGACAGATAATTGTACAAAAGAGTATTAACTTGGGATCACAGGAATATTAAATTCCAATTAATTAACTTTAAAAGTCAAATTCTAGTTATTTTTGAATTATAAAGACTATATCAATTCCATATTAAATTTTTCTTTAAAAATTTGTATCTGTTATGAGTCGTAATAATTATTATAATCCTTTAATTTAATCCAAAAACCTGAAGGAAAGGGAACATCTTATATTCACATAATTAACCCCATAAAATGTAGTTACTGCAAATTCTTCAATTATTAGAAAGTTGTTCTATTTATAACAATAAGTTAGAAGGAATTCGTAATGTTGTTTCTTTAATTAAAATCCTGTTTTGCATGTTATCCTTTTCTTAAACCCAAAATATATAGTTTCTCTAAAGAACATAGGATAAATTTGTTAATACAAATAAGATCCCTATATATGTCTGGGTCTCTGTTAGTTTTCTGGACCGGATTTCCAGTTGCACATAAATATAACAAAAATATATTTGCTCGGCGCTTTGATTAGCTCATAAAACTACACGCACATTGACTGCCAGATACAAATAGTTTCCCACATGACCTCACAAGGCTCCCTCCCTCTAAATACCCCAGAATAATTCATAATTTATAAAAGAGAGAAAAATGTGAAATTAAGGCGATATAAAATCATAATCACGGCGCGAGGTGAGAGCAATGAATCATGCCATGAGGCAGTATTTCGATCTCGATCTGAATCGGAATCTGTAACCGAATGAGAGCATATTGAATCGTATCGATCACGACCACCTATGAAGTATGCAATATAAACTGTGCGCCGACATACGAAAATAAATAGAGATTATGGGGCACGGCAGAGATACCATATCCAGATCCAGACACGGACCTGGACCGACCTGATCCGTGATACAAATCGTATTGTTCGAAACTCGCTGGGTAAACAGAGAAGGAAGGCGGAATACATACATACTCAGGCGTACGTAAACATCGGAATAAATAGTCCCAGGGAAAGGCTAAACAATCTCACAGAGATCATATTCACGAACGAGGTCTCTACCCATAAACAAAAATTCAATTCCAATTTCAAATCCAGATCCGAAAATCCAAGCCAGTCGAGCATAAAAAATATGCCCGCGCACTGAAGAAATCGCTCCTAATAGCGTTTCCCTGCTCGGGGTATTTATGGAATTCTTTCTAGTACATTTCGTACCAGATCAAAAGCAATTTGTACAAATTAATTGCCGTGGAATATGCTCGGGCAATTGAAACAATGGACGCCATGCCCCGAAACTACTTTTCATAATACCAAATGGGAATAAACAAACAAACACAATATTTACATCCAAAAAATATAAAAAAATGGTAAAGAAGCAAATTAAAAACGAAAATTCCCGGGTCAGTGACCCCAAAAATTCTAGATAAACTTTTTAAGTTTAATAAAATATATATGAGATTACCTAATATTTATTATGATTTAATATAAATGGTTTAATGGTTATATTGGGAATTATCTCTTACAACATCCAAAATGGAGTTGAATTTTGCTACCTCTAACAATTTATTGCAAACTTTTAGGCACCTTTTAATGAGATTTCTTTTTAGACACATTTTTAAGGGGTTTATTTATTAAATAACATTTTTGTTACACCTAAAACAGGTGGAATATTTAACTTAGACCAAGAAAATGTAATAAAAACTTGCAGAGATGTATTATATTTTTATTGGATTTTTTGAATATATAAAGAAAACTATTCCTTGTTTCAGGTAAAACTAACTATATGAAGATTAATAAACCAAAAATATATCATCATCACATCTTTATTTATTATTATTTAATCAAATAATAGAGTCCATCTACTTTGTTAGCCGGATACAAATGTATTACATAGGAAATTAATTGAATTTCAGGAATAACTAAATAAAAACTAATAAAACTGGCTAAATAGAGTGTAAAATGCTCGTGAAATACCTGTGAATACCTATGAAATACCCGGTACCCACATCTTTCTTTGTTAAATTCGAAATTATATATTTAATAGAGTGACGAGTTTGAAAACTTTAATTTAACTTGGCAAAATGCACAAGAAAATGTTGTAATGTAAACTTTTTTGCTTAATAACTTCCATTTCTATCATCCAATTATACTTTAATTGGCTAAATGAAAAATAAATATACCTAATGCCTCTTTCTATTATTATCACATTATAATACCCATAAGGTACCCCTTTATAAACACCAATAATCACAATTTCCGTGTAGAAATATAGTCGCAACATAAACAATCATGATTCGCTGGAAAATCACCTATTAAGTCATCGAACGGAAGTGAAATTCATTTGAATTTAATTCCAAACAGCAACAAGTGCTCCAGTTGGAAACGGGAATCCGAAACGGAATCCCAAGTGATCGGGGAGGCGGAGCGGAGCGTGCCAGGCGGGATATAGAGTCGATTTGCCAGATGTTGCCTTCGATTGCCGTTCAATTGCTTGTGAAATTCGCGATAAACAATCGACGAAGCGGCTCCCTTTACATTTGTACACAGAGAAACTTTTACACAAGTATTCTAGAAAATATATAAATAAATATTTTTTTATTGGGATATTTTATAGCCTATAACTTTCATAAAAACAATGGGGAAATCTCTATAACCTTTAATATTTTTTGCATAATTTATTTTTCCAGCTGAAAACGATGACATGGGCTGCGTGGAGATCCTGGCCACCGTCGTCTCCGTGCTGATCATGGTCCTCACCTTCCCCATCTCGGTGTTCATCTGCTTCAAGGTCGTCTCCGAGTACGAGCGGGCGGTGATCTTTCGCATGGGACGCCTGCGCAGCGGCGGAGCCCGTGGTCCCGGGGTCTTCTTCGTCCTGCCCTGCGTGGATGACTACTATCCGGTGGACCTGCGCACCGTCTCCTTCGATGTGCCGCCCCAGGAGGTGCTGTCCAAGGACTCGGTGACGGTGACAGTGGACGCGGTGGTCTACTATCGCATCAGTGATCCCCTCAAGGCGGTCATTCAGGTGTACAACTACAGTCACTCGACCAGTCTCTTGGCGGCCACCACGCTGCGCAATGTCCTGGGCACCAGGAATCTCTCCGAGCTGCTGACCGAGCGGGAGACCATATCCCACACCATGCAAATGTCCCTGGACGAGGCCACCGATCCCTGGGGTGTCAAGGTGGAGCGCGTGGAGATGTGAGTTTCGGGATTCTTAATTATACCCGGTACCCATAGGGTACAAGGGTATTATAAGTTAGTGCCAACCGAGAATGTTTGTAACAGGCAGAAGGAGAAATCTCCGACCCTATAAAGTATATATTCTTGATCAGCGTCACCAGCCGAGTCGATTTAGCCATGTCCGTCTGTCCGTCTGTCTGTCTGTCCGTCTGTCCGTCTGTCTGTCCGTGTGAAACAACAGATCTCAGAGACTATAAGAGCTAGAGTTACCAATTTTGGTGACAACATTGGAATCTTTTGCACGCAGATCAAGTTTGTTTTAAAATTTGGCCACGCCCACTTGCGTCCTCATAAATCATAAAAAGCGTTATTAAGCTATACTCGTTATTTTCGGGTTAAAGTTAATAGATACAATAAATACATAAAATAAAATGGACGTTTCCTGAAAAATTTCAGTAAAATCGGATGATAAACATGGGAGATATTAGCAATAAGGTTAGAATTTTAACACACCGCCCTAAGGCACTGCTGTTGCAAGCTGTAGCCGACAGGTGGCGCATTCGAGCCTTGGCCGTGCGATATAATGGCGCCAATGTATGTATGTACAATGTAGTGTATGTACATTTTTAAATTGCCTTTTAGTGTGAAGCGCAAACGTTTAGGTACCGGGTATCTCACAGTCGAGCACAGTCGACTGTGGCTTTCTTACTTGTTTCTGAAAATATCTTATGGATATCTCTCTCTCCCCTCCAGCAAGGATGTGTCCCTGCCCACAGCCCTTCAGCGGGCAATGGCCGCCGAGGCGGAGGCGGCGAGGGAGGCGCGAGCCAAGGTCATAGCCGCCGAAGGGGAGATGAAGTCCTCTCGAGCCCTGCGCGAAGCCTCCGAGATCATCTCGGCCAGTCCCTCCGCCCTGCAGGTGAGTTTTAACTAACTTATATTTAAGTAAATAAATAATATGTATATTTTCTCCCCCTCAGTTGCGTTATCTGCAAACCCTGAGCAGCATTTCCACCGAGAAGAACTCGACCATTATCTTCCCGCTGCCCATGGAGCTGCTCACGCCCTTCCTCAACACCCAGGCCTACTCCCAGCAGCAGCAACATCAACAGCAGCTGCAACAGCAGCAGCAGCAGCAGCAGCAGCAGCAGCAGCAGCAACATCAGCACCAGCAACATGGGGCACCGGGCACGCCCCTCCATCGGCACCAGCACCAGCACCATCAGTGACGCTCGATGTCGGTGCTGCAGCCTTATCTGGAGGCACTGCATCGCTGCGAGCTGCGGCGCCAGCGTCGGCAGCAGATGGTCGGCGATGGAGATGCAGTGCCGCCGGTTGACGACGATGATGACATCGTCGGCTATTTGCTGTAGCAGCGGCAGTCAGCGGCACTCGAGGGGAAATCCCCTTGGAAAATGATTCAGCAGTGTTTGTATTGTATGCCCTTGCAGAGAGGGGTCTATTAGCTTGGGTTTTCAAGCTAGGTTCCGCGATCACAAAAAGTATAGCCTACTTTGTGGCAGCTCTTAAGGGGTTAAAACTAGAGAGAATGGAAAAACCTCTCTATTTGTTGACTTAACAATTCGATCTTTGATTTCTTTTCAAGTCAGGAGTTTCCTTCTGATAATAATTCATATTAAAATTGATCTGCAAGGGCATTTGCCAGCTTCGGTCTCCGAGGTTATCCTTAATTTCTTGTTTTTGTTGTCATTTATTGTTGTAAAAAGAAATGTTTCATTTTAGTTTTAAGCCGAGAAGTTAGTTTTTAGAAGTTAAATTAACCAAGTGGGAAAATAACTTTAGAAACCCTTCGAAATATCGATTGAGTATACTTGAAATACGTAGAAAACTCTTAAAAATAAATTACCTTTCGGCTAGGTGACCGAAATTAGTTTATAAAAAATCACAAGATGTATTTTGTTTTACAGGAAATATTTTAAATATGTACCTACATATATATATATTTTTAAATATACATGAACCCTCAATAATAAATTAAAACAGATTTTAAAATAAAGCAACTGCCTGAGGGTTTAAAAAATGCATTTTCCATATACCCTGTCTTATTTGTTATACAAAAACAGCTCGTATTATTTGAGCTACAGTTTAAATTTGCATACGACTAAAGCGAGTGTAGATAATGGGCTTAGATTAAATGTGACTAAAGCTGCAGTCGCAATGTGAATCATCTCTTTCGGCCCTTAACCCCCTAGTAAGGCAGTGTCTGCTTCTACACACTCTAGTTGATATTAAAAAAAAATTATTAAAAAGAATGGCATTTTTAGCACTGACATCCGCAGCTTGATCTGTCGATATTGCTTATTTTTTGTAATTATTATTATTATTTTATTTCCCCCGAGAGAGGGAGAGCACAGTGAGGATGAATCACTAGCGAGACATTTGCGATCTATAGTGCCGGTCTTTGTTGGTACGTAGTTCCCCCGATATTTACACTGAATAAAAAATTAGAGCCAAGCTTGACCAAGCAAGAATTTAAACTCCTTCCTGTGTTAAAAAAAAAAGCTTCACAAGAAGGTGATTAAAACCATGTAAAAGGTTTATCTTTCCCATAAAAGTAATCTTAATCAGAAACCGATTAAGACACTCTCTGAACTTTTGCCATATTTTCTCTCAATGCTCCCATTGCAAGCGCAGCGGAGCGATAAATCCAAGCGAGATACCGAGTATCTCGGAGAGCCGAACTGCGTGTGGGCTCGTGGCTCTGGCTCTTATCACATGAGAGTGCTTTCCGCTTGGCCAGCTGGGCTCTTGCCGGCTGAACCGGCGACAGTTTCGAGTGTTTCGCTGACCGGAGAGGACCGAGTACGATCAGCCAGAGTCAGCCATGGAGCCCCAGCAGCAGGAGTCGCCCGTGTATGCCAACTACGAGGACATGAGTAACTCCGGTCCCACCAGCTCCACGGCCTACATCCTCAACATGGGTCCCGGCGGAGTGGCGCCCGAGCAGCCGCAGCGCAAAAGATCGAATCCCGTTCAGCAGTATCGTGGGTTCAAGACATGTAAGTCATTTGATAATTAACATAAATAAAGAAATAAATAGTAAAATAAAACAGTAAATAATGTATTATTTATGATATCAGCTATAAATTATATCATAAAGCTGTATGTATGGTAAAGATAAGATTAATTGACATGTTCACAATCCAAATATATTCTAAATGGCCATTTAAGGTAGTTAATGAATTTTCCAACTATTATGACCATCAAAAGCTTTCAATATTATTTCATTGATGTGGTCTGTATTAATTTTGGAAGCCTTTATCAGTTAAAATCGGCCCATGTCAGATACACATTTCGAGCGAATTTCTTGGAAAACGCAGCTTTAGATTAGATTACGTTCAAACAAAAGGTGTGAGGCTCTGGTTCTGAGTGACCGCGTGAGAAGTTCGATTAAGTTTGCGAGTTTTGGAACTTGCATCGAAAAAATGTCTCAGACATGCAGACTCGTATATCAATAACCCTGAACGGCCTTATCGGGCTTTACTTTAAATGTTATTTGCGAGCTTCAGAGGTAAATATTATTTGGCAAACTTAATTGATTTCATATCTATAAATATTAAGTTCTAATGACCCGAACGAGGCATGCTTTTCTTTATCAGAGTAGATAGCACTTACTCATAATTACGAGCTTTGTTTATTTTATTTTCTTTGTAAATTCTGTAGCTTTTATTGAGGTATTCCTTAGGCCAACTACTTACAACTGGAATTATTTGTTTAAATTGAAATTCCAAACAAAGTTGACACCTTTTACACCGATAAAAATATTTTCTATATTTAAGAAAAATATTTCTTCTAATAAGAAAGAGTATCCCTTGGATTTAGAAAAGCCTTATTTTGAAGAAAAAATTGTAGTATATATACTTACAACTATTTATTTATTTAGACTTTAGCCTTATTTCTTTATACCTTTAAGTATATTAAGAAGGACCCTATCCCTTCTGTTCATTAACTTTATTTCTCAATGAATGAAAGATAAGTTAGCTCAAGTGTAGGGCTCACGGAAGTACTTGATAAGACACGAGGTTTGCCTAAGTAAACACAGAAGGAATCTTATCGATCGAACTTTCTATAGCTTGGAATTTTTTTTCCAATAAAGTGAAATTCATCTCCACTGGTCAAGGCTTTTTCTCAGTGCAGTACCATGGAACTTGATCCAGTCTGAAGGTTGTTTATCTCATGTTCTTATTTAGATATATCTGTTTACAGTTGCTGACGGTACAATCATTTTATTTAAGCATTTACAGGGCCATAAAGGAGGTATATCCCAACCAATAAAGTCGAAAAATATATACATATGTATATTCTTCATCTCAAAGGTGGAAAGGCTTTTCTTTTATTATTATTATTATTAATTTCTAATATTATTTTTATGAGGGTTTTTGCTATAAATCGAGACTCATTGGAATTATTTTTTTATATATTAATTTCCAGCCGAGAACGAGCCGCGTGGCTGCATGGAGTGGGTGGTGACCATCCTGTCCGTGCTGGTCTTCATCATCACCTCCCCCATTGCCATCTTCATCTGCTTCAAGGTGGTGGCGGAGTACGAGAGGGCCATAATCTTCCGGCTGGGACGCCTGAGCGGCGGGGCTCGTGGACCGGGCATGTTCTTCATCCTGCCCTGCATCGATGAATACCGCAAGGTGGACCTCCGCACGGTCACCTTTAATGTGCCGCAACAGGAGATGTTGACCAAGGACTCGGTGACGGTGACTGTGGATGCGGTGGTCTACTATCGCATCAGTGATCCCCTCTACGCCGTGATCCAAGTGGAGGACTACAGCTTGTCCACGCGCCTGCTGGCGGCCACCACGCTGCGTAACATTGTCGGCACCCGGAATCTCTCGGAGCTGCTCACCGAGCGCGAGATCCTCGCCCACCACATGCAGTCCACTTTGGATGAGGCCACCGAGCCCTGGGGCGTCATGGTGGAGCGCGTGGAGATGTAAGTGGTGACTGGAGGAGCTTCTTAGATTATCCCTGAACCTAATCCACACTTGCAGCAAGGACGTATCCCTGCCCGTGTCCATGCAGCGCGCCATGGCCGCCGAGGCCGAGGCGGCCCGCGATGCCCGCGCCAAGGTGATCGCCGCCGAGGGTGAGAAGAAGTCCGCCACCGCCCTGAAGGAGGCCTCCGATGTGATATCCTCCAGTCCCTCAGCTCTCCAGGTTAGTTATTCTCTGCTAAGATCTCTCTCTTGGACATTGGAATAACATGGAAATTTCCGCTTTTCAGCTGCGATACCTGCAAACCCTGAGCAGCATCTCGGCGGAGAAGAACTCCACCATCGTGTTCCCCCTGCCCATGGAACTGCTGACTCCGTACCTGGCCAAGTACGCACAGATGATGCCACCGCCAGCACAGTTGCCGGAAAAGTCAGACGCCTCTATTATAAACGCAGCGGCCGCTTGGCCAAAGACTAACCTATAAAATATTCCATACTGTATTTCCCAGAGAAACATTTAGTATTTCTACCTAATTTTTTTTTTAATAAAAACGTCGCAAGTATTTAAAAAAATGTCCTAAATTTTTAATATTAATCTCCTTCCTAAAAGCCACAGTGTTTGCCGTATTTTTCTAATCATAAAATCAAGCCTGACACGCAGGACGTCAGCCCCCGTCAGCGGGGCTGCCCACTTGTTCCGATCGCCACTCCTGTAGAGTTGCCACCTAGTCCTAGCACCGGTAACGAAAGGAAAAATAGCTTCTGCCTTGGCGGTTTCCTTAAATCTCTTTGTAATCACAGCAAATAAACATTGGCCGGATCTACGCCCAAAGCCTGGACAGCTAGTTCCTTCATTGCTTTCTGAAATCCCGCATCTCCTGCCACGATAAGGACTCGCTGTCCGGGAATGCTGGGATTGGCGTGATTGGCCAACTCGTAGGCACCTAATCGGCCTACCTTGGCCACCTCCCTGTAGCGAAGACTCCGTCGAAATTCATGGCACTCATTTCCGCAGTGACCCGCATCCTGGCAAGCGGGGGAATCGCACAGCTGGTGGGGCAGATAGAGACAACTCTTGTAGTTCCAGTTCTGGCCAAACTCCAGCAACTCTTCGCGGAAAAAGACATGCTGTAGATCCCGGGCGCACACCAAGTGCCAGATGCGACTCATATCCTCCTCGTTCTCCAGCACGGCCCGAACTAGCGGCATTGTGGGCGCAATGGCCACGCCTTGGGCAACGATAAAGATGCATTTGGTCAAGCTGGGGTCGTTGGTGTAGTTCCCAATGGGACCCCGGAACTCTAGCAAGTCGTTGGGCTGCACGGCAGCCAAGTGCCGGGACATGGGTCCCTCCGGCTGCAGCTTGACCAGAATCCGGAACTCTCGCCGCTGGAAATCGCTCCAATAAGGGGAATATGGACGCAGCAAGGAGCCCACACGCAGCATTACATGGTGTCCGGGCGGAATGTCCAGCACTTTGTCCTCCGCCTCGTCACCGCCATTATCTGCAAAGTGTAGGAGCAGCACCTGGTCATTGGATGGGTGGGTTTTCTTTCCGATTAAGCGGAATTTCGTATAGTTCAAAATAATGTTTTGCTTGCCGGCCAGCAGGACGCGCTTGCTGGGCTTGGGTTTATTGTCCAGGATGCAGTTGGTGCAGCCATTGCCGCAGCAGTCGGATTCCTGGACGGCGAACAGTTGCCGCTCCTGATTCAGGACCTTTTCCCGCTGCTGCTCCTCCTCGTCGACCACCATGCCACCACCAGTGTTGGCCACTTTAAAAGCTAGCCAAAAGCTAGGTTTCAAGCTAGCTCTAGCACTAGGAAAATATTGTTAAGTCTTGAAATAAATGATTTTAAAACAAAATATTTTACTTAAGACTTAGATCAAAACGTTGGCTTAACAATAATACTAAATATAAGGTAAATAATAATAAATAAATTGTATATTAACAATTTCGACCAAAAATTCGCTAAGTAAAAACCCGCCGACTCTCTGCCAACACTGACAGCTCCCATCAGAGCTGCACAACGAAACGCGACCTATCGCCCCACTCATCGCTATCGGTGTCATTGTTATCGAATCGGAGCACGGGCACAACAAGACAACACGAAAAGTATGCCAGTGGAAGTGTGTAAATAACGTAAAGAAAGAGAAGTTAACAAAAAAAAAAGAAAAGAAAATAAACAGCCAGGCGACGCAGCAGATCGGCTCCAGGCGCCGAGTTCTTTGTGCCAGCCACCGAACATCCGTGCGAGAGGGAGGGAGGAGAGAGAGAAGATTGAAGTGAGGGAGCGGAAGTGGTGGAGGAGTGGACGCAGTGCGCTGGAACAGCATGAGCAACTAGTGTCCAGTTACGGTGTCCCGTGTCCAGCTCGTATCTCTCTATGGTGTCGCCAGCAACATGAACCTGGAATCGCTGTTCCGCGACTTCAATCCCTGGTGAGACCCTGTCTGGAACGGATCCAACTAACTTCATTAACAAAGTCCCCACTAATCCTTGGACTGGAACTCGATTACGATGTTTTCGTTCTCTTGCAGCAAGTTCATCGTGCACTGCAGCCTGTTCACCTTTGTGACGCTCTTCGCCCTGCGCCTGGACAACTACATCGGTGAGTAGTAGTGGCCCCGGGAGAGCTCAGCCTGATCTGATCCGCATCCCTTCGCTTAGATTGGCCTTTTTGGGCCATTTTTACACCGCTTTGGATATGGAAGAGCACCGCCATCCTGGGCGCCATCGTGGGCGCCATCGTCTGGTGTCGCTATCCCCACTATCGGCTCGAGGGCGACGCCTACACCCAGTTCAAGGCCATGCTCATATCGCTGGCCCTGCACCTAATCCTGCTGATGTTCGAGCTGCTGGCCTGCGATAAGCTGACCTCGGATCGCCATCTCTGGGTGCTGGTCTTCATTCCCCTGATCTTCGGGTCGGTGGTCAGCGTCGGAGCCTGCGTGTGGGCCGTCAAGCACGATCGCTCCTTCGAGCTGGAGCTCTTCCTGGCGGTGAATGCCCTGCAGTTCGTCTCGCTGCCCCTGAAGCTGGATCGGTTTGTCTACTGGAACTGGGACGTGGTGTTTGTGCCCATGTGGATCGTGATCTGCCTGAGCCTGGTCAGCGTCCTGTACAACATCATCTTTTGCGGGATCATGATGCGAACGCCGGAGGTCTCGCTGCAGCAGAAGAAGGCGGCCTTGAATGCGGCTGTGGGCAATATATGCACGGTGCTGCCGCTGCTCTGTTTCCAGGTGGGTCCAGGTCAACTTTAATCCCTTCCTTCTAATCTAATCGTATCCCCCTTTAGGTGGTCATCTGCGACAAGCTGGATGGCGAGCTGAAGTTCCCCTACATTGTGGTCTTCTCGCCGCTGCTCGTTTCCATTCTGGCGCTGATCATACTCAGCTTCACGGCCAAGGGCGGCAACATGTGGTGGTTTGGCATCCGCAAGTCCTTCAGCCAGTTCCTTTTGTCGGCCATGCCCTTCCTGCAGGAGTACGGCAACATTAGCTACCACCCCGAGACGATCAGCAACGCCGGTCAGTCCGTGCCGCTGGACGCCACCTCCTCGTCGACGAGCACGGGGACGGGCAGCGAGCAGCTGCACGAGTTCGGGCGGCACGACAAGAAGGGCAAGAAGGCGGCCAAGAATGATATCCTCAAGCCGGTGGTCCCGTTCGTGAGCATCGATCTGCCGGACTAGAATGCACAACCAGAGAGCACGCACTGCACACGGAGCTACAGCAGCAGCAACAATAAATAGCAAGAACCACGTAGTTTTAAGGACAGACTCTCAGCACAAAACAAAACAAAACACACACGCGCACCTTCGTTCAGGTGTTAACATCAACACACACACACATCGGCCGTAGCTTTTAGACTCGTACTGAATTTTAATTGTAAGCCAAATGCTAACACCGCCACCCAGCACCCATCCATCCACTCCCATCCCGCTCATCCCCTCCAGGCACTCCTAGCATATAGTAGCTGTACATGTACATACAGACACTGACCAAGATCCCAATCCAAATCCAAATTTCAACTTGACTTTCTCTTACACTTTGACCTCAAAAACCCCCCTGTGTGTACATGTCCAGTTACTATATGCTATCGACGCTCACGCTAACCGAAAAGCCACGAGAAAAGTGTAAATAATTTACAAATTACATGATTAAACAAAAGAAATATCTACTTAAGTGCTTCCAAAAACAAAAAATGATAGCTGCATTTATTTCTAAAGGGGAACGGATACCTACCCATGACCAAAGGCATTCGAATCTTGAAGATGCGTAACGCCTTTTGATATTTTTGCACTCGAATTTTTCCTGCAGGCTCCAGGCTCTCTTGAAATTTTGTTCAAAAGCCAGAGAGGGAGAGAGCGTGCGAAGGTGCAGAGCGTGCGAGCTGAGAGCGGGAAATTCATCGCCACCTGAAAAATAGCTTGCATATTGCAAATCAAATGTATGCATGCTTATATTGGTCTTTGGTTACCTACCTATAACCCTTATATTACCAATATAAAACATATAAATCAAAAGCTCACTGAATTAATGGAGAGAGCGGAAAATTCGTAGTCAGCTGAAAAATAGCTTGCATATTGCAAGTCAAATGTATGCATGTTCCGGCATCTTAGTGATTATATTGCTCTTTGCTATAACCCTTATATTGCAAATATTAAACATATAAATCGATAGCTCAGTGATTCAATGATTATTTCCCCCCCTACCCTATAATTTTCTATAATACCCTAGTTTTTTTTTTTTGCAATCAAAGATGTATATCGAATCGTTCAGGATGGTTAAAGTTTATTATTTTTGCCACCTGCTTTAATATTAATTAAGCCTAAAATAGAGAGGTTTAATCAAGATCTTGTCCGATATATATATATATGTACATATATCTTAGGGAGTATATTTGGTATATATATCATCTAGCTTAGGTTCTTGATCCGCATTCACCATACGTACTTATTTATTGATCTAGTCTAGAAAAAGCTTTCAATAATTGTGGTATTAATCTTTATTTAAATTAGGAAGCTACAAAGTTTACATATTTTCATAGTTTTTATATTTTTTCTTAATGGTTTTCTTTTGCTGTTCTCTTGCGTTGTTGCTGTGTGTCGCCTAAAAAGTTATATATGCAAAGGTAAAAAGTTGCATTTCGTAAAAAAACCGCTATGTATAAAATCAATCGATGGATATATCCCGAACTGGAAGTACAATATCTTTCAAGGGAGCCAAAAAACAGAGAGAGAGAGAGTGAGAGAGTGAGGCACGTAAACGGATCAGAAGGGGCTAGCGAGATGAGAGACGGGGAAATCTTCGATCTAGGGAAGCGAGCTAAACTCAGGGCGTGTAAACATTAACAATAATAATTAATTCAAGTATATGTGTGTGTTATTTGCTATTGCCCAACCATCGTATATCATCGTACATCGTACATACAAATCGTGTGAGAATTAACAATTGTTTCATTGGTTTAGCTACATTTTTGGGGAATACAAGTACAAAGGCTACTCCTCCTGGCCCGGCATAATAATAATAATAATATTACTTATGGAATAAAAGCTTCCGCTTGACTCTCGTCTGTGTGTGTGTGTATAGTACAAAGTTAAATACGCAATACCCATTCATGTATCTCTCTGTTACTGTAAAGTTTTTAAGACCCTAGTCTGGTTTACAATTCGGTTAACTATAGTATGGATGATGGCGATCGATCTTGAAATAGTTTTCGGTTTTTCCGGTATGACTTGGATGCTGCCCTGACAGTATTCATTATTTATTTGTTGCTATTTAAATTGGCTATAAGAACAATTGTTTATTTGCTACTCTCGGTTTTTTAAGTCAGACATAAGAAGGTGTGTTCCGTTCCAGCTCTACGTTGGATTTACTATCTCACGAACAGTGATGGAAAAGGTAGTATTTATATAGAAAGAAAGAAAATACCTTGCGTTCATTGGTTCTTAATGAGATATCTTTTGGGGGTTTATGTACTTAAGGCTGAAAAAATCGATTTAAAATCGATATTTGCATACAAAAACATCGATGACTTTCGATTCTTTTTCAGCAATACATCATAAACTGTTGTAAGGTACTCTAATATATATTTGCCTAGGCTCGAAAGAAAGAAAATACCTTACGATTCTTGGTTCTTAATATTGAACTTTTACTTAAGGTTGAATAGATCGATTTAAAATCGATATTTGCATACAAAAACATCGATGAGTTACGATTCTTTTTCAGCATTTCGATCTTATTAAGAAATAAGCAAGGGGGCTTAAGGCAAGTGTGAGTGAGTACTTTCTCATAATACTAAGTAACTTAATGAGTTAATTAAGGAATTTAAGAAATACCTAGACCTTCTCTAGACTTCCCATCACTGTTGTGGCCCAATCTCTTTGGTGTTTGTGGTTCGTTCGTTGCCCTGAATGTCGCAGCTTAATGTCTATTGCCTGAATTCTAAATGGGAGGAATTATAAGGCTACTTCCCCTTGCTCGTATTTGGTTTTCTTGTTCTTGTATAAACGATATGTACTAAGTGGTAAGTAAGTTTTATACGACTTCTATTTATTTGTTTACTTTACTTTACGTTACGTTACTTTACTAACAAATGAAACACTGACGCCGCTTGTCCTTGGATTCGATTCGAAATTGACATGAGATCTGGCGAGCTGCGATCTACCCTATTGTTGGTTTTTTCGGTTTCGGTTTCTGTTTCGAGTGCACTTAGTCCTTAGCTAACTTATTTAATGTGTATTCAGAATGTGTACATACTTTTCTTGTATATTTATATAATTATTATAAATTGTGGAACTCTATGGAACATTTCGCTTTCGCTTACTTTACGGTCGTTCGGTTGTGTAGAGAGGAGAATCGAAGTAAATAGAAGAGTTTTCTTGTTGTTTTTTTTTTTTTGGTATGGAAGCGCTTAGTTTTTAAAAAGTTGAAGAAGTTCGTTAATTGTACGTTTCGTATGGGAATTACACACAACACACTGTGCACTGTGCACTGTGCACTGACTGACACCGATCTAGTCCACTTTCTGGCGGTTGCTCAAGTACTGGGCGAGATTCTCACGGGGTCCCTGCACAATGATCATGAACTGCGAGGGGAAGTCCCAGATTATGGTAAAGTGGAACAGCATGTTGGCGATGGCGATCAAGTACTCGAAGAACGCGAACCAACTGAAGGCTGTAAAGGGAGAGAAAAGAAGGAGAATTCAATTAAACTCAAAATCGAAAATCAACCATTCGACTTACCCAAGTCGTGACAGTAAAAACGGTGTTTGGCAAAGAACACCAGCAGCCCAATGGTGCTCAGAATGGAGACGACAAACAGGATCTTCTTCCACTTGATGGACATGCGCTGCTGTTCGCTCAACGATTGTCCGGCATTGAGGATGCCGTTCAGCTTAATGGTGGCCAACATGTAGCACAGCGAACAGATCATAAAAGTGATGAAGATTCGCTCGTGAACAGCTACAGGTAAATAAATTTAGATGGGATCAAGGGGAAGGTAAGGAAACCTACGGTAGTTCTCCCGATTCGATATATAGGTGACACCGCCCAGGGCCGCGATCTCGATGCAGTTGAGCACCAGGATCACCGTGATCAGCAGGCTGGTCTGCGGCACTAGGGCGGGACTGAGCCGCCGCAGCTGGGAGCGGTAGTAGTTCTTGTAGACGAAGGCGATGGGTATGCGCGGTCCGATGTGCAGCGCGATGCTGGAGCGCCAAAAGTAACGCTGCGGACTGACGCCGGTAATTGCACTTATCGAGGGTATTATGTTGTAGACCTGACGGAGGTGAGAAAGGGGATTTACTAAGGAGGCTTTAAAGGTATTACAAGTTCCCCCGAAATTTATATATTTAATTGGATGCAAGCCTACATAAAATTGTAATAAACAAAAAATGGCTTTAAGAGAAAAATTGAGTAATTAAAAGTACAAAAACAAAACCTACATATTGTCGGCGACAAGAAACGCTTGCTATGGTTTACAAAAACAAAAATTACACATCCCGAAGAAATTAAACGCTTTCTAAACTTAGAACTGTCAGGCTCTGATTTTCACATCCGGTGCCCACCCCTGGTTTTTGACATTTAAGCACAGGAAACAAAGTTAATTATAATGATGTACATATACATTTCAAGCAATTCCTTTTATCCCCTAATTAAGGCTAAGTATTTAAGCGGGAAGCACAATAAACTAATGTGTTTCTGAGATAATTAAGTCTAATTTGTATGGTTCTCAAAGAAGAGACACGAAATAACTGCCATCTTTGTCTTCTCTGCGTGCAGCGCGTTTTAAAAAAATAAAAATAAACTGAATTTGCGTGTCTGTCTCGCAAGGTGTCCCCCATGGGGCCCACAGTGATTTGTTGGCCAGGGGATTAACTGGGATTGGAGCCAGTTGACCATGGACACTCCCAGTCGGATTCCTGTTCAAGGATAAATAACTCACGCGGCAATGTGTCTCGTGTACATCGTCGTACTGGAAGACGTAGGCGGTCACAAAGCACGTGAAGAGCGTCACCAAAGGCAGCAGGGCGGTGACGACGCAGATCTCATGGAAGCTGGCCAAATAGTGGATGGCCACCCCCTGATCCTTGTGGTCCAACTGCTGCGTGGAGCCAATCGTTGTGCTAATCTGTAATATTTATTTAAGGGCATTACAATCGAGGTTGTTGCGAGGCAGATGCTCTAGGGGTAATGCCACTGTAGCTTTATATTTAATAAAATAATTTAAGTGTTAATACAACTACTTAATATCGAAAACGGATTATGATTATGAGCTGTGGGGGTTTTGTAAATATGAAAAGCAACAGTGGGATTACCCCTGAAATGAAGGGGCTTTTGATCGCTGGCTTTAGGCCATCAGCCTTACCTGTTATTCGATTTAGCTAAATGCACAACAACAACAACAACTAAAAAGCGCTAAAAACAAAGGTAAGAAACAAGAAGTGGTAGGTGTGAATAAATCAATAAACAAAAGACAATGAGGCGGCCACGGCAAATGAAACGCCATGAAACTATGCGAATGTGCCAACTGAGTGTAGGCTGAATAATGAATGAGGTCCCGCATGGCATCCCAAATTGGATGAGCCGGAGTTATAAATAAAACAGTCCTTGAGAGCTGGCTAGGTAGTGGTAGTGGTAGTGGTATCTGATCTGGGGGTGGCAGGCAAGGCCGCTCCTGGCAAGGCCTCTCTCGCTAGCGAGCTGCCTCGCTGACTCTCTCGTTTGGAGCGAAACCAGCAAAGGATTAAGGGCCAAAAATAGATGAGCTTGAGCCTGACGTAATCATCATCGGCAGCTGCTGCTGCTGGCCAAAATTAATTAGCCCGAAATGATTAGGAAGTTGGCCAGGCGTCAGGAATGAAATTGAAATTGAAATTGAATATGCGCTGCGATTAAATCCGAACCGGAGGTCCCAGCAAGCCGGAAGCGGGCGAAATGCTGAGCAAGTTGCTAAGAAAATAGGCGAGCGCACCCGCAAGGACATGTCCCAGTGGTGGCTGCCAGGCAGGCAGGCAGGCAAAATCGAATAAATGATTAAAACCAGGAACACAACAAACAAGCGCCGCAAAAGTAAATAATACGCATTTCCAAAAATTAGGCAGAGCCAGAGAGGGAAATAAATGTAGGAAGCACGTGAAAGGTTAAGAAAGATGCACCGAAAAAAAATAATAAGTGCATGGAATAATCAACCAATTTGATATTACTTATTTATAAAAGAGTGTATAAGAGTGTTGTTTTCTTTTTATATTGTTATGTAATTTCTCTATACTTAAACATTAATAATAATATTCTAGGGTGCTTACTCTTAGATAATAATAATATAATTGTAAACCATAATGCGTGTTTTTTAAGAAATCGTAGAATTTCGAAATTGTTCTTTGAATTAATTGTATTTTCCAGAAAAAGCTTATTGCCATTTGACCGGATACAGGCAAAGGGCCACATAGCTAGCTATTTGTTCGGAAAAGGTAAACCACACATAACCTTGTCGTAAAAGCAAACCGGGTTTCTCGACGCCTGTTATTTTATCTGAACGAGAAAGAAGAAAGGGGTGCTGTCCGCTGTTCAGCAGAGCTTTATCTGTCCGATAAATTTTAACAGAAAACGGGAAAACCGCTCTTATATTCTTAAAAAAAAAAATGTATAAGGTGTATTTGTTGTAGTCGATCCAGGATTTCAAAAAAGTATTCCTTGATAGAATGGATTTTCTTTAAAAAGAACTTCTTGCAGACTCTAGAAGCAGGCTTTAATTTGCAAGTGTTTCGGAAATCCACCAGCCTGCTTTCCCAGCATCCATTGATAGATTAAATGAATTTATTTTGAGTTTAGATTAAAGTCAAGGCTGTTTTTTAAATATTTAAAATATAAATTTGATCCATATGTAATTTGTTGTAATATTTTCCAAATGCGGAAAATAAAAGAATCAATAGCTTGGCACATGTCAAGGATTAATGAATGAATGTTGAATATATTTACAACGTTTTTTTTTCCCGCTGTGGAAAGGAAATGGGGGTGGGGGGGTGGCATGCGCGGTGGCTGCGGAAAATTACAACAAACGAGGAGCCGAGGAGCATGGCAAATAAAACAGGCGGGCATACACACGCACACACAGGCGCACACTTCATCCACACTCCCACACACAGGTTTTTATGCGAGCTCATGACGATTGTAAAGGGACGGCTGGCCAGGGGGAGGGTCTGGATACTGCCTGTTGGGGGGTGGGGGGAGGTCAGGTCACCAAGCGTGCGCTGCCTTCCGCTTAATGTTATATAATTTTTGGCCAGGCCAAACAAACCGTAAATATGTACACACAACAACACACACACACACACATGCACGGTTAAAAAAAATGTAAAAAAAAAAAAAACAATTAAGAAGGCATCTCTAACTGGGTTTCGCATTACGCCTCTCACCCCTGCTGCTGCTGCTGCTGCTGCTGTCGTATCACCGGATCCGGGTCCTAGGCCGTCACCGGAGCAGCTGTTCCCGCCGCCTCCGCCGGACCTGGACGCCCCCGCCTCCGACTCCGCTCCCTTCCCGCTATCTGACGCCGATGACGTCGCCGGGTCCGTGGTCCGCTGCATTTTCTGCGTCCGTTCGATTGTCGGCTTTGGCTTTGGCTTTGACGTTGACGTTGACGTTAACGTTGGCGTTGCTGCTGCTGCTGCTCGTCGTGTGCCCGTCGATGCTATTTGGCATAATTTGCATGCCCCAACGCCGCCGTCACCGAGTTATGACCGCGCGCGCGCCTCTCTCGCAACTGCTGCTCGTTCCGTTCCGTCTTCTTTCTTTTTTCCCTTTTTGCCCCCGTTATTCCGTTTTCCGCTTTTCTATCGCCTTTCTCCTGGCCGCGCACCTGGATGGTCACACTGGCCAGTGCCAGCCTCACTGCGGGGGGGTCACACTAGCAGCCGGAAAGTTTTCCAGCCGTGTACCGTTAATTTGCCGCATATCGATTACATATCGTATATCGAATAACGAATTTAACTTAAAATTACGATAATAAAAATAAAAACTAGGAATTTTCTTATTTTTAGGGGAAAAAAATGTACTTTTGTTAATAGAATCAAATTAAATGAAGAATATTCCAACAAAATTGCTTACAAACTACGATTATTTGTGTGGGCAGAGATTCAATTAAAGAAATATATACTTTTAAGCAGAGAACAAAAAAAAAGACTTTGTATACACTTTTAGGCATTGTTATTTGTTTGTTCAGCGTGAAAACTACAGTTGGTTATTTTTAGCCTTGCCTAATGCATCATTTTGTTGATAAACCAACAAATTCTAGGTACAAATATTTCCATTTCGAACAGCCACGAAAATAAGTATTACATCGCCCGTATTGGTTTTACTTGGTTGCGTTTTATTGAAAAACTAGTTTCTCTGTTACAATATGGATGTATGAATGCGTTTTTTCTTGTATTTTTGATCATTAATTAGTGGATGATGCTTTAAAAAGAAGTAAATAAACGTTTGTCTTTTTTTCATACAAAAAACCAAAAATGAAAAAAAATATTCCCCGAAGGAAGTGGCTCTTGTCTCGGTTGAGAGGCTCGAGAGTTAGTTGGTTAAAGTAGTATTTATATAGGTTTCGGAGAACTTCATGTTTGGAACCGCCTTACTTAAATAGCTAATTCAATAAATTAAGATCTCTCCCGGATTTCTCGTACGCTATATCTTAAGTTTCTCACACTTAAATTAGTGGCTGTGCTTGGCTTACAACCACAGCTGGCCGCCGGCTATCTCCAGCACCATCTTCTTGCGGAAATAGTCCATGTGCTCCTGAGCGAAGGTGATCGGGGCGTCGCGCGTTATATACTCCGCGAACATGCAACTGAAGACACCACAGTCGCTGCCGTTGGTCTGCTGCGGCACATTCGGCACGCTCTCGATCTTGAAGTCGCTGGTATCGAACGGCTGCTTGCGCTTGTCCAGCGACTCCTGCCGCAGGTACGACTCCAAAGCGTCCAGCACGTTCTGGTTGGGCTTGCCCATCGAATCGTAGTACCGGATCGTCTTGTTGCGCATATGGATAATGGCCATGCACCAGTGCACGCCGTTGCAGTGCACCGGCACTGGGATAATATCCTTGCTGAATAGATCCACCTTGCGCGTCCAGCGCTTGACGCCTCCATGGCCAGTCTGCAGGAGGCGTGGAACAAAGAAGGTATTCATAGCGTACACGCTGGGCAACTCGCCGGCCCGCAGCTCCGAGCGCTCGGTCAGGAGGTTCATGTAGAAGTTGATCACCTCGTCGTTCAGCCAGCTGCTGCCGAGCAAGGTGCGGATGTCGCTGCGATGGATCTGCAGACTGAACTTGGTCACAAGAACCTGCAACGGGGAGGCGCAGGAGTTAGGGAGTGCTCTGTAAAGCATACTTTTGCTGTAAGCAACTCACCTGATGAGCCGCACCCTGGATCAGTTCGGTGTATCGCTTCATGTGCTCCTCGGTGAACGGAATAAACTCCGATTCCTTCTTCTCAGCGGCCTTGTCCACCGAGCCGATAACGAGCAGGGGCTTGTGGACCAGGCGGAACTGAATCATGCTCTCGCGCAGACTTTGCTCAAAGGCGCGGCGGGCATCGCGAGACTTGTTGGCCCTGAAATTGAAACAAACCATAAGAGGAGCCCATCCAGCCAAAGACAGGGCTAGAAACTCACTCGGATTGCGCCAGCTCGCGACGGTGATCGATCTCCTTGCGCTGTCGCTCTATCTTCAGCTTAAAGTCCTCGGCAAAGTTGTCCTTGAAGAAGACGCTATTGGCGAAGCGGCGCTGCATGATGTCGGCCAGAGCCACTGTGGTGTTAAGCGGCGAGCTAGTGGAGTGTAAGGGGCCGCTGCAGAAGAGTTTGCAATGAATACATTTCAATGGGGAATTACTACATGCGAATCACTCACTTGTGGTTGACCAGGGGCACAGCCTGGCCCTCGCCATCCGAGCTATCATCAATGGCCTGGACTACATCCGAGCCCTCGGAACTGCTGGAGCTGGATATGCTCTCGGTGCTGGATAGGGTGGACGCATGGCTGGTGATGCTCCTGGGGCTGTTGATGCGCACAAGCGGCGGTGGCTGCGGCGTGATCTTGCGCTGCTCGCGTTCCAGCAGCCTGGCATAGTCCGAAAGCTCACGGTTGTTCAAATGGTTGTTAACGGCTCTCGATGGCAGCGGAGGAGGCGGCGGCTGCTGCTGCTGCTGAGCTGGAAGTGGTCTGTTCCCGGCCAGAATGGAGCCCCAGGTGGCAGGCTCGGCGGGTCTATTCAAAAGCTGCAGCGGCGGTGGATTCGGTCTGCTTGTGGTCCGTATGGCCGACTTGTCGTGGCAAAGATTGCGCAGCAAGGCGAGGTATTGGTCGCGCTCCGAACGACGCTCCTCCTGGTTCAGCAGGCTGTCCTCGACATGCGGTGGCGAGCTTCTGGGGGCATGATGCCCATTCATCATGCGGCTCTCGGGGAAGCCGTTCTGTCCCAAGCGCACCGCATCCGAATACAGCAGCTGGGGACGCACCGCCAGCGAGGAGGTGGTGGAGGAATCGCCAGTCGGGGCTAGCGGCGGCGGCGGTGGCCTATAGGAAGCCCCAAGGCCATAGTTCGGGGAGAACGGCTCATCGTCATCCGAAAGGTCAATGGGTATGTTGGGCGCATTGTTGCGCACGCGCCGCTGCGTAATCGTTGGCTCATTGAATATGGACAGACGCTTGGCGCTCTGCCGCTGGCTCTCCCTCTCACGTTCACGCTCTGCCATGGACCTAGTGGGCGCGTAGTCCTCGGCAGCCGCTTCATTCGTTATGAAGCGCGGAAAGGAGTTGTCTACGCGTCGGTACTTGATCAGCGGCGGTTCGTCCTCCGCGGTGCTGCCAGGAAATAAAGAAAAAAACAATTTAAACAGACTTTTAAAAAGGGATTTTAAGAAAAATACGGGGAATTTCCAGCTCTGATTTGGAAGTAACTTCGAAGGGGACGTTTAGAGCAAGACTAGCGTTTCTGGTAACTCTTAGAATTTGGATAGGGATAGGAAAATAACTATAACTTGGTGTTTGTGCTAGAAAGCCACGAACAAATTAACAAAATAACGTTTAAAGACAAATAAATATGTTCGATAAATGTTAAACTAAGCATTTTCAAAGGTTAAAGTAGGTAAAGTCTCTATCAAAGACATGTTACAGGTTAATACTCGAAAAAAAGGGCTCTAAATAGGAAAATAACTATAACTTGGTGTTTGTGAACAAATTAGCCATTAAAATAACGTTTAAAGACAAAGAAATATATACGAAAACTGTTAATTAAACATTTTTAAAGGTTAAAGTAGGTAAAGTCTCTATCAAAGACATGTTCCAGGTTAATACTCGAAAAAAGGGCTCTAAAATCAAAGAAAAACTCAGGAAATGCTCACCGTCGCTTCCGGGGAAAACTACGGTTGCTCGGCTGCTGTTGGTCCCCAGCGGGACCAGATCCGGAGCCGGAGCCCGCCTCGTCCGGGTCGGATGGTGTGTCGTTGTGCTTTACCCAGCCGTTTAAGATGTTACGGATGCGTTTCAACAGATCCAAGCCCATCGGATTGGCTTGCTCGCTATAATTCCAGTTGTATGGCCAGTCGGTGGAGCCTGCCGGCTGAGCACAGTTTAAGCGACGCTCACTGAGCCTGAGGAGGGTCTCGCTTTCGAAGCCCACAGCGATTTCCTCGCACAGGGACCAGGCTTGCGGGTTGCCGTCGTCGTCCACTAGAAGCTGATACACATCGAGCAGCTTATAGCGCAGCAATATGATCGCGTTGATCTCCGAATGGACGTGCAACTCCTCCCGGTTGTGTTCGGCTGTCAGGAGTTCGCAGTTCTCGCGTATGTAGCAGAGACTTTCGCGGACGGAGTTGGCAAGGAGATCAAACTGGTTGTTGTCTGCTCCTGGACTTAGTGCGTAGCTTAAGAAGTGCTCTTCGCCGTTGGGGGCCTGTAGGAACTGCAGATGCTCTGTTCCTGGACTCTGTGCGAAGTTTAAGAATAGCTCTGCGCGGTTGGGCGCTGGTTCTGAATGGGAGGGCGGCGGGTATTCCCCCTGCTGCTCCTGATTAGCGAACTGCTGTTGGCTTGGAAGCTGCTCTTCGTAAACTGGAAACTGCTCCTGGTACACGAACTGTTCCACGCCTTCGACTTCTTGCTCGGGCAGGGAGGGTGGAGGCGTTTCCTGCTCGACGACGACAAAGTGTTGCTCCTGATGGGGAAACTGCTCTTGGCTGGTAAACGGCTGCTCTTCGTAAACCGACGGCTGCTGGTAAGCGAGCTGCTCCTCTTGAACGTACTCCCCGTAGGTCTCGAATCTCAACGGAAGCCCAGGCTGTAGTCCGGTGTAGACCTCTTGCTGTGCATGGTTCTCCGCGTCCTGCTGGTAGTATATCTCGATCTGCTCGCTCTCTGCCGGCAGATACAGCTGCTCCAGCTGCTGATGCTGCTGATGCTCCTGCTGCAAATCGTATTCCGGCACGTAGGCGGTCAAGTTGTAGAGCTGCTGCTGATGCTGGACATGGCCACTGGTGGCGGGCGAGTAACGGGTGTCCTCCTCTAGCAATCCAGATCCATGTGGGCCTGCGTAGGATTCGGATGCGTACTCAATGTGCCCGATGCCATCGGGTGTCAGCGACATGCGTGTTGGGTTAACGCTGCCCCGAATAAAACCTGCAACGGAACCAGGGCGTCGTGAGCGTTCGCGAAAATACACGAATGTGCAAAGAAAGCCGGCTGAAAGCCGACCGCTTCTTCCCGCTTTTCTGGCCGCCCGGAAATGTCTGCGGCAACTTGCCGCCTGGGCCCCACCGAATACCGTCCCGCCGTTCACTTACCGCTTGATATGCTGGTGTACACTTTGAATTTGGACACGGTGCACTCGGGTATCGTTCGAAGGCAGACAAATTAACGAGAATTAACAATAAAGAATTTTCATTCTCTGGCGTGCTGGTGGTAGAGTGACCGTAGGCAGGGGCCTCGCAAAATGTCACACAGCAAACAGTGTTGCCAGATAAGCTATTTTCTGGCCAGATCTGACCTTTGGCTATTTCTTACAAATAATTTGCTATGTTTTTCTGTTTTGATATGTTTTCTACAATTCTTAAATAATATATTTGAAATGCAACGAATTGCTGCTATCGATACAAATACAATATGTCTATAACGACTATTCTACTTTGCAATTCATTAACAAATCTAGCAGTTTTTGTTGGCCTGCTCGCTTTAAAAAATATGGAATTTTCTCCTGTACGGCAACTGGTAACACTGGTCGAACAAAACGTAACCAAAGCAAGCAAGTGAACAAAAACGATATAGCTGTCTCGCTCTATCTCATGCAGGTCATACGAAATCACGAATTAGAAGCAACTAACTTTGTTCATTTGTTGTTTACCAATATAAAAGCGAAATAAAGACGTTAAGGAAGATTGAATATAAAATGTTAACAAAATTTTACAAATTTGTTTCTTTGCCAACTGATATATCCTCTACTGAAAAATGAACCTTACTATTGTACATACGTATATTGATTGTTAAGCCGTTGTAGAGGCTGGCCGCCACCTGCAAATCCATTATTTCCTGGCCGTAATCGCGCGTTGTTTCGAATTTCGGTAAGTGACTAGTTCCAAGCTTATTCCGCTTATGCTGACGCTATCTTGACGCACATTTACTAGCACACATGTTTCAGTATATTTTGTAGAGCTGTCAAAGAATCGATATTTGAATACATCGATACTCTTGATATCGATACTTGAAAGCATAGATATACCGCGATCCTACTTTTTCGGTTTTTTCTTTTCTTAAGCTCCGTACTCAGACACACGAAAAGTGTTTCAAAGCAATACTATAGAGCGAGAGGGTGAGTATTGAGCTCTCGTTTTGGCTCAATGTTTTGGAACACTTTTTGCGTGTCTTAGTACGGAGCTTTAGGAGAGTGCGTTAACCCGTTTTTAAACGAAGAGGCCAAATAATTCTTTAAGCTGTTAAGTAACTTAAAAAAAAAAAAAATCTTGGATGTGATATTAGAGATGTGAGATCAGAATACATGTTTTAAAATTATTTCATCACATTATTAGGTTTTTGTTTATAAATACCAGTTTATCACCGATATTCGGTTTCAGCGCACTCCTCTAGTCCGATATTATTTGGCTAGCCCTACTAAAAGTTCTTTCAGACTCGCAGGACGAAACCTGAACGCGCAAATAACGTTTGCGGCCCTTTTCATGGAAATAAAAATAGATATAAGCAAAACGTCAAAACAAGTTACAAAACTTTCCAATAATGAATTGGCTCTTTATCCTTTTGCATGTTTGTACTCTCACAATACTGCTTCAAAAGTAAGATGGCGTCAACTTTATTTGATCTGATTTTGAAATCAGCGATATATCGATACTCAAAAAATTATAGCGATACTAATGCAAAAACAAAAACATCGATGTATCGATATTAGTATCGATACTTTTACTGCTCTAGTATTTTGAGTTAACCGTATCGTATTTTTGAGCGGGCGTGTTCTGGTCACACTTAAGCTTACATCTGCATTAAATAAAAATTACTATACTTTTATATTTGTTAAGATTTTTCAATAAAAATCACCATGTCCGACCTCGAGAGCCTGTCCGGCAACGATAAGGAACTGCAGGAGTTCCTCATGATCGAGAAACAGAAGGCGCAGGTCAACGCTCAGGTAAGATCCGCTTCATCCACCGCTTAAATAATAATAACAATCGCCGTTTGGCACTCGCAGATTCACGAATTCAACGAGATCTGCTGGGAGAAGTGCATCGGGAAGCCGAGTAACAAGCTGGACTCCGCCACCGAGACCTGCCTGAGCAACTGCGTTGACCGCTTCATCGACACCTCGCTGCTGATAACACAGCGATTCGCCCAGATGCTCCAGAAGCGTGGCGGCTCCGATATGTAGGGAAGCCGGAAGAGCCTGGAAAGCCAGGAGAGGCAGAAGAGCCGGGAACTAAAAGAGCTTCCTTCACTACTGTCCTACTGTTAAATCTATTTTTAAAGACAAAAATTATCTTGTAAGCACCCATTTGACTCTGGACAGCGGAGCAGAGTTTACGCCGCATGTCTGCTGCCGCCGCATCCGGGTTAAAGAGTGTGCCAGTGCCAATGCCGAAGAAACTAGAAATCTTGTACCATATTACTAACGTTTCAACGGCCCCGACACGCTGAGCGATACCAAAATAAATACAAGTTGCGTTTTGTATGTTACCAAATAATGTGATTTTAATAACTTTTCTATCAGCGATCATTAATTTATTGTAAGCCATCTCTAGTTCCTCTGTGGTTCGATAAAAACTGAAAACGATAGTTGCTGATAACGATTTGTTATCGAAAGAGCGCAAACCGAGAAAACGAGTTCCAAGAGAGTTTTCCACATTTCTAAACTTAATTTAATTGGAAATAAACTTAAGTTTGATTTTTTTTGTTAGTTATTTATTAATATCACTGCACAAATACAACAACTACCACACCGCCGACAACAACAACAACAACAATAGACAGACTAGGATCAACCCCTCCTCCAGCTCGAGATCGCGCGACCCCTAATCCCTGCCCTGGCAGCAGAAGAAGAGGAAGTTCCAGAGCAGGGCACTCGCTCCGTAGAGGGCTCCAGCGAGACCGACGGTGGCCTGGAACGAGTACCGCTCCACCACGTAGTGGGCGAGGGCGCCCCAAAGGAGCACCAGCAGGCCGTTGGTGAAGTGCACCGGACGCCGGATGGCCGTCCAGTTGGCCCGCGTCATGCCCATCTGAAAGACGAGCTCCTGCAGGAAGGCGGTGACCACCTGGCCGAAGCCCAGCAGGACGGCAGACACGCTGAGCAGCAGCTTCGACGTAGAGAAGCTAATGACTAAGGGCGAGAAATTTAGGAGTACTTCTCGGGATAAGTAGAAGAGTAAACTCACAGATCAGGGCCAGGCACTTGCAGAGGCTGCCCAGCGTGTGCCACTGGAGCTTGCGCTTGTAGAGGCTCGTCCCGAAGCGCGGCGTCATCAGCGAGAAGCACATCCAGGGGAAGGCCAGCAGCGAGAAGAGGAACGGGATCTCGGCGTTCTTCAGCGCATGGTGGCTGACGGCCAGGCCCGGGAGCACAGTCAGGCACATTACATAGCTGAAGATGTCCGCCGAGAGCAGCAGCGTGGTGGCGTACAGCTGCGGCACCAGCAGCGCCTGGTGCAGCGGCATGGCGATCTTGTCCAGCAGGTTCCACCACAGATGCGAGGTGACCGCCCGCGACATCCGGCGGATGCGATGCTGCAAGAGTCAGGGGTTCCAATTTGGCATTAAATACTACTGGGGGTAGACCACTCACCAGATTGGCATAGTCGGGCGGCAGGGGCGAGGAGCTGCCGGTTCCTGCGCCGGTGGCCGTTGGACTCATTGGCGTCAGTGGATAGAGGCGTCCATTGGACAGCGACTTGTGCGACGTCTGCGAGGCAGACATGCCATAGTTGTCGATGGTCGCATTGCTCGACCGCATCATGGACACCGTCTCATCCTCCTCGGGTATGATCTCCATGATCTCCACACCGTGCGGGTTCACATAGGTCACATATGCCTCATCCGTGGCCAGCATGTAGTTGCTGTGCGTGTCCACCACGGCGGCGGCCACTGCTGCTCCCGGTGTGGACGACATTGCGCCCATTTCGGTGGCCGGATTTCGCCACGACAGCGTGTCCAGGCCGTCCAGTTGATCCGCCACCAAGTTGGCCGCCAGGGCGGCTCTCAGCGGCAGGGCCGCGAAACCCGTCTCCGCCTTAATCACCGATATCCGTTTCGTGGTGAAGGCGTCCTCGCGGTGCTTGGTGATGATCAGGCTCAGGGGTATGAGATTTACCAGGAGAGCGGACATCAGGACGATCGACTGGGCGGTGCCGTACAGCGTCCGGAGGCTGGTGAAGACGAACGAGAGGAACAGCTGGCAGAAGGCCTCGCCGCACAGGTGGATCGTCTTGCGCACGTACTTGTCCTCCCGCGGTCGCACTGCCTCCAGGATGACGTGCGTCTTCCACAGGTACAGGCTGGAGCCAATGCCTGCGTTATTAGGAATATATAAATAGGTTTTTAGTTGACAGTTTTACTTAAAACAAGGCCTTTAGTTTATAAATGCTTAGCTTAGGCCTTTGTAAGCATGCTTTTTGCACTTTTGGTCGGCTTAAGTATGCTTTTTGGCATGTTTGCTTATTAAAATTATGTTAAATAAACTTATTTATTAATAATTATTATAATTATTATAAATATTATATATAAAGGGCTTTTAGTTCATAAATGCTTAGCTTAGGCCTTCGTAAGCATGCTTTTTGCAATCTTGGTCGCCTTAGGCGTGCTTTTTGGCATTTTTGCTTATTAAAATTATGTTAAATACACCTCTTTATTAATAATTATTGTAAATATTATTAATTAAGGACTTTTAGTTCATAAATGCTTAGCTTAGGCCTTCGTAAGCATGCTTTTTGCTATCTTGGTCGGCTTAGGCATGCTTTTTGGCATTTTTGTTTATTAAAATTATATGAATTATTAATTATGATTATTTATATTATATAATGAATTATTACGAATTATTAATTATTAATATAAATAATATAAAACTAGGGCCTTTAGTTCATAAATTCTTAGCTTCGGGCACTAATTCGACTTTGATAGCATGCTTTCGATCGCCTTAGGCTTGCTTTTTGGCACTTTTGTTTACTAAAATTATGTTAAATACACTTATTTTGTTGTTATTCCCGATAAGGGCAGCCTTGTGCTCCCATAAAAGCGATATAAACCAATCTATATTGATAATAATGGTGCAAAATTAACCAGCACTCGGGTGATGTGTGCGTATACGTGATATATTGCGTTGCAAGCTAAACCCCACACAATCTGAAAGCTAGTAGGGGTTTTCGTGGAATATTAATCATATAGTAAAGGCTTAAAGAAAAGCACAAATATTGAAAGTGTAGAAAACATTGGAAGGGCAACAGAAGCTATAAGAATAGAGATCTAAATCTTACCCGCAAAGCATCCGTAGAAGACTATAGCCACCACTTGTGTCGTAGTGGTAACCACAATCCAGGCGGAGGAAAACAGGATGCCGGCCACCATTAGCGAGACGCAGGCAATGAGCGTGGCCAGCAGGAAGACCCTCCGATACTGTGTGGTCTCCCTTGATCGGCCACTGTACTCCGTGTCCAAGTGCTCCATTATGGAGCGACACAGCTCCCCTGTGGCCTGGTAGACAATGGCTGGCCAGATCCTAAGCACCAGATCCTTGTCGGACTCCACCACATTGCCGTACAGGTAGGCGGGTGTGGCCAGGAAGGCCTGTGAAGTTGAAAAAATATTTAAAATCAATTCAAGCATAAGGGAGATTGTTTACAGGTATAAACTAATTTTTATAAGGCGTTACGAAAGAGGGAAAGATGCTATTTACGTGTATGGCGAAGCCGCAGAGCATGTACTTCTGTTGGATGTGCTTCTTGACCACTCGCCGCCGCTGGATGCCCGCGGTGGCCCTGGCTGTGGGCCGACGCACGGAAGCGGGGGATGCCACTCCCATGCCCACGCCCACGCCGCCGATCGCTGTGGTGGCCATCTCCACTCCTCTTAGGTGACTCTTAAGTGCTATCCTGGATGGGATCCCTTTGCAACTGGTGTCTGTGTGTGTGTGTGTGTGTGTGTGCACTCCGTCTAGCCGCTGGCATTCATCATATTCCAAGTGAAAAGCGAAAAGCAAAAGGCAAAGCAAAGCCACAGCCAAACCCCGAAACCGAAACCAAAACCGAAACGTTTAGATATAAATGGCGAACAAAAAAGACTGGCGGATCCGGAGAGCCGGAGGCACGGAGACCCCGGACTCGGAGAGGGAGACTGATAACCATCGGGGGCGCTTATCACAGCGCCAGATAGATATATCTGTGTCCACACAGAGGCGCAAGTGTATCTGCGCAGCTGCGTATCTGAGTATCTGAGTAACTGGAGCTATCTGGGCGAGTATCCGTGAGATTAACGTCAGATATGTAAAGCGTTTGCGTTTGGCGTTGGCAATTCTGTCACCGCCAGCAGCGGATTATGTTTATGGCAGAGGAGGAGTCGGAGAGGAGGTGGGAGACGACTACAGCCTGAAACTGTGAGGGATTCGCACTGAAAGGTGTTTTTTTTTTTTAGATTTTGCCAAGAAAAGCGTCTTACTTCCATTGAAAAACTCAATGCTCCGAGCCCAGCGAGTAAATAATTATATTTCTTTCAATTTATAATAAACCTTAAAGGGATTCTAATGAAATTTGAACTATTTGACATTCTTTGTAACATTTGTTGGTGCTTTTGTATGTCAACTTTAAGTTAGGAGATTAACTTGAAGCTTTTACTTAACCTAAGGCACATTTTTGTTTAGATACCAAAGCGTTTTGGAGTTCATAGAGTTCGGGATAAACAAAACATTTCATACTTTTGGGCGACAAACTCAAATTACATGGTACACAGCAAAAAAGAAATTGGTAATTAATTTAATATAATTATAATTCATTTTTAACTTAATAATAACCTAATATATGGGCTACCACGTATGAAAACTTAAATCTAACATGACTGAAGACACAATTAAATGTTGCTTCACAGATAGAATTTATAAGGAAAAATAGATTCAAAATATGAAAATATGTACTCAAATAATGACCGAGTCCATTTGTTCTTACTTAGATATGATTTGTACTTTTGTGTTCATTTTGATTATTTTTAGTCTCTAAGTAAGGAAAAAAGACTTAAAATAATTTTATTTTTTGAATCCGTTCTCAAAATGAGAATAGTACGTATTTGAGAACGCGGTTTCTTAATTTCCGGATGCCATAATTCTCTCTGTGTAGGAATATGTTGCTTGGAAATGTAGTTAGAAACATTTTAAAAACATTTCTAAACATTTCTGATGTAAAATCGATATCCACTCAATTTAAAAAACGATAACCCAAATATATAAATATTTAGAAGGTCTTTCCTTTATTTCCTTAACCATAATCGCTTCCTATAACATTGAAGATATATATGTATGAACATACAAACACTGATGACTCATTAGATCTCTTTAAAAACAAAGGATTAAGCTGTATATTTTGCTGTTTACTTTAGTGATACTTTACGTCTATTGATAACAAAGAGCATAGACTTATTTTTAATGCATTTCTACCATATTTTGTTAAATTTAAAACTAAAAAAACGATAGATGTTGAACAAGTTTTTAAATCTCCTTAGATCTCCACATTATCGGTTTTTTAGCAGCTTTTTCACATCGATATCTCGATATCCTAGACGTACGATACTAGGTAATTGTTATCGATTTAAAAGTAAAAGTATTTATTTGATTTTTCAAAATGTATTCGAATCAAAGTGGAGGGTTTAAGCAAAGACCCATTGAGACTTGCCGGAATGTCACCCCGGAGATCAGTCCGCGATGCGTCACGTTTCTTGCTGTGTGATGTTGGTCTGGAAAGATCCGCGAAAGATGGACAGATGGGACAAACAGATACAGATACTGCGCCCTGACCTCCCCTTTCTTGATTTATCTGGCGAGTTATCTTTACACACTTCCGTTTCACATCCGCGGGGGCAGCTTCTGTGGCTCGGCTTTATGGGTTTACAACTGTATTTTGCAACCCACAAAAAAGAGCGACGTCAGAGCAGAAAAACACCCTTCTAACTCTATTTGCACGATACCTGGCCGGGTATCTGTCCGGGCTATCTATCAGGCGGAGGAGGTGCTAAGCCCACAGATAAGGCTGCCAGCATCCCGGCGGAGATCGGGCTATATAATCGGCGGCGGCCCTGCCGGCAGCTCACACAACGATCGACCGACGTGGCCACCAAACTGGCAACGATGACGACCACAAACACAGTAACCACAACCTTTACAGTGCGCAGGATGACCGGCCGCCGGATCTCCAAGCTATCCACCATCCTCCTGCTCTGCGTTGCCCTGGTAAGTACCTCCGGATGAACGGGGATCCGTATCCGTGGATGGAGACGCGATATCTGACACCTGACCGTTGCTAACTTGCAGCTGCTGACCAAGTCCTGCGGCATTGTGGCGCTCAGCGGCGAGGGATCCGAGAGCTCGGGCCAGGGTCTGGGCCAGGCGGAGCCCTGGAGCGATACCACCACCACCACGATCCAGCCCAGCGAAGAGGGCAGCGGCTGGGAGACAACCGAGGCTACAGGCACCACGCTAACGCCCGAGGAAACGACTCAGCCGGAAGAGGAAACGACTCAGCCGGAAGAGGAAACGACGCAGCCGGAAGAGGAAACCACCACGGGAGCAGCTGAAGGTTCTGGCAATGGTGAGATCACCACCACAGCGGCCGACCAGGAGAGCTCTTCCAGTGGCTCGGGCGACGGAGAGACCACCACCGATGCGCCGGAGGGATCCGCCTCCACCTCAGCACCCGAGACAACTGCCTCCGAGGACACAACCACCTTGGAGCCAGAGAGCTCCAGCTCCAGCTCCTCCTCCACCGCTGCTCCGGACACCACCATTGCACCCACACCGCCCACCTTCCAGTGCCAGACGGCCGGACTTTTCCCCGACATCGGTGGCGACTGCCGGCGCTACCACAACTGCCTGCTGAATCCCGTGCTCCACCAGCTCCAGGACGTGGAGTTGACCTGCCCCAACCTGAGCGTCTTCTCGGCCAGCCTCGGCCGCTGTGTGCGTGACGTGGCCGAGTGCCCGGAGGACACGTTCCAGTGCCCGGGAGTGGGCCGCTTCGCTGGACACGACGACACCTACTACTACAGCTGCGTGGCCAGTCTGCAGGGCGGCTTCCACAAGTTCGTGGTGCGCTGCTCCAGTGGCCAGCGATTCGAGGCCATGATCGGGGGCTGCTGGCGCTACGACTGGACCCAGATCGTGCCCGGACAGGAGGCCACGGAGGTCAGCGATTTGGCGGCCATCAAGCGGGAACTGAAGCAGTACAAGGCCGAGGAGAAGCTGCGCCTGAAGGCCCAGAAGCAGCAGGAGAAGCTGGCCAGGAAGCAGCAGAAGCTGGAGGAGAAGGCCGCCAAGAAGGCGGCCAAGGAGCAGGCCAAGCAGGAGGCCAAGGCCGAGAAGGACAAGGCCAAGGGCCAGTCCATCGAGAGTCCCGAATCCGAGGAGTAGAGATACTAAATCCCCTCTTCTATGTTGGTCCCTTGCTCTAGTCTAGAGAAATTCCCTGCTCCTTTTTTTTTTGTTTTTTAATTATATTTTTATCCTCTCATTTTTTGTAATTTTTTGTTTCGTGGTATAAATAAAGATCTGGAAAAAAATTGTAGTATTTCTTACCTAGAAACCAGAAAATGAGCCAAAGAGATAACAGCTTTTCCCCAGATAAACCCCAAATACATATAGTATATAGAAGGTCACCTACTGAAATTTCTCTAAAGTTTATGGTTGATCCAGAAGAGATAAGTAAGCTTGAACAGGTGTGAAACATTCTGGATGAAAGTAAACATCTTAATTCTAAAATATATTCCTTTTTCCAGGTAAATGCCCAAATAAATATAAATATATTAGTCAAAGGTTAAGGTATAATTAAACTTTGTCTGGAAGAAATACTGTTTCTGTGGAGAAACAAATTAGAATTCCTTAAGTCACGTTGTAGCGTCTTAGCCACTTATATCTGGCTTTTTATTTAAATAAATATTGTTAAGGAAATAGTCTTATCAGGGGCTGCGTTCTAGAAACTCTGGGAAAATAAAAAAAAAAGTAGGAAAAGGATTTTATCTTAATGATATGGAGCAAATAACTAGAAAATGCTATAGTATATGTTTAATTATAATACATACTCATATATGTACAACGAAAACAGCAATTACTTGCCTAGTTAACGATGTTAGACCAAGTGGCAGCATTATTTCCTTCCTTAACGATGTTAGACTAGGTGGCAACTCTCAACAGCACTAGTGCAATTTTCACAGTGTGACCAACACTGTATGTGTATTCTTAGTATTTTTCTCCGTAAAGTAAATCGAACTTCACCCCATAAATACCTATTCCCTTGGGTCTCTTTAATAAATTAACTTGTTCCAGGCGTTTTTTTACTTGATTAAAATTTATTTTAAAAATTATTTTAATTTTTAAATGAATTGTTACTAAAATTACGCTTATAACTTGGAAGAATCTGCTATCTGAGGCTTAGTCACACCGCCAGACTTTTCGGCCACCTTCGGATAGTGGCACCGCGTCCTTATCAGCCAATCACTCGCAATCTCGGAGATTGGCCGCCTCTTTGGGCCATTCGGTCCTGGCCTGGCTATAAAAGAGCCGGGCCGATTGTCCGATCAGTTAGTCCGTCGAACCAAGTACCGATAACCCACCTAAGCGAAACCGAAACCGAAATCGAAACGCAACGAGATGTTCAAGCTGTCGATGCTACTGGGCCTGGCCCTCGTCCTGGCCCCCCTACTGATCCAGGCCAAGTCCCTGGGCGGTGACCCAATGCCCGTCTTCGAGATGGAGGCTCGCGACGATGGCAACATCGAGAACCCCACAATTCCGCCGAGCAATCCGAGTACCGCGGCTCCGGTCACCGCGGCACCCACGTCGGCTCCTGCTGAATCCACGGAGAAGCCGTTTTCGGATGCTCCTGTTACCACGGAGAAGCCTGTTACCACCGAAAAGCCAGCTACGGATGCTCCTGTTACCACCGAGAAGCCTGCCACAGATGCTCCTGGAACCACTGAAAAGCCCGCCACAGATGCTCCTGTTACCACTGAGAAGCCTGCAACAGATGCTCCTGGAACCACTGAGAAGCCGGCCACAGATGCTCCTGGAACCACTGAGAAACCAGCCACAAATGCTCCTGGAACCACTGAGAAACCAGCCACAGATGCTCCTGGAACCAGTGAGAAACCAGCCACAAATGCTCCTGGAACCACTCCTTCAGTGGCCACTGATGCTCCCGGAACTTCTGCTACCGATGAGCCCGTGACCGATGAGCCCGGCACCGATACCACCGAGGACGGCAACGATACCACCGAGGACGGCAACGAAACCACCGAGGACGGCAACGAAACCACCGAGGACGGTACCGACGGTACCACCGAAGACGATGGCACCACCACCACCGAGGACGACGGCTCGGGAACCACCGACGAGAACCACGTGTGCGGCACCACCGGCTTCTTCCCGACGGATGACTGCTCGGAGTTCATAGTGTGCGTCTACGGCAAGGATAGCGACGAGCTGCAGTCCTACCGTCGCAAGTGCCCCAACAACATGCAGTTCGATCCCGAAAGGGAGTTCTGCATGGAAGACTTCAATTGCCTGGCCTGAGAGAAATCCAGGATATGAAGCAATAAATCCTCTGCGAGTCCTAAAGCAAACCCTAACCTTTTACCATTTTTTTTTTTTTCTTATGATTACCTTTTTTTTGTGGAGTGAATAAATTCTAGTTTAATTATTATTAATTTATTGGAAATCGTATCTGGCATCTCGAGTGGTTGCGTATGATGGGGATTTTAATTCCAATTTCATTCGCATTATCCATCATAGCGATAAGGGGGCTCCCGTCTATATCTTATCGCCTGTCATTAAAGGTTCGCTTGACCGCTTGACGCTCCAATAAAAAATATATGACAAGATATGTCGCCAAGCCAATTTCCTGATCACAAATCAGCTGGAAAACTTTGAAATTGTTGAATGTGATTAATGAAAATCTGAGCAGTGTATATTAACCGATTTCGTTTGTTGTCTCAAGCTGCAAGGCTTTATATCTAATCTTTGCCGAAATATGTGCATATATTTGCAACTTTCATTCATCTTTTCTGACTTACCTTATCTTCTCTCAAGTTAAGTTAAATAACTTTTAAGAAGGCAGCACATGGGCTGTTCTTTTTCAAAAATAATAAATATTGATACTTCCCGGAAAACAATTAAAAATCTTTACACAGTTCCTGGAATAATATCTAATCTTCAGATGATTAATCTTTGATTGATCTTGACCTGTCCAAAGGCAAAGTGTCATTGATTAATGGAGTTAAATGCTCGTTATTCTTATTTATGACGTAGGCACTTACTTTTTTTTTTATATTAAAAATGTCTTTTCTAAACTGTAACAATTATTAGGCTCTATTTTACCTGATTTGTCAGGGTTTTCCAGGGAATAGTATATAATTTAGTGTCTTTAAATGAAACCCTACGCAGGTAGGACATCTCAATCTAGAATTCCCCGTATGGTATCTAATCTGTGTCAAGTGGGTATAAATAATTACCACTTATTTTCCCTTTTATGAATTGATTTATAATTGAAAATTTTGGCATTTAATACACGGAAGCGTTGGGGGTTTATTTTATAAAAAAAATCTAGAAGAATTAGTGAGAATAATTAGAGTAAACTTTCGAATTATACGGTTATGACACTGTATTAAAATAATAATTTGATTTTAACTTTATTATGGTTATAGTTTATGTTATATCTATTATACATATATATGGCTTAAATAATTATCACATTTCTAATATCTAGTTTTTAGAATATGAAGAAAACAAATTCTAATTATGGGGATATGACACTGTCTTAAAAAACTACTTTTATTTTCATTTTATTATGGTATCTACAATATTTATTGCTTATATTATTAGTATTATTACCTATTATAACCTATTACATATTATTTCTCGCAGCACCTTAATGACTTCTTCGGTTCCTCTTAATGAAGAGGCCCTTATGCCGCCTTGAAGACCGCATTCGATCACGTGCCGATGAATTCGCGGCGATAATGATTAGTGGAGGCAACCGGGTCGGTGTTATCTCGTTGGTAACTCCGTCCGTGCCTCCATGGTGCTCTCGGTCAGTGGTGCCGCCGGGTGGCCAGTGGTTAATAGACTTCCGCATGGGCGAGCACGGTCAGGTCGGGATGCGACTGCGACTGTGAGTGCGATAAGTGTGCAGGTTAACCAACACACAGCCCGATGAATTCTCAAATGAGTGAAAGTCTCTCACCTGCTCCGCTGATCGCCGGCGCAGGTTGCATAAAACTCGAGGCTTCGTTGGACAATTGCGCATGCGCGTGGCTCGTTAAAATGCCTTTTTTTTTTTGCCCCGTCCGAGCAAAAGCTCACAGGCACCGCTTGGATGCAGTCCAGGCACGTACCATCAGCTGCTCCGGCCAATCCCCAATCCCCATTCGCAATCCCCCAATTCCAGCCCCCGGATACGTGCCTAGTGCCATTTTGGCGAACGAGATGTGCCATTTGGCCCTAAACGGTCATAGGCAAATCGAGATTTAACTGATTTTGCATGCACCGAAAGAAAATAGATGGAATGATGTGATTTTTTGTTAATTAATGACTTTAGAAGATAGGTTTATAGGCTCAAAGCTATTAAAAAATATTTTTTAAATAATAGTAAACATAAATAAAGGTTTTCTTATTATTTTACCAAGTTTGATGTGGCAGGAAAACACGCCTTCATGAATTTAAAGATATCGAGATCGAGATTTAACAGATGATGATCAGAATATTGTTATTTTTAATTAATTAGTGACTCGCCAAGAAGGGTTTATAGACTGAACACCATTAAAAAATATTTTTAAAATAAAGTCAAACATAGATAAAGGTTTTCTAACTAATTTAAAAAGTGATGATGTGCACCCAAAAAAAAAGTGTTAATATACCCAAGCAGTAAAACGAGTTATGTAAAGATTTAACACTTCAAAATATCAAATGTATACTCAAAAGTATAGTTTTTATACTCTATGGTTTAATTTGTGTATTTTCAAATATTATTTTGAGACAAACCTACATCGAAAATTCGATAACATACCGCATTAGCTGGAATTTAGGGCTTTTTTGTTAGTCGTGTTAGTGATTTTTCTTAAGCCTTGGAGCAGATGAGTATAAAATACTTTCGTAGTATTACAATTAATTAGCATCCTATTAAGAAATTTTTAATACTCATGAGTATAGAATTCATGTAACAATAAAATAGTTTCTGTTGTTTTTTTTGGGTGTGGAAGAAAAACACATTTTTCTGAATTTTTGGATTAAATTTTATATAAATGTGTTTATTATTTAACTTAAAAAATAAATATTGATATATATATCGTCGTTTTTTGAAACAAATATATATAAATAGTGGGATAAATATATATTCGCTTTGATATTTTGGGTATTGGTTTCTTTTATCTTTTATTTCTCTGACTCTCTTAGAGGTTAGTTATACCTTCGATAAGCTTGAGATTATTCACAGATTGTTTTGGGTCACTTCGCTTGGTAGAGTGTAAATAAATAAATATTGACTTGTTGCGCTTTTACTTTTGCACAGTGTAACCTGAGCGGTATCGGGGTCACCTTAGGTATATACGTAGTATGTAGCCATACCTGGGCCATTCTGCATCGCGAACAGTGGATCGCTCTTGTTGACCACTTTCATTTGTGCAAACTGCTGGGGAACAATCGACGAGCCGACGACAAACATTTGCGTGCGAACATTTCGGCGTTTTTTATTTGTATTTTTGGGTGGAGACGCCTCTAGGTATTATTGTTTTCCTTTCGGGGTGTTGTGGGTCTTTGGTCCGCCCGAGATAATGGAGCAGATACAATTGTATCTTTAGACTGTTACTGACGCGCACTTGTTATGTCATTTGCACATTTACACGTTGTCGGCTCCGTTTCTGTTTTATTATTTCGTTAATTCCGTTTATCTCATGCCAGCCAAGATCACATTTAAATGTTGTACAACAATTATGCGATGCTCGGCCTGGGATGGAGATGGCGATGGCTTTGTGGCCCATTAAGATTATATGTGGCAGCCTCACTAGGAAGCTGGCTGCCTGGCTGGTTGAGTAACTCTAAACGGCGTAATAACCATGATTTGGAAATTGAGAAAATTGTCAACCCCAGTCTGGGCTGAGAGAAAGAGATAATGTGCTGGCCAATCCATCCATCGATCTGCCAACGCTTGGTGTAATTGAGGAAATCTGCGGCTGATGAGTTAGCAGGTGAAAGAAGGCAAATGGTGTCATCAAAGTACTCAATAAAATTCCAATAAAAGTAATTGCTTTCCTTGAATATATACAGTTGGCCTAAAAGCATAGTTAACAGGTTATTACACTCATAAAACAAAATAGGTCTCAATTGGACTAAGCAAATATATATGTTATTTACACATATCATAATAATGGTAATAATTGGGCAAACTTGTAACTAGTACAAATATTTAATAAAATAATAGTCGAGAGCTTAGGTAAGTGGAAAAGTTCAAGTAATTAATAAAGCAATATTTAAGAGCTTATGTAATTACAAAAAAGCCACTGATGGGCAAATGTGACTCTTGCCCTTTGACTACTCTGTGTGTCAAGTGGCTTGCTAGTTGGTGGGTTTAAGAATAAATTTAATGACTAGACCTTAAGCTAAGTTAAATAATAAGTATATTTTAATTATAGTATAATAATTATAATATTTCTTATATATTATTACCAAAGAAAGGCTTAGTTATGAACACTTTTTCGGTTATGAACAGAAAGCTTCTTGATCCCTGCTTTGTTTTCTAAGTTTTGGTCTTAAAATAATCAAATGTATTCAATTTATTGCTTAATATATTTATTTGTTTAGTTTTTATTTTATTTATTGTATGTTTAATAATTGATTGTTTATAATTTGGATTTGTTCTGACAAAATAGCTTGAATTTAATGAAAATACTGTCAGAAATATGGCTCTAAATATTGTTAAAGGTTCAATAAATGATATAATATAATATAATATAATGAATAAACATCTATATATGTATATCATATGGTAATTATATTTAGATTGAAATTAAAAAATAATATTTTAACTAACTCTTTTACTCTTAAACTATATACTCTAAAACTTTATATTTTAATATTTTTAAGAAGACTTCAACAAGATGCTCCTTAATTTCAGAAATTTCATTTTTTTTTTCGTGATTTTCCCATTAAAAATTAATCCAACTCGAGAGTGTTGCAAGGAAGCCGTGCCCCCGGGAGATCATCTGGATCTCACGAATAGCCATAGCCTGGTCTTAGCTCATCTTAGCTTAGAGATGCTGCCTCGATTCCAGCTCCAGCTTCTGTCACAGATATTTGCAACATTTTGCATGTTGCCTTTGAGCGAATGCCGCTCACGTAGCTACACTCTCTCTCTCTCTCTCTGCACAGACTCTTCTCCGTTTCTCCAATGCTCTGCCATGACTCTCTCCAGCGACACTCTCTCCGGAGTCCGGAGACCGACAGCGACAGCGACCGCCTTACCTGTAGCATTTTCCACGGCCAGCGCTCAGTTCGTGGGCGCCTGCGCGCATGTGCAGTCAGAGATTCAGATACAAGATACAGATACATCGGCGGCATCGAGAGTTTGAAGTTAAAGCCCGATTTCCGAGATATATATATTTTTGCGAGTGCCAAAGTCATAAAAGTGAAAACAAGCAGTGACAAAAAAAAATTAATAAAATATACAACGAAAAAAAGTGCCAAAAAAGTGGCCGAAAATCAAAATCCGATTTTTTATTTCGCTTTTTTGTTCGAGTGCTTGACGAGTGTGATCTGTGAAATTCTGAGGAATTTCAGGTAGCGACATCTCAGCGGTTTTACCTGCCCGAGATCGATCATCGAAGAGCATCGCAGGGGTGCGCACCCTGCCAAGTAGCACCTGAGTTTTCCCGGGAAAATGACACCCCAGAGAATGGTAAGTACCAAGAACTGGCTCTTCACTTCACACGGAACGCCACACACTCGAAATCAGGTTTACGAGCGCCGAAGGGGTCTCTCGTAGGTCAGGTTGGCAGCGAGGGAACCGGAGCGATTCAGAATTCTTCTTTTTATGGCAGCTCTCTGCATGTTTTTCGGCTATATATAACATATGCATATCACTTTCGATGGGAGCCGGGACAATGGAAACAATGGAAAGGGAAATCAGACCAGCCCAGATAGCAGCTACTTCTACTTGGATATATGTGGCTTTTTAGTCGGAGTAAAGCTGTCTGTTTCCAGGGGATTTATAAAAAAAATTTAACTATCTTTTGCGGATTTAATTATTCATTGTAATATAATAATTAGAATAAATTTAATTAAATTAGAAAATATAGTGAGGTTCGTCTTTCTACTGATCAAGCAAATGAGTTTAATATATGCAGAAAACTTTAAAAGTGATCTGAAGATTAATCAGAAGATGAAGAAGAAGGTTTGGTAAAAAAAATAACTTTAAGAGTCGCTTAGACAGTTCTCAGGCTTAAATAATCTTTCTAATAACTAATTATTCTAAAAATGTTGAACCTTGTTAGAACTTATTGGAAACAGAGCAAAATATTAAAATATAAATATATTAAAGACCAAAACTAGAAAAAAAATATACAGAATACTTATATATAATTTTTTAACAACAAGAACTTTGTGATTAAAGCCAAAAAAATGGGTGTATTCTTGTCTCTTTAGGATAATAAATAAATAAAGAGAGTAAAATTTAAATTAAATAAATAAATACATTTAAAGCTTTCTTTTTTAAACCTTGCCATTATTAAATTAATTTTCTTGGTTTACTAATCCTTTACGAAATCATCTTCTGTATTTACGAACCATCTAAGCTATTAACCACATCAAAAGCTATTTAATTGTACAGAAAAATGTATATTATTTATTAATAATCATTTAAAAAGAGCTTACCTTAACGATATTTAAATATTTGTAGCAATTTGTAAAGCAAACCGCCAATATCCATTCAACCAATTAGCTTATGGCACTCTCTTTGATGATCACTATACAAACTTCCCGCAAATTGATCTGTGATGGCATCAAAATAGCCAATTAATCAATCTGTTCGACTTGATCTCTGGGCCCAGTTCATTGAATTGCCAAATTGATCCCACAGCGATCGTGATGCCAGTGCTCCAGTAATAAAATATTGATTCATTGCGCTTCGATGCCCTTTCCCATGGCCCGAAAATTGGGTATTTACACTCGGCAAAAAATAAGGAAGAAAATATAATTAAAAAATAAATAAGTAAGAAAGCTTTATTCTTGAAATTATAAAACAGATTGACATGAGAAAGTTATAATTATATATTATAAGTTAGTTATGCTCTTAATTATGGGTTACATCGATATTGCTTTCGAGGTCTCATATCTTACTTTTTATTTTATTTATATCATATTTATAAATTTAAATTATTATAATATAATAATATAATTATTAATTAAATTATTATTTATGAGAGTAAACCAGGCAATATATGTAGGTACATTTAACATTTTTATTTACGTTATTTCCAAGCCCAATTGAATTACAACTAAAATATGAGTCATAATATTTTTCACGATATTTTTCCCTGGAAATATAATTTACCTTAAATATAATTTTTGCGTCTGTAAATACATACACATCTCTTAGATACGAATATCACCTTATCATGGGATGATCTGATGGATTTGTGAGTTCGGTTTTAGCTTGGGAACTCTGGCATGCCGATCACGGCAGATCGATGGCAACGATGGGGGTTACGCAAGAGCCAGAAAACATTACGCCTAAGTGTATTACACATCGGACATGGCCATTGCCATTGGGTGGTGGCTCCGTTCAGTCAGTCCAACTCGGTTCAGTTCAGTTCAGTTCAGTTCAGTTCAGGTAACACGCGTAACAGGTGCGTTGAGTGCATTTCAATTGTAATTGCCGTACTCGCATTGTAATTGAAATCGAAAATTGAAAGAGAGTGTTTTCGTGGCGCTTTTGCTTTTGCCTTTGCTTTTGTTTCTCCACGCGAGATGCATAACGAATTTGGATCGGCACACGTAATTGTAACAGCCCCCAAAAAATTGTGCAGAAATTGTATTGTCTTTAGGCACCCCCGAAAATATATATTATCATATGTATCGTCCATACCCGGGCTATTCCCATTGTGTAATTGTTGAATTGCACTTTATGAGGCGGCACTCTCTCGTCCGCCTTTTTATGATTATTTCTTGATTTCGGATTTATGTGTCTCATTGTTATGGGTTTTTCTTCTTTCAATTATTTTTTTTGTGTGCTTTTAGCACTTTTTTGTGTGCCATGCATCATAAAAACCAATAAGCAGCCAAGCATGCTTGTGGTGACCACTGGAGCAGACGGGCTGTCTGCGTGGGTTAAGCATGCACGGGGAGAAAATATTAGGAAATTTATTATAAAATAGGGGAGTTAGTAGGGAAGAAAGTTACTGTGGATGCTGAACCAAAGGAACATAGATAGTCACGATTAATAGTTACAAGTAACATTTTCTTAGCAAACATTTTCTAGTGCTTTTCGCCTTGTTAGCTTAAAGATTTCTTACATATATATTTCATAAACATGAGCATAATTAAACAATGAAATTTACCAAGGATCATCTGTTTTTTTACTTAACGTAAACAGTGTTGGGCACACTTAATATTTAACGCACAAAGCTTTGGGCACACTAGACTGTATCTTTTGTAGTGGTTTTTTAATAGGGGAGAACCTTAATATACTTAATTTTTTTATTAATGGAAAACACATATAATATACATTTTAAATTTAATAAAGTCTTTAAAAATGTATTGATTTTCTAAATGAGTTTTGTGATTTCCCAGGATCAACAATTACTAACTCTTATAATTCCCAAGTCTCTGTTTATATTAAACAGAAATATCTCCTTTATAAATTAAGAACCTTCTTAAATAGAATATTAAAATCCTATTAGGTAAATTTTCCTAGGACAAATTCCTGCTTTTCGCCTACACTCGTCTCCATTTAATGGCTAATTTCGATACCCATCATTTTCTAGCAGTGCAGGCAGGGCAGGGGGCCAGTCAAAGGGGGGGTTAAGGTGTCAATGACTGCTTAATGCGCTTCCCGCCAGACGCACACCGTTGCATAATCGCCAACATGGCCTGCGATGATGATGGCACCTTAATTCACCAAAGCCAACTGTCAACGCTTTAAGCCAGCTGGGCGTGAAATAGTCGGGGCGGAGACGGGCAGGAGAGAAGTGCAGTCATTTGTCGATGCGATAATTCATGTAATTGCTAAATTCACGGCAAGTGCATTTTTCAGCCTCTTTAAGGAGGAAGCCCAATAAAAAACGCAATCGAAAAACGCTCCAATTTGCACTCAGCTAGAGCTTGCCATTCGTGTTAAGTGTTGTATAATGTTTAATAAGCCTTAAGTATATTTACAATTACCTGGTATTATTACATAGGTTTTCCTAGAAATTTGTCTTTATTTTTAGCTTGCATTATTAATTTCCCTAAGTTACTTATATTATTACTTAAAACTCATTATGATTTTTGGGGACATTGCATGACTAAAAATGTCTAAAAATATATCTTTTTTTATTTCAAGCTCTCTTAAATTTAACAATAATTCTACTTTGAAGATCAAAGAGCAATAAGTTTTATTGCATTTTCCAGAAACTTACACTAGTTGTTAATGATTATTTTTTAGAAACTAATAAAGACATTGTTAACCTTCTTAAAAGTATTTTTTTTAATGTTAATTGTAAATTTTAAACATTAAATGTATGGATTTTGTAGTAATTTTAATACGGAAATGAGTCTGGCTCAAATTTTAAATAGAAATAAATATTTATAAAGTCATTCCTGCCTTTCCTAAAGCTTAAAGTATATTTATTAAACGTTTATTTAACATTACCCATTCTTAAATATTATTTACTTAGCATTATTTTCTATAGTTCCCTTTTAATTAAAGTCTACAAGACCCCAAGCTCCGCTTTTTTGGGATAGATTTCGGTTTCTTTTGATAAATGTGGGAGTTGAAAAGAGTTTCGTTAGCGATTTCCCTTGCCATATTTGCCAACTCATTGGCTTCCTTCCGTTTAGATTTTCGGGGAAAGTACTTTGCAAAGGGAAACCGCTTTATGCAAATTGCAATCAATCGGAAATTTACATTTCCCCCAAAGACTGCGTTTCCCAAATCGCGAATTGTATAAGATATATGGAGCAGTTACGAGATTTATGTGCGATATGTGATTAGCAGATTACGCATACGCCGTGTGGGCCATGTTACATGCACAGCGGCCGCAGTGGGCCAATTAAGCCAATGGCCGGCGCAAATATCTGGCAATTAACGAGCCAAGACAATATTATCATCTCTGTCCCCCGAGCCCACTTAATTATAATTAAAATATAATATCTCTCTCTCTCGCATCCATCTCATTATGCCCGAGAAATTGAGCTTCGGTTTTAAATATTTTACAGTCGCAATTTCACTTCACTTCACGCCGAGTGTCAGTTTTATTCATTTTCGGTCGCAGCCTCCGTCGTAATTGGCCAGAAGATGGGCTTTTCCTTCCGCTTTTCCCACAGATTTCCCCGGCAGAACTTGCATAACGCGAAACGAGAGCAGTGAGAAAATGCATGTCAAATAATAGATAAGTAAAGAGACGCAGTTAAAAGTCAAGACTGGCGGTCAGTCGTAACTTAATTGGCGTCACTTAGGCCAGCGAACAATCTTAATTACCGCATGGACCAAAAACCAAGGCAGGTGCTCGCCTTTTTTTATTGCCGGGCTAGGGCCCCCTCACCCCGAGCCCGAGAAAAGTGGAAAAGAAAATAAAGAGCAAAGAAAACTCGCACAACACGCAGCTCGGCGCTCGGTGCTCGTCGCTCGGCGAAAAACAAAGGAAAATGCCTAGAAACAAAAGTGAACTTCAAGTCCAAAAGACAACAATGAGAGCGCGCGGCCACGGCGACAACAACAACCACTTTTACTTTTGTTTTCATTGCGAGCCAGTTTTGATTTTTTCGCCGACTTCTTTCCTCTATTGGGATTTCGGATTTTCAACAGCCAAGTTCAGCCGACGCGTCGGCGGCACAGTGGGCTGGAGGCAGGCGGAAAATTGAAGATAACATGATTATTTTTTAGAAAATAATAAAGAAATTATAAACCTTCTTAAAAGTATCCATTTTATGTTAATGGTTTATTTTAAACATTAAACGTATGGATTTTGTAGTCATTTTAATAGGGAATAGGTATCCAATTTTAAATGGGAATACATATTTTTAAAGTTATTCCAGCCTTCCTTAAAGCTTAAAGTATATTTATTAACATAACATGTAACAAGTAAGAAAGCCTGTAGCCAAAGCTTTAGGAGTTAATTTAAAAGCTTGGCTAAATCATATTTTAATTATTTAATTTAATTATGCTTAAATGTATTTATTTATGTTTTAACTTTATACAGAAATTCAGGGTTCAATGGTCTTAAATTATACTTATTTTTTTATGATTTTGGGTGGGCCGTAGTTTAACCTATTAGCATGTTGTTACTAAATTCGGTAGCTCCAGCTCTCATAGTCTCTGAGATCTGGTATCTCTTACGAACAAAGAGATAGACGGACAGACGGACAAGCGGATAGACGGACAAACGGATAGACGGACAAACGGATAGACGGACAAACGGACAGACGGACAGACGGACAAGCGGATAGACGGACAAACGGATAGACGGACAAATGGATAGACTGACAAACAGATAGACGGCAGATGAACAGATTAACAGATGGACGGACATGGCTAAATTAATAGAAAATAAATACATATATATATATATTTTTTTTTTAGCCAACTTTAGTACTTTAGCTAACTTGAGGTTATAATCGGCTTAAGTATAAAGCAAATATAAAGGTCACTAAACATTAAAATCCTAAAATTAACTAAATAAAAAATAAAAATAAGAAAATTCCAGAACTTGCCCCACTGTGCCGCCAATTGCCCGCTAACCCACAAGGCAGGTCGTCGCTGGAATACCGGCCATCCCCAGCTCCTCGTCCCCCCTACCCCCCTCCCCCCCTTAGTTTCTGCAAAATAAAAACTAAAGTAAAGCAAGGCCCGAGCCGCAATCCACAATCCGCACAATCCATGGAGTGGAGGACCGGTTCTTTGGGGAAAAGGTTGTCGAGCGGAGTTAAGCTCACGTTGTCACACGACAATTACACGCAAGTGTCGAGAGCGAGCCCCTCATCCCCCCTCCCCTCCTCCCCTTTGGAGCGGAGCAGAGCGGAGCGCGTGTGAAAAGCGCATAATTTTTGGACGCGGACAAATTTTCACTTTTTTCCTGAGCATCTCCTCCAATTCGCTCGCTCGCTCTCTAGCTTTTCTCGCTTTTCTTATTGTTCGGCGCGGTCACACCGGATCGGCGGGGATAAAGTGTGTGTGTAGGGTGTAGTGTGTAGTGTGTGTAGGACGGGGGTCTTTAGGGGGTTAAGGGGGGAGCCCACAATGGAAAAGGGGCAGCAATAAAGTCCACAATGCGCCGATTATGCTGGCAATCTTGGGAATCGTTATTGCCGTTGTTATTATTATTATTTTTATTATTATGCCGGGGGTCTCCATTTCGTTTGTACTCCATTTTTACCAAGAGGGTAATGCTACCTATATCACTGTCATCTGGTCAATTATGGCATTGTCTTGAGTGATTTAGGCTGTGATGTGATGAGTTGTGAGTGGGTCCTGGAAGGGAAATGTTGGGTATTATGAATTAGAGGCAGTTAGTTGGCCAAGGATTAATGATTAATAATATTTATTATTATTAGTATTATAGAGATCTTTATCTTAAAGATAGATTTAATAGGTTTTATTATTATTATTATAGAGATTTTTATCTTAAAGATAGATTTAATAGGTTTTATTCTTTTGGGAATTATGGTTAAATGTTGATTAGTTCTTCCTCGATAGTTGCTGTAGAAATATAAATAAATCATGGGCTGGGACTACTTTTTCCTATTCAAATTCCTTCTCCATTGTCACTTAAGTTTACCAACCTGTTAAAATGACTTTAAGTTCTATTTGGTTACCTCTAGGTATATATTTCGTATATTAACTAAAGGTTAAATTATAAAATGGACTGTAAATGTTATCTTTGTAATACTCAAGGTGAAAGACTAGTCAAAATGGCTTTAAATTTCATTCCCTTATTTTATCAATCTCAATGTATATTTTTTTAATTTAACCTTCAGTTAATAATATTATTATAACAGGGACTGTAACTGTTAAGAGCACAAAGTGCACTATAAGGTGCAGGGACCGGGTTGTATCTCTCGTCTTTTCTCTACTTCTCTTTTAAAATTCTATTCTGTTCTCTCAATGTATAATCTCTGCATTAACCGATGGTTAAATAATAACAGAGACTGCAACTGTTAAGAGCGTCTTTTTTCTTCCTCTCTCTTAAAATTCTATTCTGTAATCTCAATGTATAATCTGTGCATTAACCGATGGTTAAATAATAACAGAGACTGCAACTGTTAAGAGCACAAAGTGCACTGTAAGGTGCAGGGACCGGGTTGTATCTCTCGTCTTTTCTCTACTTCTCTCTTAAAATTCTATTCTGTTCTCTTAATGTATAATCTCTGCATTAACCGATGGTTAAATAATAACAGAGACTGCAACTGTTAAGAGCACAAAGTGCACTCTAAAGTGCAGGGACAGAGTTGCAGATTTCATCTTTTCTTTTCTTCTCTCTTAAAGTTATATTCTGTATTCTCAATGTATAATCTGTGCATTAACCGAAGGTTAAATAATAACAGAGACTGCAACTGTTAGGAGCACAAAGTGCACTATAAGGCACAGACACAGAGTTGCATTTCTCGTAAGTTCTCTTAATTTCACTTCTTCTCTTTAAGTTTTAACGAGCGGATAATTTCGTAACTGTTAAATCACACACATTGTATTAACTGTCAGTTAATCTAACCAAGAAATACTAATATTCAACGGTAATTAAGATAACAAACCTGATTCGAGTTTATAGAATTATTAGAACTTATACATGCTACAGAGACCCCCAATTGAGAGACCTCCCCGTATGGCAATCGATGAATTTCACTTTCATCCTTCCTTGTTTTTGGAACCACATTATAGCCGTGAGACTGGGCTGTGCGTACGCCAGGGAGCTAGGAAAGTCAGAAAGCGGTAATTGATCCCCGCCAGTCGGGGCTGAAATACCGCAACAGCAGCTAATGATCGCTGAATGCCCCGCGACTGCGGTCTTCCGGGACTTGAGGATTGACTGGGATTGGCTTGGATATATGGGTAACTCTGGCCAGATGGATAGATGGATAGATGGATGCATAGAGGCTGTGTTGCATGGCACTGCGATTATGCAAAGTCGGTTACACAGATCGATCGTCAGACAATGCACTAATTTGTTTATAATGAACGGCGAGCAAGGAGCTCTGGCGCTTGGTTATGCGACAGATATGCCGGGGATGATGGGGGGAAAAACTTGTTAATTGCTCGCGTGCTGTCACAATTGCCTGGCGATTCCGCATTGCGTCGAGCGGAGTACACATCGTCATCCTCATCAGCGCCGCATTGCTCATCGCTCATCGCTCATCGCTCAATTGTGTCTCTGCTCATGGGCATGAGCAGGCAGCACCGTGACAGGCATTTCGCAAATGTCGCCTCTGCATTGCTCGCTCCCTCCCAGAGAGATCATCCACTTCCAACCAGGCACATGAGGGGCGCGTCTAATCAAATTAGCCAGCTCCATAAATTATCCACATTCGAGTGGATTCGGTGGGTCCCACCAAGGCCAATGTCCGAATCAAGCCCATCACCCATCCAAGTCCGAGGTGAGACTCATTATCCGGCTGCAATTTTCATGTCTCACGGGATGGAGCCATCATACTTTTCGCCGGATTAATGCTTGAGATGCTTGCAAATTGTGATGAAGTCTCCGACACCTTCGTTGATTTATAAAGGGAAAACTTTACACTAGGGACTGGGAACAGGGAATCCTAGAAAGTCTTAGATAAGTAAGGACTTACCATCAATCCTCAAGTATGAGTAAATATACATTGTGTTAATTAATTAATCTTACTTTTTATGAGCATAATAAACGGATTTTCAATCTTAAGGATTGATTGCCAATCAATGGTATTTATTCGATTTTTGATGTCAACTCTCTATCACTTTATATAATTATAATGACAAACCTCTTTATGGTAAAAGCATTAATATTAACACACTATGTATGTTGACATTAATTATTAATATTAAAAAAAAATAATTATTAAAACTCGAAAAATAAAGCAGGAAAACCTATAACATTTTTGTTAAACAAACTTTTATTTATTCTTGCTTATACACCAAATAAAAATATATCATTATTTGTTCAATATCGTATTAAAAAGAAAACAGAAAAATTAAAATAAGAAAAGGTGCTTGAAAAGATTTAAGATAGATTCAAGCAAGCCTCCGAATTAATTCAAATTTTTCATGGGTTTACCATGCCCAAAAAAAATAGAAACCAAGAGTTTAAACTTTCTACACGTTGTCTTAAAAATATACTCAAGCAGCTAAATTATAGATTTTATACTTCATAATATCAAATGTATACTCAATAGGATAGTTTCTATACTTTATAGTTTCAATTGTGCATTTTTGAGTATTATTTTTATACGAACCTACATCGATATTCAATAACATATCGCGTTAGCTGGAATTTAGTGCTTTTTTGTTTGTTGCGTTAGCGATTATTCTCAAGCCTTGGTGCAGGTTAGTAAAGTTTTTATACTTTCGTAGTATCAAATTAATAAGCATTTTATTGATCAATTTTTAATACTGAAAAGTATAGAATTCATGTAACAATAGTATAGTTTCTATGTCGATTTCTGTGTGCTTTTAGCACTCTTCTGTATTTCTTCATATTTTATTAAAGCTTACAAAAAAATAAATCTCATAGATTTTATACAAAATTGTATAATATTCTTAATTATTAAAAACTTAAGGGAAAAACAAACAAATTTACCTTTATATTTATACCTTTAATATTTATATTTATGTCAACATAAACACTTGCTTGTTCTCGGTCGCCATGCATTCTTTTGAACAGAACTCTTCGATTTTTCCACACAACCCCATATCAATTTCCTGCCCATTGTCAACAAAAACTAATCAGGCAATAATATATACCTATAACTCCGCATTATTCGCGGCCTATCTATCTGATGGCATTCCTCTAACATGGGACAGAGACACACCTGTCGCCTTGCGGGAGATAAGTCCGCTTGTCGATAAAAGTCACTGCGCGAAAGTCTTTGTAGTTATCATTTGAGTTTGAGCTGCAAAGTGGCCCAGAGAGTCATATGAGCGTTACTCAGATATTGGTGAAATTATTTATTGATAGTCATCGTCATCGTCGTCGCCGTCGTCCCACATTTCCATGCATTTTGTGCTGTTTCATTTGCAAAAAGCAAGTGTCGCCCAGAAGTTGTCGTCGCCGCTCCAAACTTACCACAACAGACGTTTCCGCCACACAGAGTCGGAGTCCCTGACTGACTGACTGACTGGGGCCAGAGTAAATACGGAAAACCTTTTTTTCTCCACCTGCCCAGCGAAAGTGATGGCCGCCCGAGATAAATGGATCGATACGGGACCCAAGGCGTTACTCGGGGGCGCCGAGTGTCACGATCCGGCCAGATTGTTTAAACAATAGAATTGCAGTTGGGGATCTGTTCCCCGAGATCTTGCTGGGCGAGACAGTCAATTTGTGTCTGGTAGCTAAGGTGTCAAGGCGTCCACATCCATCAAATGTCAAGAAGTGACAGGATATTGCAGGGAGGGAGTGGCGGTTATGATCAGTCAGAGATCTTTCTTATGAATGAACTTTACTTGGAAATTGAAAATATATTTATAAATGATTAAAGTGAAAATAAGAACTAAGCTAATGATTATTTAGGAGAATTTCTAGAGAGGGTTTTAAGCCAGGAAGACTTCATTTTGAATAGTATATAATCTATATATTTTTATTGATCGCATTGAGAGCTCTTTTTCTTGAAAGTAAAATATTTTAAACATTAATCTCAATACTAATACTATCTACAAGAGTTGTATCATTATGGCTTGAGGTTTTGGAATTTTCCCTGATATTTTAAAACAAATCTGCAATTAAATCAAAGGTTTTTTGTTGACACTTGCTTGTTCACGGTCGCCATGTCGTAATACATTTTGTGTTGAAGTATTTTTTCGATGTTTTTATTTCAAATAGCTTTAGGTATATTTAAATTTAGTGTTTTGGGACCAAGCTTCTTAAGTTAGTTATTTATTTTTCTCTAAACTTAACTTTTTAGTAGAAACAGAACCTTCATGTGGTACAACATTTTGTGTTGAATAAGTTTTCCTATTCTTTTTATTTTAAATATATTTATTATTAGAGTTTTGAAAAAAATAGTTATACTAAAAATATTAGTTTAGAGAATAACTAAATAACAAACTAAATAAGCTTGGTCTAGTTAGATATTTATTTAGTTATTCTCTAAACTAATCTTTTTAGTTAAAAACAAGACCTTTTTCTGAAGAAACTTCTTACCAGCTTTTGACCTAATAAAACTTGCTCCCAAAGTTACACCAAATACAAAAATCAGAAGTGGCTTATAATAAAGGAAAATGTATCCCAAAAATTAATTTTTATCCTCAGTGAAAAATCTTTTCCCAAAAATAAATAATAAATAATTACTTTCAGAGTATTCGCGGCATTCCCTTCCTGGTTTCCTGGACAAGTCCAGCTATGTGGCTTGCCAAAAAAGCCCAATAAATTTGAATGCATCTTTTGCCATGGGGTCACCTTGGGGTTATATCTTCGCTGCCTCTCTGCCATATCCATTGCCATCTGCATCTGCATTTCCAACTCTCCAGCTCCACGTCCGCCGCCGGCGGTTGACGACTCTGGCGGCCCATAAAAAAGCATTTGTTGATGCCATTACTTTGTTTTGTTTTAACTCTCTTGCCACCACTATTACCAACTACCGCCGGCCAGGTTTTCCTTTTGCCAGCCATATTTTCCAGCCTCAGCTTCGGCCTCAGCCGGGGCATGCGATATGAGTATATTTTCATAATTAATTTCTTTGGCTTTTGTTGTGCAGAAGTGAAATATTGCTGCGACTGCTCGTACTTGTTGTTAATGTTTGGAAAACCTAGTGCCTAGTGCCTAGTGCCTGGCTCTGTGACAGTTTTTCTTGCTATTTTCCTCGAGATGGGCCTGCCCCCCCGCGGGGCTTTTTATCGACAATTTCACTTTTGCGCCGCCGCAAAGCGCTGCCAGATGATGAAGATGCCATGGAGGAGCCCTCTCTCATATGCGATGACGAGCCAACAATTGCGGTGTGGCCTGGGCCTGGGTTTGGGCTGGGGTTTGGGCTTGGGTTTGGGTATTTTCTGCCCCCGAAAAGATTCCCAAGCACTTGGTGGTCGGATCGCGTGCAGTCCGCTCTGAAGTCCCAATGCCCAAATCCCAATCCCAGTCTCAGTTCCAACTCCCCCTCATTTGTCGAAAACCTTAGGGGTCCGCGCTGTTTTCAAGTGCAAAGCCAAGGTTGCATGTCGCCCGAGAGATCCTCTCCAGCGTCGGCGGCGGCGGCGGCGGGAGGCGCTTTTATTATCGACACGAAACTGGTTTTTGGGCCGCCACTGCCAGAGTTCCCAGAGTTCCGAGAGTTCCGAGAGTTCCGAGAGCCGCCGCAGCAGGCCAGACCAGACCAGATCCAGACTCGGGCTCTGGCGGGGATTTCACTTGAAGAAAAATCAAGCAAAGATTATGCTTTTTAAGAAGTATAATTAAAATATTATCATTATAAAAATATAAATATTCAAAATAATTATATAAATTATAATTATAATAAATATTTATATTAAATTAAATATTTATAGGCACTATAGATTTATAAAAATAAGGGGGTCTGGAGCATTTAAATTAGGGAATTCATGGCATACAGTAACACACGTATATTCGCTCTTAAAAATTATATCAAAAATAAATAACTAAATGTTAAAAATTAATAAATAAACTTAAAAAGTATTTCTAAATATTTAATTTAAAATTAGTTACAAAGACAGTTTAAAGAGGGATTTTTAACTAAATAATAAATCACTTAAAGTAGTTGATCTTCGAAAGATTAAATTCAAAGATTAATATCTTAAGTGTTATGAGAATAAATCGTAAAGAATTAAGTAAAATGCATTTAATAAAATAATGAAACATTTAAATTAAATGAAAGTTTAAAGAGTAAGTTTTAAGAATTTAATTAATAAGGATAAACCTTAAAAATAAAGTAAAATTCATTTAATAAAATAATAAAGCATTAAAGTGGCCAAAATCGTTAAGAAAAAATTCAAGAATGAATAAAAGGTTTTGGATAAAAATCTTAAAATCACTTAATTGAATTAAAAACAAGAAGTTTAACCCATTTTCTGTGCCAGAACTTGTCCAGAATATTTCCATTCCTTTACTAATTCTTAAATTAATGAGAACTCAATGGGAATTTGACTGCAATTTTTAATAGGCTTGGATCTCTGAGTGTAAGATTGAGCCTCCTCCATCTGTCAGCTGCTCGGTTGTTTGCCAACAGTTGCAGAATTTCACTTTCTTTTCAAATTGCGGCGACCTCGATTTATTGCCAACCCAGCGACATCGCCATGTGGACGCGCTGGATTCCAAGCGGAGTGGGAGATTGACTGGCAGCGGCTTTGCCGGATCGCCTTTGTTTTGATGCTCTTATATATGTATATAACATATATATAGCATATATATTTATACACGGGTCCAAGTATAATTGAATTACGTTGAGAGCACAGCCTCAGCTTAGACTGGGCTTAGGTGGAAGTATCCCAAATAAGTGAGGCGCTGAATAAACAGCATAAAATAATAATAATTATGGGAAAGTGAACGCCCATTGTTGGCTCAACTCTCGGCTGTCTCCATTTTTCGGCTGCTTATTTTATTTTTTATTGATAACCCGCATTAATGAGTGCTCATTTTCACATAATTAGTCAGAGCTGCTCACTGGGGGACTGGGAATGGGTCTTGAGACTTGGGAGTGGAAGTGGAAGTGGAACTGGGACTTGGCCGGGTAACTGGGGAATTGCCTGGCTCTAGGTCACCCGTGCAGGAGCAATTACTGGGATAATATTTACTCTTGATTTTAATTTGATTTTTTTGCATAAAAACGAGGCTCAAGCTGAATGTATTTCATATTAAAATAATGTCTTTATATCTAGGAGATATTTTACAATATTAAATAGCAGACACTAGTTAAAATTATTCTTATATTCTTAAGAATAAACCTGAGGAACTTATTACAAAATTAATTATTATTTAGCAAATTTCTTAATAATGTAATAATGTAATAAAATAAATAAAATTATTTAAAAGTTCTACACAGAGATAATTTTGAAGGGAAATGGATTTAAAATACGAAAATACGTACTCAAATAATGAGCGAGTCCATTTGTTTTTATTTAGAGGTGGTTTTGTACTCAGTTTAAGTGCAAAGGAACATTCTTATAAAAGAAGAGCAAGCCTTTAAAAATCCTTCCTGTATATTTAAAATAATCTTTCTATAAAGAAACCTGTCATTAAAAAACCTTTCCATCAAACACCTTCCTAAAAATAACCTTCCTATAACGAACCTTCCCATAAGAAACCTTTCCATAAGGATCCTTCTTATAAGGAACCTTCCCATAAAGAACATTTCTATAAGGAACCTTCCTTTAATACACTTTCTATAAAAAACCCTTCCTTTAAGAAACCTTCTTATAAGAAAGTTACCTATATGAAATCTTCCTTCAAAGAACCTTTCTAAAATAACCTTCCTAAAAAGAAGCTTCCTTTAAATAACCTTTACATAAAGATATTTCCTCTGAAAAACCTTCATATAAAAAACTGTTCTATAAAAAGCCTTCCTGAATACCCTTCTATTAATATCTTCTTAAATATATTTTTATAAAATCGTACTCCTGTTCCCACACATCAATAAATATTTGAGTGATTATCCATCCATACATTCCTCCATCGGCTGCTTCCCACAATCTCTCCGAGATCTCTTGAACCCATGACGACCTTGCCTGGGGGTGGATCTGCTCTGCTCCCATGGTGACCATCAATCGGATGCAGTGCAGCCGGCTGGCCATAAGTCAGAGTGACTCAGAGGACGCGCTCGAAAATAATGGCAAATGGCCGTAAATAATCGCAAATGGTCGTTTAGATGCACATGAGATGGGAGGAAGTCGTCGTCAGATACTTTTCTTCTTGTTTACCATTTTTTCTCCCCCGACTGCGGTCGGGGTCTGAGTGTGTGGAAGGAAGTGGGAGAGGATGAAGAGGAGATGGCGATGGAGGCCAGTAGCCGTTGGCTATTTACCTTGGCTAATTAGCAATTTGGACAAGTGACCACCGCCGACCCAGCCCCGAACCCATCATCTCTCGTACGGAGAAAGCTGGCGTGCGAATTGAAAATCTGTCAATCCGCGCATTCGATTGGAATGTGACCATAATAAACCGAACTGTCGACCGGAGATTATTTACCAGACACTCTGAAAACATTAATTCAAGGGTGGAAAGTTCTTATTTAGCTTAAAAATTGAAAAGGTAGACTTAAATATTTATTTTATTGAATTATTTTGAAAATAGTGAGCCTAATTTAAATTTCGTAGTAAGTTTTGGGTTATAAAATGCCTAAGGCTTGTACAATTCTTTCATTAAAATAAATATTTAATATGTTTTTGTAGAGTTCTTTCATAAAAATAAATCGTAAATTGATTTTTATAGAGTTCTTCCATTAATATGTTTTATAAATATATAATTTTGTAGAATTCTTTGATACAAATATATAATAAATATATTTTTGTTATGCCCCTAATTATGAAATCTCTTTTATTTAGATTTTATTTCAATTATTAATAATTCAAAAATATTTTAATTATCCAGAATTTCTCAATACACATTCCTTATTTCAATGGAAAAATTCATTCGCCATTTATGACCAACTATAAAGGTGTTCCACTGCCCACCTCATACCTGATAATTGGCTCTTTATCTCGATTAATGTTTCCATGGCTTAGTCAGCTTGTTTATAGTTCTGTCCAGCGGTCGTCGGTGTAATCAGTTCATGGAAGTCTTTCAATTTAAATGCCATTATCGTTGGCCAAAAATCTGATATTAATTTGTTATTGTCATAGGTTTTTTTCTTTTTTTTCTTAGCGAAGGTTGTGGTGCTTCATGGGAAATTCCAAAGGCCTCAAATGTTTATTATTTATTATTTATGATTTTTTGTGATACCATTTTGGGTAGAAACTACGAAGAGAACCACTGAAATACCCGGTTATATAGGGTAGGGGGATTATAAATTAGTGTCCACAAAAGGAGGCATCTTTTAATATAATATAATATAATATAAATTAGTTTAGAAACAATAGAGTTATTAAGCAATAAAGTTTCTGTGAAGTCTTAAAATGTGCCACATTTAGGTGTTGCCCAACATGTTCCTAGCAACATTTGTCAAGCAACATTTGCCTAGCAATATTTTATACACAAAGATTTGAGTACCGGCTATCACATAGTCAGGGAAAATTTTATTTGAAGCTTTAAAATGATTATTTTTAAATTGTAACTTGAGAATATGAAATACTAAATAATTAAGTTGTTCTTAATCAATATTTTTTAGTTCTTATTTATTTCCAACTCATAAAAATTAAATATTAAATAATTAAATAATCATTAAATACCATTATATCTTATATCTATCTAAATATTCAAACTAGTTAAAAAATATTACCAAAAAAAATACACGTCACAAGAAAATTGAAAATAATTAAAAAATAGATTTTCATTTCGAGTTTAATTAATTTTTATATGCTCCTGTCCCCCTCCATTTATTCCCTGAGTTTTCTTGATTTGCAATAAAAACTTGGCCACGAGTCCATGCGACTGATAAACCGGATCGGCGACTTGGTCCGGTGGCACCACCACCGTTCATCGTTCATCTTTCATCTCTGTCCGCAACCGGATCGAGCCGCCTGCTCTCGATAAATTAGGAGCGTGTGTTGGCGTCTGGCGGGGATTTATGGCCTATGGAAAGTGAAACCTTGAAACCTGGCCACTAATTGCAGTCCGTCTCCTTTCGCTCTCTTCCAGGCCATCGCCATGATCCTGGCCTCCTGCCTGGCGGTGTCTGCAGCCGCAGTTGGAGGACCTGGAACCGGAGCTGGAGCTGGAAGATTGCTGCTGCCTGCGCAGCCGGCGGATCACCTGGTGCCGCCGCCCCTGCCCGTTCCCCAGAGGCTGCAGCATGCGAGCGCCGGTTCGCCGGCGGCTCCGCCCAGCTCTCCGCCCGTGGTGGTTCCCGAGCCCGGCCTGATGAACCGCTTTGCCAGGTGGTTGGGCCTGGGAGGCAGTCAGTCCAAGGACCAGCAGGCGGGGGCCAGCAACTCGCTGAGCTACGCCTACCCGAAGCCCAGCCAGGGCTTCGATGCGGGCGGCAAGCCCTGCAGCCTCTGCAACAAGTATCCCTGGGTGCCCATGGTGGGTCAGGGTCAGCAGCAGCAGCAGCACCAGCAGCAACAGCAGCAGCAGCAACATGCCACATTGCAGGTGCAGCAGCAGCAGCTGCAACATCTGCCGCAGCAGCAACATGCAACATGGCAGCAGCCACTGGCCCAGGCCTCCCAGCAGCGCCAGCGAGCGGTCCAGTTCCTGCCCAGCACCAGTGTCCATCCCCATCCCGCCCAGAGTGTGTTCCTGCCGCTGGCGGTGCCCCTGCCGCCGCTGTACAATGCCCAGCCCTTCAGGCCCATAAGTCCGCCTTTGAGGGAGAACGTGGTGGCCCAGTCGGAGGTGAGACCGGTGCCAGTAACCCATCCACATCCTCAGCAACATCCTCAGCCCAGCAGCACCTCCAGCTTCGAGATCGTGCCCAGCCACCAGGTCACGGACTTTGTGACCTCCGTGGAGTACCCAGCCACCTTTGTCCAGTCGCATGCCATTGATCTCGGGGTCACAGGATCCGCTGGTCAGGATCAGGCAGTGCCCACCGAGCAGGAGATCAGCACGGTGCGGTATCAGCTGGAGGATCTGAGCAGTGGCCAGGTGCATCAGCACCTGCCCGCCTCCCAGCTGCTCACGGAGCTGGGACACTTTGCGGAGACCACGACGCAGCTGCCACCGGCGGATAACTATCCGGCGGCATCCTCGCAGCAGCAACTCCAGGAGGAACAGGAACAAGAGCAGGAGCAGGAACAGGAGCACGAGCAAGCCCTCTACTACGCCGAGCAGTTCCAGGAGGAGACTAGCACGCTGGTGTACAGCAGCACCACCACGGAGCAGCCCCTGACCACCACCACAGCAGCGCCATTGCCTTCAGCGCCGCCAGCGCCTGTCCTGGAGCTGAACAACCACCTGGCGGCTGGTCAGCACTATGGACGGGGCAGAGAAACCCCCAAGCGCCTGCTGGACTCACCCATCAACCATGTCGGCGGCGGCGTTGGCGGCAGACCCTTCACCCGCGACCCCGCCGACCTCGGCTTCCGGCTGAGCCAGGTGTACACGCCCACGCAGGCGCCGACGCCCACCTCCACGTACGGAGCCATCGATGCCAGTGGCCAGTACGCGGGCATGGCGCCCCCAAGGCCCCAGCAGGTGATCATACCCTACACCACCAAGCAGCAGCCGCGTCCCTTCGAGAGCTGGAGGCCCAGCAAGCAGATCCAGAGCCACCATCGCAACCATCACAGCCACAACGATCTGGAGGAGGAGCCGCACGAGCAGCAGGAGTCCAAGTTGGCCACCGCCACGGTGACGGCGCCGCCCTTTGCCCCCAACTCGAGTCGCACCACCACGTACCTCACCAAGATCCTGGCCAGCAATCTCAGGGAGCTGCTCAAGCGGGAAAGGGCCACAAGGAGGCCCGCCAGCCACATCTCCGGCGTGGACATCTCCCAGCTGCAGCACAACATCGATGGCTGGACGGAGCAGGAGTACAACTCGCTGTCGCATCGCCCCAGCACGCCCACCATCCGCGGCAGATCGAAGCACATACCCTCGGAGTACCTGACCACCACGACCACCACGCCGGCTCCACCGACGCTCTACCAGCGCCAGTCGAAGACCACACGCGGCGAGGGCTTCGAGCTGGGTGCCGCTCCGCCCACAGATGCCGGCGACCTGTCCACCTCCATCAACAACCTGGAGCAGCTGCATCTGCTGGGCGAGCGGGGATCGAAGCGGTTCCAGCCCATCGAGGATAACCGCCTGCCCTTCGACTACTACGACGCCCAGCAGCGGCCGAGATCCACGCCCGCGATGAGCACTCACCGGCCCAGTCCCACTCCCACTCCCAGTCCCAGCCCGAGTCCGAGTCCGAGTCCCAGCTCTACGACAACCGAGGTGACGCCGCTGTACGTGCGCAGCACTTCGGAGCCTTGGAACCCGGCCCAGGTGGCCATCCTGCCGCAGACCAACGAGAAGGTGTACGTGGTGACGCCGCAGCCCAGGCACCAGTATCATCATCATCACCAGCAGGAGCAGCAGCATCTGGACCATCACGAGGAGTCCGCCTCGGCGCCCAGGCCCGTCTACCAGACGCCGGCGCCGCGGTTTCCACGGATGCGACCCACTCCAGGCAAGCATTTGGGAGATTCTTAGACCGATAGAAATTTCTAGGGCGGCACAAGCCTAGAAGCCTAGAAGGAGCAATCTTTGGGTGGTGTTTCCCGGATAATATTATTTTTAAATATTAAAAGGTTTCTTCTTAAGATAATTCTAGTTCTCTGGGGAGCTTAAGGTTCCAAGTTGTACCCTTTCTTATATCATATCCATTTCCATATCCATCTTAGCTGGCGAAGTAAAGGCCGCCACGCCCACGCCCAGTTCGTCGCAGCTCCGCAATTATACGCCGGACATCTTTGGCCTGATGGGACTGTCCGCCTATGTGCCCGGCGAGCCAGTGGAAATTATCGATGGAAATTCCAAAGTAAATGGCGACCTATTCTAGCTTATTTAGATATGTAATCGAGCTCCTTTCTTGTCTCCACCGCACACTGTTATCATTGCAAATGCACCATTTACACTTGTACACCTGAATTTATGTTACACTTTCACCAATCCAACTCTTTTTACGTCGCACAAAATAATTTACATTACAATTCACACCACACTTTACACCTCAACTACACATCACTGTAAACCTTAAACCAAACGTTACTCCACATCGTAATCTTACCTTTCAACACCCGCTTGCCCTTAACTTACACCAATTTCACGGAAACGTATATGTTTTACACCACAACTTACACCATACTTATGGAAACTTAACACGACTTCACACCTTCATTTTACAATCACTTTACTCCACTCTTTACCCATAATTTACATTAATTACACCACATCTTAACCAACAATTCACATCAACACTTTACAACAACACTTTACAACAACACTTTTCAACAACACTTTTCAACAACACTTTATAAAAACACTTTACAACATTTTACAACAACACTTCACAACAACATTTTACGCCAATTCTTTACACCAACATCTTACTCCAACATATTACACAACACCTTAAATCATACCTTACCCCAAACATTACACCAAATTCACCACAACTCAATATATATAACACCACAACTTGCACCATAATTCTGGGCTCTTTACACCACACTTCAACAACGATAAACGTTACACCAACATTTTACATCAACACTTTATAACACACCTTACCTCATATATTACACCAATGTCACCATAATTTACACCATACTTCTGGGAACTTTCACCAACGGAACACTTATACAACACTTTACACCAAATTTCACACCACACCCCACTTCACCGCCATCCCGAAACTCACCACACATCGCAGGTCAACACGATCGTGACGGCAGCTGCTCTCCAGCGACCGACAGCGAAGCCCACGATGTCGCCCTCGCCGAGATAGAGGCCACGAGAGAGAGGTCACGAGGTTATTCCGTAACCTCACCCCGCCTGTTGTAATATAATTTCCCCCCTACACCCCCACAGAACCTCCTGCAAAAGGGAGCTAAGACCAATCCTAGATATATATATAGAAAGCGTTAAGAGACGATCCCCCGAATCAAAGTTAGAGTATTTTTGCATTTGGTAGCTTTATAAAGACATAGAAAAGGACAAGGATCGACGGAGAATCTGATCCGAAGGACGACCAAGGGAGTGGCAAATCCCATAGTTTATATATTATATATTATATAAACTCAATGAATGTTTTTTTTTTTTGTTTTTTTAGAACTCTCTGTGTTGTTTTTTCTGTGTGGCTATTAAACCTTATGCTAGCTGTAATTCTATTAAATCTATTAATTCTATTAATGTAATATAATATATGATATATTAAATCTATGGCAATTTTGTAAGCAATGTAAGCAACCAAAACATAGCAAAAAAGAAAGAAAAACTAATAACAAAACGAACAACAAAAGAACAAACAAAGTCATTTAAATGTATCCTACTTTGTAAGTACGATTGAATACCAATAAATAAATATCCTCGGATTTCGAATAAATTAAAAATAGGATCTTACTTGAGGAAAATGGAAAATTTAAATATATAAAATAAGCCACAAAGTAGGCCATGCAAAATTAAGGAAACTTTAGCCGGACTTGGCTTGGCCTACTTTTGGGGGTTTCTACTCATGTAAAATTCCCAGAAATTCGTTAAATAAAAATACAAAAGTGTTTCAGGTTTATATTAAACATTATTTTACATTAAAAAAAAAACTTTCTTAAAGCTAAAACAAAAAAATCGCTGCTCTTAAGCTACAGTGATGTCTTTGAGTGGGATTTCTTCCTCCAAAGGAGTAACTTCTCCTCCGGACTCATCTGCGACGATGTCGCCGGATGAGGGCCTCCAGGGCCCAGGACCCGGCAGCCACAAAGGACATGGTGTTGAGGCAGTGCAGGGCCACCGAGTAGTCAAAGCGATCCCGAACCAGGCCTGGAATATAATTATTTAATTACTAAATAAATTTAAAGAGTAAAAAGTAAGTCTGACTCACCCACAAAGGGACCTCCAATGAGAGTAAATAATCCCGAGATGAGGAGCTGCAGCCCCGAGGCGGCGGGCAGGCGGTTCAGCGGCACATAGCCCGGAATGATCAGGGGCCAGAAGATGGTGCGGATGCCCTTGCACAGACCTATCCACACGAAGCACGCCAGGATCAGGTGGTACGAGCGCGTACAGGCCACCACCGTGCGCCCCAGGGCAATGCCCACCACGCCGATGAGAAAGAACACCCTATTGTCCCAGGGAATCTTCTCGGTGAGGAAGGGCACCAGGAAGCGCATCAGCAGATCGAAGCCGGCGCACAGGGACATGGCCAGCGTGATCTGGCCGGTGTCGAAGCCAAAGTCCCCCAGGATGAAGGGCACCAGGATGGAGAAGTTCAGCTCCCCAAAGTTGATGAAGGTCAACCCCGTGACCAGATTGACGAAGGTAAAGTCCCGCAGCAGGTCCAGGTCGAAGAAGGTGACCACCTTGGCCAGGAAGGACATGCGGGCGGGATCTTGGTCTTCCTTGACCGCCTCCTGGGACATCTCCCGGGCGTTGTTGTTCTCCTGACACCGACAGCACAGCTTGGCTTCCAGATTGGACTCCACCCGCTCTCGCCGGAAGTTGTTGGGGCGCAGGAACTCCTCCTGCGCCTCGGAGCACTCCTCGCTGATCGGGCAGTGCAGGCGCTGGGTCTGCTCCAGATCCTTGGAGCTCGAAATGGTGCGAAAGCGCAGCCGTCCGGAGGTCAGCGAGAGGCGGGAGCCATACCAGCCATCGTTGGCCCGCGAGAGCATGGGGGTGCCGGGCTCACAGATCTCGTAGCCGGGCCGCTGGACATCGTCCTCCTGGCACAGGTACTGGCTGGAGAAGATGCCGCCCGGCTCGCGCTTCTGCTGCCAGGCACAGCGGGCGCACAGCCCCGCCTCCGCCAACCCTCCCGCCTCCTGATCCGCCACGAGGTGCGACGCCTCCGCGGGGGAAGGCTGCTTCACGTGGTACCTCACCGGCTGGTAGATCAAAGCGCAGACGAAGGCGTGCAGGGAGATGGCCCCGAAGAGGAGCGTGGTGCCCTGGACGCCGTAGATGGTCAGCATGAAGGTCACCAGATGCGGCAGGAAGATGGGCCCCAGGCCCGTGATGGTCCACGAGAAGCCCGCCGCCTTGCGCCGCTTCTTCTGGAAGTACGTGTTGATGGCCAGCGAGGAGGCGGACACACTGATGCCCATGCCGAAGCCAAAGAGCAGGGAGTAGGCCACCATGTAGCCCAGGAAGGTCTCGCAGAAGGCCGTCAGCATGATGCCGCTGGAGATGAGCAGGGCCCCGGCCATGGCCACCTGCCGGAAGGTGAACCGCCGGAACATGGGCCCGTTCAACAGGCCCGTGCAGGCCGATATCGCCGGATTCGTGTTGATAATGGCCGTGATCTGGGAACTGGACATGCCCAGGCTGCCCAGGCGATCCTTGAACAGGAAGCCAAACTGCTGCAGGCAGGGATACGTGGAGAGCTGAGGGATTTGAAAGGGAAACGTTGCTTAATAAACATCTAAGAGCTTTAAAACTTTCGCCGATACTATCGATGGTGCTGTGTCGATTGTTTTTTTCCACCATCGATACATCGCGATATTATCGATGGTTCACCATCGATTGTTTTCTTCCACCACCGATACATCGCGTTAGCAGCAAATCAGTGAATTCGTATAAAATGTACCAGTTTTTGTCAATAAATATATAATACAAATAAATATAATCATAAATTCTTATATTTTAAATATTTTAAATTAATTTTTAATCATTAATATCAACACTATCTTTATATAAATTCTATATAGACAGTAATGTGATTGGATAATAAATTATGCCATTTAATCTGGTTTGTTTAAGCAAAATAACATTTTTTAACCAATTTTATTTTGTCGATAGTATCGATATTATTGATGGCTTGGACTATCACTATCGAAAACATCGAGTGAGGCGACTATCGATGTTTTTACAGCTGCTTACAGCTGTTTACCATTTCTACTGTTTATCTTATTGCATTTTTTGGTAAAGAGTTCACTTACATTGGAGACACCAGCGGCCACGCAGACGATCCACGCCCAGCCGCCATCGGGGGCCACAAAGTCATCGCCCAGATCGCTCTTGTCCTGCTTGTTGTAGTACCTGGCCCGGGAGACTTTGGGCAGGGGTCTGGTGGTGTCCTGGTAGACCTTCTTTTCCATGATGACTTCCTGGAAGAACAAAAGAATATAACCATACATTTGCTTGGCAATATGCAGCCATTTTTCTGCTGTTCAAGGGAACCTGGAGCCTGGAGAGTGCATCTTTCAGCTCAAATATCTTTGCCGTGACCCTGATCGAATGGGGAAGTCTCCCTGTTTCTCATGGGTAAAAAATTCCATTGAAGGCAGCTCGATCTCCCTAGCTTCCACGTTCTCATAAGTGATTTACGAGCCCCGTTCGTTGGCAATTACTGGTCGCCATACGTTAACGATCACTTGTCACAATTAACCACACGAACGAGGGGGATCTGGAGATGCCTCCTCTCCAAATATGCATTCCCCGTAGACGCGCACTTGTTGTTGCCAGCCCGGAGCCAGAGCCGGAGCCCGGGTTCATGGCTGGATCGAAAATCTCTGGTTGTCTTTGGTCACCTGAAGCCCCCTTATCAGGCGGCGTCATGTGACATGCCCGGAGATTCGGCGAGCGAGAGACAGAGACCAAAGTTAGCGCGCAAATCGGTGAGTGAATCACGCCGAACATCCTCTACAGAGTCGCGGTTCCGGATAGTAAAAGTTGGAGCAAGGTCAGCTCTGGGTGTCTGTGGCACTTATCAGTAGTTTAGAGCCACCAAAAAAGATTCCTATTGTTCGGGGTTTGACGCAGAGAGGTGATAGTGATCAGGGAGGTTTGGGAGGTGCAAGAAACACACGTAAGAGAGGACCAAAGTGATCCTAATTGGTAATGAATAAAGAGGTAAATGTATCATTGCTACCCAGGATATGATCCTGTATAACTGTGTCTCTTTTTAAATGCTTAGGGAATTTTCTGATTTAATCCAAAACAATTTAATAGTACATAATCCTAATTAAGGCATTATTTTTACTCATTTTATTACGATAAAAATTCCAAAAAAATAATAAAGAATATTAAAGAGTATTTTTGCGAGTAGTTTTTCCCTATATTGATTTTCCTAAATCAGATAACGAATCAAAACTGATAGCTGATAGCCAAGGGGGCCCTAACAACACGCATTTCGCATTGATAAAGCTCTTGAGAAAAAAACTGGAAACAAATCCCATGATTCATGAGGGAGAACTGAGCCTGAATCTGTAACATCTGCCCACAAAAATTCCACTAGAAATGTAGAGGAAAGTGTAAATCAATTTCAATTAATTTTAAGCAAGATTTCAATTAGCACAATTCTACTATATTCTTTTATAAATTTTAGAGAGCAAAAATTTCAATTGATTAAAGACAAGTGTCTTTTAGAGATTATGAAGAATTAAAAGAAATATTTCGTACGATTTAAAGAGATCTTCAAAGAATATTTATATCACTTAAAAGAAGAGATTTTTATGCTTTTGGAAATTATAAATAATTAATTAGCACCTTGTCCAAAATATTATAACAAATTCCAGTGTATATGTATATATAGCTGCCACACGTTTTTTTATTAAACAATGTAACGCTGAGTTGATAATATTTCTTGAATGCTTTTTTTTTGGCAGTTTATGAAACAGCTGCTACAATTATTTTTTAATATTTTGTTTGCCTTTGCTGATAATATTTTGTTACAACTTTTGGCTTGCTAAAATTGTTTGTTAATATTTTGTTAAGATTTTTGCTTGCTACAATTGTTGGCAAATATTTTGTGTAAATATTTTTAAATGCTACTATTATTACTTAATACTTTGTTACTATTTTTTTGTGTTTTAAAATTTTTGACTAATAATAATGCTAATATTTTTTCTTGCTACAATTGTTGGCAAATATTGTTATATTTTGTTACTATTTTGTTTGTTCTACAAATGTTGGTTATTATTTGCTAATATTTTTTGGTTTGAAGGGCTGCCTTTAAGCTTTGAAAATGATGACTTAAGCACGTCTCTTGTAGTTCATTTAACAAAATTTAGTTAAAGTTCTTTGGCCTTTAAGGAATAAACTAGCTAACTAATATTAATATGCCTTGTAAACTCCAACAAAAAAATCCGCCATTTATTGGCACTCTGCACTAGATACTAATAATCGAGATAAGTAAGCCCCATTGACTGTGGATCCATCGATAAGGATGATAAGATTGCGTTATGTGGTTACATGGACATGGCGGGCTCTGGGCCCTGGCTACTCTCAATTTTCTGCAAGTCGTGCCCTCCGATAGCCGCCAGTATTGGGTTATTGGCAATTTCCCTCCCCAGACTGGCTTAAGCACACACTTAAAAAAAATAACAAACAAACAAAAAACACTCTGGGATTTCACAAAAAAATGATAAGGATAAAACAATAAGAGAACACTCTGGCAATAGTAGAATTTTTAAGTAAAAGGAGTTTTAGTTTGGGAAAACTAATTACTAAATTATGTATATTATACAGAGGGGCTTTTTGTTAAAAGAAAAAATAATTCTTTTATTTTAAATAAATATTTTAAATAGAGAAAACATTAATTCACAAATATATAAAACAAATAGGAGAACTCTCTGGCAATTATAGTATCTAAATCAAATATAAACTTAAGAAAAAGGTTAGAACTTGAGATTGTTATATGTTACTATTTAAAAAAGGTATTTTTATTTAAGAGAAATTTTTTGTAAATATATTATTCTGTATTTCCCTACCTCTAAGCATGTTTGGAATATGGTAAGAGATCACCTGCTAGTTCCCAGGTGCCCGGTGCGTGTCGGGAACGTGTCAACACGCCAATCTTTGTCCCCCATCCAGCCCTGCTCCTCCACCACTCACTCACCTCTGTTCCTCTGCCCGATGATGATGATGATGATGATGATGTTGCTGGGAGGGCGGCTCCCTGTATAGTATCTCCTTGGCAAAAGTGCAAAAGTGGCGACCGTGCACTTCCTGCGCTTTGCAGTTTTTAGCTTTGCTTTTCGCTTCTATTATTTATTTTTTATTTATTTTTACACACTCTCGGAATCGGAATCGGATTCGGACTCGCTTGCTGCGAAATGCACTCACTCACTCGGCGGCCTGCATCTAATTGAAAAAAAACAAAAGGCAATCTGCGGCGCAAGTTCAAGGTTGGAATACAGTCCGTGTGATCACTGGGATTCTCCTATTCTCCGATGCTCCAGGCGTGGGCGCCACACCTCCTAGTCGAGAAGCGGACGCGACAATCCCAAAGGTATTACCATTTTTCGCACAACCAATTCTAATCGCGGCCAGCTGCAGCAGCCAACTAAACCGATTTCGAATCGGAATACGAATACGTATACGAATACGAGTGCGATTGCGAGTGCGAGTCTGAGTCCGAGTCCGATCGGAGCAGAATCGCTATGACGCCGATGGGAAGATCGGATCGACTAACGCCAATCGATCGGCGCTACCTCCACGTAATAGCAGCGGCGCGCTCTGTTAGCTAACAGGGCTCTCTGTAGAATTCTGTAGAATTCTACAATAGAATCGTTGCGAGATCTTCAGGCCCATCGGATCAGCTGAGGCAATAGTTTCGGCTAACCACGAAATAGTTGGCCGGCGTATTTGGTAAATAAAAACAAAAATACAAGTACAAATCTATTTTTTTTTTTCGCTTCCAAACATTCCATTCGAATTTCGCCAGGCGACAAATTCGAACCGTTGACGTGTATCTCTTAATCGGGAATTGGGCATTGATTTCCGTTGGCCAATATCGAAAGCCCAAAAGTGTGCAGCAAATGTTGTTACCAAAAAGGCATTAAGGTGGGCTATGCCAGGTAATTGGTAATTATTTAAGGGAAGGAAATAATATAAACCAAAGCTACAAGGAAAGCTACAGTCGAGTGTGACCGACTGTGAGATAGCAGGTACCCAAAGCATTGTGGATGACATTAAATAATAATAATTTAATGGATTCGATAAAACAAATTGATTTAATAAATGCAAACATTAACAGAACAAGAAAATTAATAACTATATAACATCAAACAAAATGAACAAAACTAGTGAACAGGTGTTATTGTTTTGTCTTTCCAATCCTGGATATTCGGATTTCGAGAATTTCAATTTACAAGAAGTCATGCGCTGGGGTTCCGTTGTAAACATTGTATAAGACATGATTTTGTTTTGTTCGATTTTAAATTTTCTTGAAGTTTTACCTGCAATGATTTTTTAATTAATTTATATTATATTTTCGAGTCTAAAATATAAAAAATTCCTATTACTTGCTGCGATTCTTTATCATTTAAACTGTGAAATGATATTATAAATACATTTTATATATTAATATAGCTACCTTTTTACCGATTTTTTTTTATCGAAATGCTAAAATCTCAATCACAACTTAAAAAATAAATATGGCAATATTTGTTGTTCTTTTTACAGCGTAATTTTTTTATTATTAATTTTTAGTTGGCATTTCGTTACCCATCCTTTTTTAAAATAATTTTAAATATAGGCCTGACATGTTTTTCAAAACTTTATAACATTATAAATACTATAGATACCGACTGTGAATTGCTTAAGGAGTATTTTTCAATAATTATTGCCCAAACTTGTAAACCTTTTCAAAAATAAAACGCATTTTTTTAATGCAATAAATGTGTTGGTTAGTATAGCAGAAATGTAAAAATAAGCGTCCACCCTAATGTAAGATTAATTTAGAAGAATGAAGAGGTTCACCCAAATTTAAGAACTTAAGGTCCACTCTAATGTAAGCACCCCTGTTAATACCGTTCTCGCTGCTGTTGCCCGAAGGAAGTCCTGTTAAGTTAACATTTCTCTGTAACTAGCCTGGCTTCACCTAGTCCCGATCTTCCTCCTTAGCACCTAACCCTTCATCCCTAGAACCCAACTGACCTGAATGCGGCGCCACCTAGAACCTGGGCTCTACGTGCTTCAGCTGTTATTAAATTGGCCGGAAGACGGAAGCCAGGTCAAGGGTGTGGTCCAATCGAGTCGCCGAGGCCACAAAGATGGCCTTGACTCGCTCGAAGGTGGCAACGTCGTACACCGATCGCGCCGTGTTGGACAGGTCAAAGGGCTCCTCAATATTGAGCTCCTTCCACTGGCACATATCGTTCCGCTGGCTTCTGGCCATGCGGCAAACGAACACCGGCAGAACGCCGCCGGTACGTACTGAGATTGCGTATTTCCGATAACTGCAACGATGAGAGTTCAGTTGGATTTTACACACAAAATAAGACAAGGAGCCGCTCACTCAAAGGTGCTGTAGTACTTGAAGAAGCCCAGCAGAAGTTCGCCCAGCGTCTGGGTATTGAGCGTCTGGTAGGGCTCGATCGGCTCGATGAGATCCAGATCCAGGCACTCCTTCTGCCCAAGCCGAAACTTCTCCGGATAGAGCGTGTGCAAGCAGGGCAGGATATGCGGCACGCAGCCATGCTGCAAATAGTGCAGCACCATGAGGACTAACGAGTAGCTAGAGATCGTCATTTGTTTGGCGTCATTGATGTCGTGGTACTTGGCCCAGAGCTTCACAACCACCACCAGGGGCCGTGTTCGCCAGTCGCCTGAAAAGGGATTAAAGGAGGTATAGCACCAGCTAAAAGTTAGTACAATATTTGCAGCTTTAAAATAAACAAAATAAACTAAAGAGCAGCGAGAACAAAGCAAAATAAACTAAGGAGCAGCGAGAGCTGAGTAGCGAGAACAAAGCAAAATAAACTAAAGAGCAGAGAAAGGTGAATAGCGAGCAAACAAAGAAAAAGAAACTAAAGAGCAGAGAAAGGTGAATAGCGAGCAAACAGCAAAAAAAAACTGAAGAGCAGTGATAGGTGAATAGTGAGAAGAAAGCACAAAACAACTGAAGGGCATCGAGAAAAAAGCAAAATGAACTAAAGAGCAGCAAGAGCGGAGTAGCGAGAACAAAACAAAAGAAACTAAAGAAACTGAAGCGCAGAGATAGGTGAATAGCATGAACAAAGTAAAATAAACTAAAGAGCTGCGAGGGCCAATTAGCGAGAACAAAACAAAATAAACTAAAGAGCAGCGAGAGCGGAGTAGCGAAAACAAAGCAAAAGAAACTGAAGAGATAGCACAATAAGCTGAAGGGCAACGAGAGGTCAATAGCGAGAACAAAGTAAAAAAAAAACTAAAGAGCAGCAAGAGGTGAATAGCGAGAACAAAGCAAAAGAAACTGAAGGGCTGCGAGAGGTGAGTAGAGAGAACAAAGGAAAATAAACTAAAGAGCAGCGAGAGGTGAATAGCGAGAAAAAGCAAAAGAAACTGAAGGTTGCGAGAGGTGAATAGCGAGAACAAAGCAAAATAAATTAAAGAGGTGAATACCGAGGAAAAGCTAAATAAACTAAAAAGCAACGAGAGGTGAATAGCGAGAACAAAGCTCTCGGCTCTTCACACTCGTCAAGAGTACATGGAAAGAATGCATGTCAAACAAGAAATTAATACATATTTAAGCAATTAATGGACTTACACTGAGCATAAAGCTGCAGCAGGTAGGTGTTCTTAATGCCCACGCAATTGTTGTAGTTCAGATCGATCTCAATGCCGTTGCTGATGTCCTTGAAGCGCAGTATGGGCACTCTGGCCTCGATCAGATTGAAGTCCTGGAAAACCTCTAGGGGAGATGCGAGTCCCATTAGATTACCAGTCTCCTTCATGACAGCATTGAAGAGAGTAAGGGTCATGAGAGCCTCGGCCCGTTTCTCTCTGTAATAGTAATGCTGGTAACCATACGACGGCTGCTCGGGCAGCAGGCACATGTCGATGTCGGAGGAGTCCGTGCCAAAGCCCGTAAGGGTCGAGCCCACCACACAGATGCGATACCCCTCAAACATGTGCTGCTGCAGGTGGAAAAAAAACTCAATATATAAGGAGCAGGTGACTCCTTGGGCTTAGTCCCCGAACTCACATTCATCCAGAGGCATAGGTAGCGCCACAGTTGCATCTTCGCCTTGAACATGTTGTGCGTCTGTTGGGCGCCACGGAAACGCTTCCAGATCTCTGCCGACATCTTGTCATACTTGCACATGCAAATGAGCTTCTCCGGCTGCGCCACCACCTCCACATTCCTTGCCTGCGCCAAGTAGCGGTCGGGGGTGAGCACCATCTCGTACCAAGGACCTTCGCCCGTGCCCGTGCCCGTGCCCGTGCCCGAATCTGGCGACATTGGCATGGCCAGTGGCGAGGATATGGGATGTCCATTAATCTGATGCTGGGCGCTCATCTCAAGCAGATCCGGTGACAATTGTCCTGGTTTAAAAGCAGTAGGTGTGGGTGAAATGGTAAGGTGTTCTCCGTTGGCGAAGCTAACGAAAAGATTGTTCATTGTTATATGTAGAAAATTTTTGTGAGGTAACCTTTTGTATTCTCTGAAATTTTAAACAAGCTTCGCGTGGCCTACTTTTCTGAATGTTTAGTTAATTTAAAGTTACACATGACATAATGACATAAATGGCAAAGTGTTATGTATTTTAAGCAGGAGTCACCACATGTCAAGCTCGGAGCCCTACAACAAAATAATCCTTTATTTATATTAATAATTTGGCCACACTGGTCACTGAGCGTGTGCCGGCAGAGGCTGCGCCAAGTAATTTGCAGAGTAATTTGTGGGCACCCCTATTTTAATCAATGTTTCTTTTAGGAAAATAACCAACTATTATTTGCATTTTAACCTCCTTAAGTTGAAAATGTTAATTTCATTGAAAATAAAGAAAGAAAGAAAAAGAATATTAGGAGTTAAAAATATATTAAAAATAATTATATGTAATATCTCTCGAATTATATTTTTAGACACTAACTTGGAATAAGGTACCCCGGAGATTAAAGCCCAAAATAAAAACTAAAGCTAACTAAAATGAAACTAAAAATATAATGTTACTATAAAAATAACTTGGCTGTTAGATGAACGCAATTACAATTCTTTATTAGACATTGAGACATTTTAAATATAAATTTATAAGTATATATAGGTAAGAACCTTTCCATATATAGGTAAAAGCCTTTCAGTATAAGTATTTATGTCTGGAAATATGCTGGTAATTACCTTGATATTCTTACATTCAGCTTTATATAATTCAAATATTTTATTTTAAACAAAAAAAAAAAGGGTTTTAATCTTAATTTAAAGCTAAAAAGACTTTCATCTTTAATTAAGGTTTTGTCACAAACTTTCCTTGGATAAATCCTCACACTTCTTGTTATTTATATTGATTTAAAACTAGGGATATTTTTCTAAAAATATAGTTTCTAATATACATAAATATTTATTAAAATTCCTTTCTTAACCTACAAAAAAAACATATTTTCTCACTAAAGTAAGTGCAGTATTTTTTTCTGCTTAATTTGGGTAGCCATTATATTTGCCTTAAGCCTTGTCTTTTGATTATTTGTACTAATTATTATTTGTATAACTTTTATGGGATTAATGTAGACATTTAAGATACCTAAAGTATCAAGCCTTGGTTGCTGCTTTTTATTAAATCTTTAAATGATATTTGCTAACTTTTATTGGATTTTAAACTATTATTATTATATTGATTTTATGGGATTAATCTGCGCATTTGAGAAACTTAAAATTGCTTGATAACTTTGGTTTTAAAACGGGTAAAATATATTAAAATGAGTCTTTAAACGCTACATTTAGACAACCTTTATATGGTATTTAACATTTATTGCATTATTTTAAGTTTCCTTTTTTTTTGTGATTCCAATAGCTTACTTACCCATCAATAGATTTTTTTTGACTTTAAGCGGGCTTTATCTTTTTTATTTGTTCCTTATTTAATTCATATATTTCTTTGAATAAAAATAAAATAAGTATTTATCTTAAATTAAAGCTTTCTATTAAAGACTTTCATCTGCTACATATTTAATTGAATAAGTCGTCACAAATACATATCTCTCTACTTGATATTTATTTAGCTCTAAAAACTAGGGATATTTTCCAGAAAATATATTTTTAAATACAAATAAATATAGAAAAAACTTTTCTTAATCTACAAAAAAAAAATTGTTTCTTATCTAAGTAAAGGCGGTAATGTTTTCTGCAAATTGGATACATGATCAGGCCTAGGTATTTACCTTTTATTGTGTTTTTAAATGATATGTACTAACTTCTATTGGATTAATTTATACATTTAAGATACGTAAAAGTATCATGCCAAGGTAAATACCTTTTTTGTCTTTAGATTATATTTACTATTTTTAATGGGATTTATTTAGACATTTAAGATGCTCAATAAATTATTGGGAAAAGAGTCAACTTTTTTAATGGATCTACATTACATTTAGACAACTTCTATTTATTTGTAAACATTTATTTATAATTCCCACAATTTACTTACCCAACCATAGACTTTTGCCTTTAACTTGTTTACTTCTCTACTGATAAATGTGAATAATAAAATATCTCTACTGCTAATTAAGCAAGATGTCTACGTAATAGTTTAGGGGGCTCAACCCCAGTACATTTACACCCTCGAGAACCCATTCGAAGTACACAGACACGCAGCAGCTTCTTTCTAACTAAATATAAATTTATCGAAACGTAGAACAAAGTAAACTTATAAGTACATTCCGTAGGTCTAGTATCAAGAGTATCGAGCACAGAAAATATACGTGCATTAAATTAGGTTAAGCTAGTTAAGAGTTACGATCTTAGGTATCGATTATTAAGTATCCTCGAGTAATACTTCGATCGGGGTCTGGCCGTGCAAGTAGTTTCCGTTTCTTCCGATCCCAGTGGCCAAGGAGGAGACTGTCTACTGGCCCAGGCCCTTGGAGGGCTTGCCCAGGATGCGTCGCACCATGGACTCGGTCAGCCAGAGGAGCAAGGCCAAGCAGGTCAACACGTTAATGGTGTGAATGGTGGCCTGATAGCCAAAGGCCTCCGTCAAGATGCCTAGAAATTTAAGAGATAAAATATAAATAAATTAATAAATAAATATTAGGACCAACTTACCCAAAATAGGACCCATGGCAAAGGAGAATATCGTGTTGAAAATCAACTGCAGCCCCGAGGCAGCCGGCAGGCGGTTCAGGGGCACATAGCTGGGTATGATCAGCGGCGAGAAGATGGTGCGGAAGCCCTTGCCGAAGCCAATCAGCAGGAACACTCCGATCATCACCTCGTACGAGCTGGTGAAGGCCACCACAACGCGGCCCAGGGCAATGCAGAGGATGCCGAAGGCGAACAGCACCCGGTTGTCCAGCTTGACCTTCTCCAAGGCGAGGGGAGCCAGGAACCGCACCGAGATGTCCATGCAGGCCAGCAGGGACATGACCAGCGAGATCTGCTTGTCCGTGTACCCGAAGCTGTTCAGGATGAACGGGGTCAGCACCGAGAAGTTCATCTCGCCGAACATCATGATGGTCATGCCCACGGCCAGGTTAACGAAGGTAAAATCCCTCAACAGATCAAGATCGAAGAACCTGCTCACCTTCTGGAAGAAGGTCAGGCGCCGCTTGGCCTCCTCCTCGGCCACCTCGACGGCCGCCTCGTCCATGTGCTCCAGCTGCATTGCCTCGGCGGTCTTCTGCAGCAGCGCCTTGTCCTCGGCGCAGGTGCAGCGCAGCAGCTCCTCCTGGCCTGGCCGCGAATAGACGCTCGTCTTGCTGGCATACCGCTCCATGTCCTCCCGCTCGCGGTTAAAGTGGTTCGGCATGTACAATGGAGTGGCAACGGTCTGATCCTGATCCTGGGGGTCTCGGTGCGCCTCCAAACGATCCAGATTCTCGCGACTCCGGGACGACACCTGACGACGCATCAGAGCCTGACGCGTCCTGTAGCGGGCTCCTCCGGCCTGCTCCGAGGTCAGGGAGAGTTTGGAGCCAAACCAGCCATCGTTGGCCCGGGCCAGCATGGGAGTTCCGGGCTCGGTGATCTCATAGCCCGGACGCTCGGGATCGTCCACATTGAAGAGGTACTGCGAGGAGAAGATGCCCCGCTTGCCGCGCTTCTGGTACTGACAGTACTTGCACTCGTAGTCGCTCCACGGATCATTGGCCGGCACCAGCAGGTTGCCATTGGCCTCCAGCAGCTCCGGCAGCTCCTTGTTGTTCTCCTTGCCCTCCCCCTCGACGACCACCTGGAGCGGCTTCTTGGGCTTCTTCACATGCCACAGCACCGGCTGGAGGGTGAGGGCACAGAGCACGGCGTTCATGGCGATGCCGGCGTAGATCAGAATGCTGCCCTGGGCCCCGTAGTAGTCCAGCAGGAAGGTGGACACCTGCGGAAACAGGATCGGCCCCAGGCCCGTGATCGTCCACGAGAAGCCGGTGGCCCGGCGGCGACTCAGCTTGAAGTAGGTGTTCACGGCCAGCGAGGTGGCCGCCATTGCCAGGCCCAGGCCGATGCCATAGATCGCCGACAGGCAGACGATGTACTGCCAGAAGGTGGTGCAGAAGGCCGACAGGAAGACGCCCACGAAGGCCAGCGAGGTGCCGGTCAGGGCCACCTGCCGGAACGTGAACCGCCGGAACATGGCGCCGTTAACGATGCCTGATCAGGTGGGACTAATTAGTACACCTGGCTGTAAAGATCACCCATCGAAACTCACCCACTAACGAGGATATAGCCATTACTGCATTAACTATGGTCGTGGTCTGCTTGGCGTCGAAGCCCAGGCTGTGCATCCGCACTCGGTAGATGAGACCGTACTGTTGCAGCGCCGGAAACAGGAAGAACTGAGGAGAAATATTTTTTTTTTTAATTTTTAGTTCGTAATCGAAGAAGTTCTAGCACACAACTGGGTTCGGAAGTCTGAGGTGATACTACCCCAAACAGAGTAAAAGTGACAGTAAAAGAAATGTATTTTGATCAAAATCTGATGTGGAAGTTAACTTATAAAGCTCACGTCAAGAAAAACTCTCAGTTAACTCTTCTGCCGGGATAATATTTCTTAAACAAGCAAAGTTTCAATTACAAATTACTGGCTTTAGAGTTAGCTTAGCAGTTAACTGACAGTTTAGGTATTTAGTTCTCAAATCCATATTAACTCTCAATTAGCTCTTAACCCTGGGTTAATACTTTTTAAACGAGTAAAGTTTCAATTAAAAATGACTTGCTTTAGAGTTGGCTTGGCGGTTTACGGTCAGTTAAGATATTTAATGCTCAAATCCATATTAACTCGCGGTTAACTCCTAATGCCGGGTTAATATTTCTTAAACAAGACTCATTTTAGTTAATAATAACTTGCTTAAGGGTCAACTTGAGAGTTAACTGTCAGATAAAATATTTAACACAGATTTAATTAAATCAAGACAAACCCTCAGTTATATATTAATCGCAAGTTAGTATTTCTTAATTAAGTAAAGTGTCAGCTATCAATGACTAACTTGAGAGTAAGCGTACGAGTTAACTGCTAGTTAAGATATTAAACACAGATTTAATCAAAGAAATCTTCCGTCTTCGCTAGCATTTAACCATCAGTTAACTTAAAGAGCTGCTTAAGTAATCGTTAAAATTGGCTGAGACTCAAGGACAGTTACTCACGTTATTGAATCCAGCTGCCAGGCACACCACCCATCCCCAGCCTCCATCGGGCGCCACGAAATCCGGACCCAGGTCGCTCTTGTCGCGCCTCTTGGGCTTCTTGGGCTTGGTGGTGTCATTGTACACTTGAGTGCGATTCTTCTCCGTCAGGTTTGACTTGTCCATGGTGGCGGAAGTGCGATCCTGAAAGGGTAAGAGGTTGGTCAATGGATTAATGGGTCTTTGTCTTTGTCTTTATCTCGTTCTTGTCTGGCTCCGAAAATCCCTTCTCTTTTTGAGAGTAAGTTAAGTTTATATACAAATTATATGAATTAAATAGGTTTATAATATATGATTTGTGCTATAAGTAGTGATCCATACCCTTAAGATGATACGTTCCTAATCAATTTTTATGAAAACCCAAAGACGGAGTTGTCAATTAAGAAAAATATATACTAATTGCCTGCTAGGTTCTCTACTTAAAGGTTTTTCTTGCCCGCATCTCCTAGGGTTTCATTAGCTTCCAACTGCTAATCGAATTGGAAGTGTGAAAATCGCCACATTCTTGCTCCTGAGAACTCTTCCTCTCGCTGTAGGAAAGTCGGAGTACGTTAAATACCCAACCCAATCTCGAATCTATCTAAAGACTTTACAAATAGGCACCACTTAAGACAACATATCTCAATTGCCCCAAAATTACCAGGTATGAGGAGAGGCGCTGTCATTAGATTTCTGCCGGCACTATCTCATATTACCTGACTGCCTGGCTGCTAGACTGCCTCGTATGATATCCTATCCTATCTGCAGTTTATCGATGACACACCTTTAATAACTCTGCGCGGGAAGCGGGGGCGCAGGTGAAGATAATGCTCTAATTGCTAATTGGGATTGACGGCGGTATTGTGAAAACGTCGCTATAGATAGGTGCACGGAAAGAAAATTGAGGTACATTGGGGATTCCAAATTTATGAAGTTAGGAAGGAAAATATTCATAAGTTCAATATAAAGCAGGGGTGGGCAGCGTTCTATATAGCAAAAAGTTACAGGCAGCGCTGTTGGCACATGTACACTGTAAGCGCTTCATGTTTGTTCGGGATTCTGTTAGGCTGACGTAACAAACTTCGGAGCTATGTAAAAACAACTTCGTATATATTTGTCCTAAAGATTTTCTTTAATTTTGATAAATACTTTAAGCAATTTATCATTAATACTTTTCTTTGCCTGTAAATAGTTGGCTAGCAAGCGTTGTCATTATGACAATCATTGGCATTTATGGCCGGATAGGGGCCCATCGTCGAGTGGCTCTATCATAGATATGAACATTTTTCTGGATTTTCTATTTTTTCGATACGGCCTAATGGGTGCGACATTGCCGAAGATTGGCATGCAAAGCACGCTGTCTGCTCCTCTTGGAGAAACTGATGCAATCGAGCGATCTGGCAGGGAAATCACTTAGGCAAGGAGCTTGGATCGTAGTGGAAGCCGCCAGACCGGACCGTCGCCTCGTTGTCATCGCAATAATCAAGAGACAAGTTGTAAACGAAAAAAAAAAAATATAAAAAAAACAGAGAAGATAGAAAATAATAAAAATAAAAGCACCCTGGCATCCCGCTTATTTATGCATCGATAATGCGAGGACAGAGCCGGTGCTGAGCCGTCAGTCACGACACCCAACAGATCCGGATCGGTAAGGGGATTGAGAGCAGGAGCAGGAGCAGCAGCAGGAGCAGGAGCAGGAGGATGGGATGTCTTCATTCAGACATTCCCCATTTGCCATTGAACTTCATCGGAGCGTGCCGCAAATTGACGCCACCCGCTGTCGCAGCCAGTCTGGAACTGAGTCTGGGGATCGGCCTCGGCTACGGGATCGGGGTAAAACGGGTTCCACCATGGCACTTAACAGACTCACAACTCCAAGGGCAATCGATCAAGTGAGAGAAAATTGGGAGGCAGTTCCATTTCGATTGTGTCAAGTCGCACCTGAGAATACTCTTTTTAAAATATGAATTCATAATTATCCAAATAATTAAAAATCCACAAAAGTCTCGATTGAAAAGAGAATCAAAAGATGCGCTCTTTTCCTACGCGCTCTTTCTTTAAGTAGGAGAGCAAATTTCGCTTTCTTGAGATCGATCTCTCTTACTCTCTCTCTTTCCTTTCCTATCTCTGTCTTGCTTCTGTTTCCATGTTTTGCCTGCAATCTACAAGCAAAGCAGGAGCAACAACAGCTGATTGGTTTTACCCAGTTAATTGTTATATCTTAATCGCTCCCTCTTCCGCGCTTTGCCTGCAATGAGAAGGTATAATCATTTATTCTCGCTTTGCCTGCAATGTAAAAGCAAAGCAGCAACAACACTAAATGCAAACGAGTGCCTTTTTTAGCAGCACCCTGAGAGAGCTTTTTTTCTCTCCAATTACTCAAAGAGGACACATTTTCTTCTTGTGAAGAGAACCTTCAAAAAATGATGAGTTGGGTAAACAGAGGTAAGCAAACGTCCCCTTTGCACCTCTGTTATTTAACGTTTGACCTCCTTAAATGCGAAAGTAATTACAGACTATACAACCTGAGCTTCGACATTCAATTAACGAATCCAACGTAATTACACATTTGCCATATTTGTGGGTATTTGTGGGAATGCGGCTCCGCGCGCACAACTGAAATGCGATATCTTCTATCGAATTTGCATTGTCACTGGACGACGACGACGACGACAGGCCCAAAAATATGAAAAATTCATGGTAAAAGTGCAACATTATTTCCACATAAAGACGACAAGAAACTCAATACAAAAGTCCAATTAAGTGCATATTTGGTGGTAACGACGCTGGTTGTGGCCTTTGCCGAACTTTTCCCAATTGCAAAGCAGCAGCGCACCCAAGTCTGGGTATAGATTTTCGGCCAGCAGATGATGCCTTTGAATTAATTTAGGAAGTTGCATTTGGCCAAGGTGTTTGTCTGTGGCTCTTAGCCACACATTGTAAGACGCAATTCATTTAATATTGTCACAATGATATTATTTTACCAACGCCTGCGTACCAAACGTACTTGAAGGTGCGTTTCCTTGATTTGGCAAGAAATTCCAATGGAAATTGCAGCAAGAGCGTCTCTTCTTCATTATCCAAGGTGTTTGAATTTATTGGAAAATTGTCAAAGTGACAAAAGTATTATTTTACCTTTTGGCATTGCCACAAAGATTCAGGTATATTCAGCCTAAATAAACTCTAATTAAGTCGGGATGAGGCATAAGGCTGTGGATGTGATTTTCTTTTTAATTGGAAGCATATTGTTTATTTCATTTTGGATGGGTTTAAAATTGTTTTAAATAAAAAAGAGAGAGGAACAAAAAATCCCAGTTAAGCGTAGAACAAATTTCTTGCAAATTAGTGCTCTTAAAATTCTCAAGAACGAATTTGGCGATACTCTATGTGGGGATAGGGATCCCCTTAATTAGCAAGCATTGTAAAGCATATTTATTTATTTTATTTTTAGTTTTGGATAGCTTTAAAAGCTTTTAAATACAAAATATAAGATTAAAAATAATTTATTTTATCGTAGTGCACTTAAAATTCCCAAGTACGAATTCGGTACCTCGATAAGTGAGGAAATGGTTTTTTTTTTCAAGAAGCCAAGAAATTATAGTTATTAGTTTTCTCCATTTTAAAAAATTCTTGAAGATATTATAAAAAGTGGTTGCCAAGAATGCCATAAAAATTCCCAAGTACGAATTCGGTGACATGCTAGTACATAATTCGAGTCTCCATTTATGTAGATCATATACAAAATACAAGTGGAAATTTTGAAATATCATTTCATGTTCGAACCATTTCCGAGCCTACTGTCAACACTGATTAGAGGAAGAGAGTGCAGGCCTACCTAGTATATGACTTATATAGTATTTCTACAATTTAATTGCCAACTCACGGCCATGACAGGCATGTCTAATCGATAATGCCCGCCGTCGAGAGAGTATCAAAAGCGAAACTTTCGCTGAGAGTCGTCGGAATATCGAGCAACTCAGAGGGAGAGCTGCTGCTGCGATCCAACATATGTATATTCCGGTTTCATGGGGCCTGAGAACGAAGTGGGAGCCACGCTCTTGCCGCAATTTGTCGCCGATTCCGATGCCGATGCTTACTTATAATAAGTATAATATTGTATTGTATTTTGCGCAGTCATGCCGCGTGGGCAACTATTTCGTGTATGAAAACAAGCACTCATGCTACTTTTTGAGAGACGACAACGTGCTCAGATAAAGCCGGGAAGTGGCTGGGTCCCCCCTTTAGTTTAAATTGATTTCGTTTTGGGGAGAATTTCACAACATTTCTCGAACAACCGATTCATGGTTAGGCGGAAGAGGTTTTTCCTCCGTTCAAAGTTCAGGTAACATTAACTAGTAGCTCCGATTAGGGCCGGTTCTATTTCTGTGCCCCCTGCCTGTAATGCGCTTTGGGTCTATAAATTTGCATTATAATGAGACACAAAGAAGTCAATAAACAAAGGGATTTTCGGTGGGCTTATTGTACCCGGTAATGGCTTTATCTCCACACACCGATAAGGCCCGGGTACCGTTGAACATATAAGAAGGAATACGCGAAGAGACAATACAACCCACAAAAGGCGATTGCCGAAGGATTGGCAAATATTATTCGCATTTCTCAGATAAGAATCAAGACTGATAAGCATACCGGAAAACAGAAATATTTATTTAAAAACCGAAAAACCCCAATTACACAGAGAAAACTAGGCCATAATTTTGTATTTTTTGTGTTGAAACTCGAACTGCTTTAAATATATATTAAAAATATTTGTGGCATATCCTATTCCTTACAAGAAATTCAAGAGTTATCTCTGCTTAGGTACTGACACCTTGCTGGCCTTATCACCTCGCCGAGTGGCAATTAGGCGGGGCCGAGAGATGACTCAGTCTGGGCAGGAGCGGTGATAACACAGATAGGGCTCGATGGCGGCACTATTGATTAGGTTCGATCGCCGGCCGGGCTATCTCCGGTCGGGCCCAGGCGGAGCCAGAAGACAAATAGTGGAAACACTTGTATCCCCTCAAGTTCACGACGGTGCTCACACACAGCCACACTCGCTCCTTGTCCGCTGTGTGTAGAACAGGTGCAGCTAATGGGCGAACAAGTATCGGACAAGCATCGGACAAGTATCGAGACAAGCCGCCCATTGATACACTCGGGGAAAAAAACTAGATAAGAAAATATTAGTACCAATATTTAAAATAATTTCTAACATTTAAGCTTGAGGTAATAAAATCAGAAGCGTATTTATTCCGAAAGTGAGCCCATTTATTCCGAAAGTGAGCCCATTTACTCCAAAAGTGAGCCCATTTATTCCGAAAGTGAGTACAAAAGTTAAAGCACCGCTTGCTTTGTCCTATAATTCCCAACAGAGTTTAGATGTAAACTGGCTTTATTTATTATTTATTATTAAAGTTAATCAGCTTTGGATACTGATGAGAAAGAGGTGTAGCTGTATTTTTGTCACAACATCTAAGCTCTTAAGGGATAGTAAAACTTTGTAAAAAATATAGAAAATACCTCAAACTCTTTTCACATTTAATTTCCTTACAACACACTTTTCCTCCGAGTGTTTCCCACACGCAACGGAAGTTTTCTCCAGCATTTTCGCTCAGTCAATTGGCCTCTAATTGAGATTAATCGGCCAGCCTGCCGGCCTGCCTGCTTGCTTGCTTGCTTGCCTGCTTTGTGCTTTGTTGCTTGTTATAATAAACGGAATCGAATCGCATATACACAACAACATCATGGGAGGAGAGACATAGTGTTCATTCAGTGGTAAATGGGTCTGCGAGAGGCGACAACCAATTGTCGCTCCTCCGATCGCATTTATTTCCCAAAGCCCAAAGCCAGCGCCTTCAATTAAATTGTGTCAATGGGAATTGATTAGAGGCAACAGATATATGAGTGTAATTGATTCGCAGCTAATGAAAATCGAGAGAGAGAGAGCGAGTGCCAAACGGCCAGCTGATCAAACACGACTGAATATATACTATAACTTTTAGCAGATCGTTTTGGACGTCGGGTGGCACATCTCTCTCTCTCTGTCGGAAAAGCTTTTCTTGAACGGAAACTCTTTGTCAGTCAAGGCGATCATAAATAAGATCATAATCACATACTCAGATCTCTCTTCGAGGCTTCCCTCACTTTGGATATGGCAATCATCCATCGATCTGCAAGTCAACTCTTTCTGGGTTAGAGATTTCTTTGATCTGATTGGGGGTAGTCTTAAGAGATGATATAGGGGTTTTGGTGATCTCTATATTCTTCCAAAATTGGGAAATGGTTTTATTTCATCAAAGTTTTATGGGTTCTTGGACTTTTAACTGCTCAGCTTAATTGTTTAATTAATTATAAGTGACTTAAAGTTCAAGGCTTTCTTAATCTTGATTTTTTAGTTATTTAATACAAAGTTTCGGCTTTCTATTATTTAATTAATACAAAGTTGTAGCATATTTTACAACTTTACCTTTACCTTTTTATTGATTATTTTATATATTTATTTAAATCAAAGTACCATTTTTTTTCAATGTATTTTATAAAAAGTTGCAGCATTTTTTATGTATTTTGTAATACAAAGTATCACAAATATATTATCCATACAAAGGTTAACCATTTTATTGATTTATTTAATACAAAGTTTGACCATTTTCTTTTTAATTATTCAAAAAAAAAGTTTCACAATTTTTTTTTTATACAACATTGTAATACAAAGTTTCACATTTGTATTGCTTATTTAATTAAATACAAAGTTCTTCCCTATTTTATATTTCCTTAATACAAAGTTTTCCCCTTTTTCTTGAAGTATCTTTCCCTTGCCAAGCTATTGTTATAACCATTTATTAGTGATCACAAACAATCGCTTTGTAAATGTACTTTGAGGTCAGCAATGAAATAATAATAGTACTAATAACGCAGTGGAATCACAGTTTAGGGGTAATGACATGTGCGAATAGGAAATGCTTAGCCAAACCTGTTCTAGATATAAGCAATTTAGCCAGTTACAAAATCAGTGAAGGCCTCGCACTTTGGTTCCTAAAGAAAACCCCAAAATAATACCAGAAATTGGGGTAAGCAAACCAGAATGTATACAAATCTCAGAAAGAATGTAGAATTTGGCTAAATATATTTTTTAATAATTTATTATAAAGAAGTGGGAGCTTTAAAAACTGAAAGTATAAGGTATAAACCAAGGGAGCTGTCTTAATTATTTCCCAGAGATTTTTCAGAACCTGTGACAGTTTTTAGAGAACCCAGAATTTTTGTAGAAAAAGAGTAGCTGGAGCTAGAGCTCTACTCTAGCCAGATTTGCATATTTTTCCCTTTGAATTCTGGTGTGGCCTGTTGTAGTTTGGTGTGGAGTTGTGGCAGCGTCATGCTCGGCTTCAATAGACCGACTACAAATGGCTATTTATACTCCAGTGGGCCTGGACAAAGTTATCATTCATGTGCTGGCTGGATGGCTGGCTGGCTGGCAGCACTCAATTGCATCCGAGATTATGAGCAACGTGTTCGGGACTTGCTATTTTTAGGCGCGTTTTTTCGAGTGATTGTTATTGCCCTCGGAGCTAGCAGCTAGCAGCTCGCAGCTTGGAGGCCCTCGGCAGGCCACAAAATAATCCCAACACCCGGCACATTCTCACATGTGTGGCGGTAAGTGTTGTGTGTGATTCGGAGTGGAAATGGGACTGCAAATGGGAATGGGAATGGGAATGGGTATGTCAATCTGTGGCCCAATCCCCTGTCCCGGTCCCTGTCCCTTCGCTATTTAATGCGCACTTCAGGCCATTCCTAGGCACTTCTTTTATTCCACACACACTGCTCTTTATTTTATTTAATTTTGTATTTTGTATATTGTACATTTCGAATAAACTCACGTACTTCAAACCGACTCCGACTCCGACTCCCCCGAGTGCCTTCCGTGAAGTGCAGGGCCGACGAGAGTGAATGCAAGTGAAATTCAACACCAAACCCAGAAATGCACTTGGCCAAACCCGGGTTCTGGTTCCAATTCCCAATCCCAATCCCAATCCCAAAAAAAATGCTAATTCCACTTGGGTGAGCTGTCAAACAAGACGGCTGCCTCTGACACACGATCCCATCCATTCCAAGATCAAAACTAAGACCCTCAAACTCAAAAACAAAACGTTTTCCGACTCATTAAAGTCAATAAATCCTGAGATTTAACAGAACAAGCGCGAGGCTTATCTAAAAAGAAAATGTTTAACTTGGTCTTGAATTGATTCCAAGAATAAAATTATTGCCTTTACATTTAACTAAATAATTTGTACGAAAAATAATTGTAAATTACCTTTAATTGGGTGTCTCTGGTTGCTTGTTTTGTTTAATAATTAATATAGAGACTTGATTTAAAGTTACATAATTATAAAGAAGGAAAGATAAGTATTATAAAGAAATATTAAGGCGAGATATTGGAAACTAATAGCCAAATAATAATATAATATAAATAATAATACCTCAATCTTAATGGAATCTTAGTTATAAAAGAAAGTCTTGAAGGAAATTAAATATTTTATAAATTAAACCTTTTAATAATTAATATTCAGACTTCCTTTAAAGTTTTAAAAATGCTTAAGAACCCTTTCATTTTTAGATAATTTATTATAAATAACTAGTAAAGTAAATCAAGCTTTTTTTTTGCATTTAAAGTTTCAACCTTAATTAGCTTCTGTCAGCCTTAATAATTAGGCTAATGAAGCTGAATTTTTGCACAGTTATTAAGACTTTCATTAAAGTAAATAATTTATTAAAAGGAACTAGGAAAGATATTAATAAAAATAATAACGAAAGATAATAAAATATTTAAAATATTTAATACAAACAAACACTGTACTGTACAATGAATTGTTAATCACACATTTTTTCATTTTTTTTATTTATTCATTTTATTAAAGTCTTTCTTTTTATATAAATTTAAATTGTAAAGTAGTATTAAGTACCAATTTTTGAAAGTTAAATTAAATGCATTAAATTAAGGATATTATAATACTTGTAGCACTAGGAAGTAAGCAATAATAAAGATAAAGATAATTCCGAAATTCTACCTTGATAGTTTGAAAAGAAGGTCTAAGGGTTCAGAAAGCTTTTCATCTTGAGTTCCCTTTTTCCGGCCTTAGTAATTAGCCTAATCAGGCTGACTTTTCGCCTAGTGTAAGCTTGAGATGTAAACAAAAGACTGGGACTAGACAGGAGAACAATGGAGCTCGTCCAATTGTTCAATGAGTTAGTCTGACTGACTCTCTCTGCCACATCCCACTCTCCGCCATATCAGACCCTGTCTGGGGGGCTTATCGCTGTCGACTTTGCAGCTCCTCGAGATTCTCGAAATTCTCGAATTCTCGATTTTCGATTTTGCATCCGTTGAGAGGGAGCCTATGGCATATCGATTGCATAATCCGCTCGCGGGTATCCCATTAAACGATAATCATTCCGTAAGCAGCTTAAAACTGGAAAATCAAAATTTGAAATCTTAAAGCTGCCATTTTCAAGACTGGGACTGGGGTGAGCTCTTTGTTTGCATCTTGCAACTGCAACAGGTTATCTCGAGTCGGCAGTCAAATGGAAAAATCAGCACCTGGAGTGGCTGACAGCGGAGCCTTGGCAACCAGCAATTGGCCAAGAACCAAGCACACACAGAGCACGCAGAGCATCCCCCCAGAGCTATTCTGAACGAATAGCATTTGGAGCCACAGAGATTGGTCATCCTCCTCGTCGTCGTTTTGTACAAATATAAATATAAAAGCTATGCTTTTGATATATTCGCCAAAGCAGAATGTTTTTAATTAATTTTTCTAACGCCAACAAAGAGACGTCTCTCTCTCTCTTTTTCTGCTGAAGACATTCCTCCTGTGGCTGGACATTTTAATTATGGCCAAGAAGAAGCTTTGTCAGCTTTCGACATTTGTTCCTTCTTTGATTTAATAATTGAGCTGTGAAAAGTGCAGCTAAATCTTATCTAACTATTTATTAGAGCCATAAATGCAAGCTAGCTGCTTGTAAAATAAATCGTTTTTTGATTGCATTTTCCCGCCTATCTTATCATCGTCTCTGGTGTCACTCGATCGCTTTTAAACTTTAAGATAATTGCTTCTATAAGTAAGCCCGAAAACAGACCCGGCGCCGCTTTAAATGCATTCATTGCCGATTGCCGGTTCCGCTTTTCCGTCTGCCGTTTCCCGCTCGAAAACCTGGTCCCAGACCCAGACCCAGACCCATCACCTGGGGCCTGTCAAGCGGTGGAGATGGAGATGGAGATGGAGGAAAAAAAATAACATCACATCGTAAAAAATGTGTAATTCAATTTGGTAAACATTTTCTGCTCCCTGCTCCCTGCGTTGGATAGATAAAAATAAACCAAATACTGAAACCTTTAGCAAAACTCAATTTGGGATCATCCTCCCGCTGGGAGCCAGAGTTCAGTCGCGGAAAAGGGATGCATGTCCACAGCCAAGGAAAAGTATTGCATTGGAAAAACAATCAAGAAGTTAATCTGATTAATTACCATCTAACTTTATTTTTATAAATATCTATTTGGTCATCAATTTTTAATAAGATATGCATATAAAATTATATATGGGTAATAGTATTATAAACAAATTAGTTAATTTTCAAATGAAAAGCAATCATAGATAAACTATGACAAAATAAATATTTATTTTGATGGTTCGATCAATAAAGTTGGAAAATACTACAAATATATATATATTTAAGCCGTTACTTTCAAAACCCTGAACTAGGAAACTAATGTTTTTTCCTATAAAATATGTATTTAAAACTATAGTTCATATTTTTTTGAAGACCTTGAAAATTAAAATTGAGTTTAGACGTACTAAGAATTAAAAATAATAAGAATTTAATTTAGTTTAGTGTAGTATATAGTTTTAGCTCAATAATGTGATACACAGATACACAGATTTATAGATTTTAATGTGGAATTTTGCAGTTTAGCGGCATGATAAGTTCACCTAACCAAAACATAAGTTTAAACTATATTTTAAGCACTTTTCTTTTAGAAAAATCACAAATAAAACAATGCTTAATTTTATATACTGATAAATTATGGTCACCCCTGCAATCAGTAAGTAATACAATTGATTTAATTAACATTCTCCACTGTATATCGAGGAAAAATAATGTATTTTTGGCCTTTTCATTTTTAATTCCTAAATCACAGATTACAAACGCTCAAAAGATCACAGATTAACCAAGATTAACCACCATCTCGCAGTTCCTAGCTGAGAATTCTGAGGATAAACCACTTCCCTAGCGCACTTTCTTTTCAATTATTTTGTTTATTTTTGGGATGCAACTTACGGCAACTTTCCGACACTTCTCCACGGCTTATTGGCTGTTTGTGCTTGCGGCTGATTGCTTTGACGATCCGCTAATTTCGACACTTTTGTTTGTGGGGATGCACTGAGAGGATGGGGCACAGTCAAAAGACAACAAAAACAAAACAAAAAACACAAACACTGGGGCGTTAAGCAATGACAACCGTTAAGCGGGAACAACAACAACAACAACAAGAGCAACAGCAAGTGCCAGGGGACCAAGCACAACGTTGCGGCTCAGCTGTTCGGCCAGTAATATTTGTGTGTCGGTGTTAATGCTAATGTTAACGTTAACAAACAAACAAAACTCTTTCGCTGCGCTGCACTGCTCGTCGTGTGCGCTTTCGGCTCTGCTCGTGCTCGTGCTCGTGCTCGTACCCGAACTCGTGCGTGCGTAGGCGTTTGTGTGCGTGTGTGCGTGCTTACAGCTACGCGGACGGGAATCGACTTGTTGGCTGGCAAACTGTTGCGGTCTGCTTTATAGGGTTCTCGCCGGGCGAGAGAGAGACGGCGCCAGAGCGAAAGCCGGATTGCGGCGGCCAGAGAGTGATAGCGCGCGCTCCGCTCGCTCTCCCACTCCACTCCGTATCCGCCGGCTGCGTGGGCAGCAGGATAAGCCAACCCCACTGCAGCCACCCACGGGCAGAGGATGCACCGGGAGCGGCAAAAGAACAGCTGCTGCAGCGGCAGCGGTTGGCATGTCAATTAGCACTGGCCAGTGGCCAATCCTCTCTCTTTCGCTCGCTGGCACAGGCGGCTTAACAGTGGGCAGCATCATCGTGACGCCTGCAAAATCGTAAACAGCTGAGCGCTGAGATCGCCGCCAGTGCACTATGGGGAATCTGACCACTTTTTGTGACCAAAACCCATTTTCTGGAAGTCGGAAAATATAACAAGTTTCAGTTTAAAGCTCCGTACTCAGACACACGAAAAGTGTTTCTAAGCAGTACGATAGAGCGAGAGCGTGAGTATTGACCTCTCGTTTTGGCTCAATGCTTAGGAACACTTTTCGCGTGTCTGAGTACGGAGCTTTACGCATTCACAATACACCAATCTTCAGTGTTGCATAACAGAATTTTTGATAGAGGGTGCCACAACAAAGGAATCAGCTGATAAACACAGCTGTTGCATTTGCAAAGCACAGGCGTCTGTAATATTACGTTTTGTTTGCAAACTTCAAGTCCTCAGAAGTGAAAAACAAAACAATATTACTAAAATTTTTGAAATGAATTCCAATCTGTGTGGCTTGTATTATGTGTTTGTGAACGTAATTTGAAGAAAAAAATCGTGTTGTCCCCTTAATAGACCGAAAATGTAAGTAGCCCTGCAAATGCATATTTTGGATAAAGTCCCATATTCCATAAGAGATTTCCATAAGAGATTTCAAGTGAGTCCGGAAGAGTCCATCCACGAGATCTTGTAGAGTATTAAAATCTTGTTCAAATGATTGTTATCAAAAATATCACTTTTTACGATTTTGCGAAAATTTTTCATTTTCATGGACATTTCCTGTTGTATGGCAACGCTGTATTGCTTACCAGATGGAAAGCAGTTTTTGGTAAGATTGTTTCTATGAAAATTATAGGAAATCGTGATCCGATCTCGACAAAATTTTTTATATTCTGTTAAAAGAGTATCGATTTTAAGTTTCCAAAGTTTTATGCAGATATCTTAAATTTTACCCGATCTCTCCCATGAAAGCTATAGGACATAGTTGTCTGATCCGGATAATTTTCATCCAGAATTTTCCTATATATATATAACTACGATTGGTAAATTTTCATGTTGATATCTAATAAACTGAGCGAGTTAATAATTATGTTCAAAAAAATCGGTCAAATTCCCCATAGTGCGGTGATCGCTCTCGCTCTATCTTTAGAGAACGGGAGAGCTCAAGAGAGTGTTAAGAGAGAGCCAACTTTGATATGGCCGCTCTGCGGACCAACTGTTGCCACACTAGGGGCCACACAGCTAGTTCAAAGGTCGCGGCTCAGGTAGACAGCAGCCACTAATTGATCGACAGGCTACACGGTGAGACAAAAAGTATACAAAATATATAGTAATATATTATTTATATATTTAATAAAACAATAAAACAAAATAGCATAAAAAGTAATCCGATTGTTTTGAAAATTTGTATTTTTATGTATTTAGATAAAACATACAAAACCAAGTGTTATTTCTTCAAGATCTTTTAAAATTAAACCATCAAGCCTATATTTATTTAATATTTTACCATTTCATATAGTTGGTACCATAATATTTCTTTCCGTGCAAGTAAACATTACTGATCTTCAGGTCCACAGCATACTGACTTCCTCCAGACAAACTGAGTATTTGAACAGCTTCGCTTTGGGTTTTCTAGGTTTAACCACGATAGGTTAACCGCTCGTTAAATCGAAGAATTACCCAAATTCCTTTTTCTGAAAATTACTTGGATGTCCTTTTTCGTTTTACGGCGGCTATAAAGTAATTATTACGGCAACGCGCTTACCTGTTGCATCAGCCAAACAAAAAAAGGGAAAGCAAACCCGGCGGCCATAAATACGTTTTTAAATGAGCCGTCGATCACATTCGTCTATATCCTTGCTGTCTCATCAATCAATTGCCGAATGGCCAGCGAATTAATCACTGTGACTCACACCCCTTTTTCGATTTTCTAAATTTTTGCGCCACTGTGCAGGGGGGGCATATGCTGGCACTTGATGTCCCGCTCACTCGTGCACGCACCCACGCGAACCTCCTTGGAAACGGTAGGTTTTTCCGGCCTAGCAGCCTACCACCTACCACCTCTCGCTCTCTCACTTCCACTCACGCACAATCGTATCAATGTCAACTAAACATACACTTAAAAAAAAGCGTTTACTTCTTTGGGTTTATCCCCTACATGAAAAGGTTTATAATAATAATAAGGTAATATAATAAAAATGTTGTATGTAAAATGCTAAATGTGTATTTTATTGGGATGCTACAGAAATGCCTTTATAAGGTGTCCAAAAGAAGGCTAAGAAATTACACTAAAATTGGTACTTTTCAAATTGTATTGCATACTTTTAAGCGCATTTTTAAGAGATTGCACAACCCTAGTAAGAAAGAATTACCCTACAATTGGTACTTTTCAAATTGTATTGCATACTTTTAAGCGCATTTTTAGGAGATTGCACAAGAATTTGTTATATTTTGTGCTCCAGAAAGAGCTCTTTTTGAAAAATGTATCTAAAACAAGTATATATCTTTTTAATTGCGAAGAAAAGCTAATTCAATTAATTAGTAGTCAAAGCTCGAACTAGTTGGGAATTCTAACCTTAACACAGCCATTTCTGTGGTATTCCTTAAAATTCATGAAAAGTGCAAGTGGCTCCCCATTTTCTTGTAGTGTCTGACTTATGTCGTTGGTGCAAGCTCTAGCTCGCTCGGACCTATGCTCACTCTCTCGCTCTCGCTCGCCCTCTCTGTGGCTCAGAGGCTCCCGCCCGCCGCCGTCGTCGCTGTGGCCGTCCCTCTCTGGCGGCCGCACAACAGGTGGCTGCTGGCGCTTGCCTCGCACTCGCACTGGCTGGCAACGGGCAATTACACACAGCTCTCGACAGATAAATAGTCAAACAAATCGAAAGCGATTCCGTGCAATTACGGCTACGGCTCTATGCGGCACGGGGGCGTGCAACGACGAACCACATGCCACTCGGACGTCCGAGTGCGGCTGCGGAGCTGCCTGTGGACATGTGTTTGGTCGCCTCGTGGGGCAGTCATCATCGGGCGAATTATCATTTTGTGGGACATCGTCCAGTCAGTCAGTCCAGTCAGCATACGAAGGCGAATTAGGCGGTTTGGCCAATGACGGAGCAACTTTTTGCCGTCGTTAAACTAAAAACAAAAAATATAAATAACAACAAATACTTGTTTCGGTATCGGTGTTCAGTATCTATCTATTTGTATCTGTATCTGTAGTGTTAGCTCTAGCTATAGCTTGTTCTGTCTCTGTGTGGTTTGCGTGCTTTTTATTATTTGTTTTAATTTAGCTTTGATGTTTTTACAACCCCATAAAAAAAAAAATAAAAAAAATAGCGTGCTCTTATTTTTGTTTGCCTCTCTCTCAAAAAAATAAAAATATTATTCCGCCTAATTGAGGCGAAAGTTTCCGAAGAGAACATTTTGTCGTTTCCCACCTGTAGGTCACCTCGCGTAACGGTAGCGCCAGCGCTAACGAGCAACTTGTTGAACTTCAATTCGTATAATTTCCTGAGCATATTGATAACACTTGCCTCTCCCTCTCTCTATCTATCTATCTTTTCTAGCAAATCAGCTGAGGAGCAGTGAGCATACATAGATTGCTTCCATCACAATCTATTTCGTTGGCTTTCGAAATACGAATCGAGAAAGGCAATTAAAAGGTAAGTTTAGCTGGTAATAAGAAAAACTAACCAAACATAAATCTCTAGGGTTGTGAAATCTTTAAAAAGGTGTAAAATTAAGAAAATTACATTGAATTTGGACCTCAAACTTTTAATTGCATACTTTTGGGCAGCGTTTTTCAAGGATTTCAAAACGCTTGTGATTTTGTTTTGCAATGCTTTTATAATTTCACAATAAAACATGCGATTTTCTTCTTAAAAAAGCTAAAACTTAAGTTAATCATACTGTAAGCATAATTTTTAAAGATCTAAAAATTCGATTATACTTTTAATTCATTTTTTGTTATAAGAATAATATGAAGCTTGGATAAAAAAAGACTTTTTTAATGCACACAAAATCGAAAACATATTTTATTCCCTTCTTTCATATTAAAATAATATGAATTTTTAATGCACAAAGAATTCCAATAATAATTAAAATATGAACGATTTCACAGCACTTTTCATGAAAAGAAAACTACCATAAAAAAACAAATCACTTTTTTTTGTTTTAGCATTCAACAAGTTAATTACTTTAATTGGTTAAAAGAATTTCTTTCACACAATTGGGTTTGTAATGTTCCAAAGGGAATAATGTGAGTGAAAAAGGATACATGTCATATTGAGTCTGGTTTTTTTTATTAACAGATATACTATAACAGATATAACTAACTAACAGATATAGTATACATATATTGAACTTCTCTTTGGACACGGCAAACACTTTTTTGCTATTTCCAGACAAAAAAGGAGAACGAATGTTTAATAAAAATAAAAAAAAATCCTATAAAGAATAAATAGATTCATTTACATATTAAAATTCATAATAAAAAGCTCTTTGATTGAGTCCGGCTAATTGCTGTTTAATATTTGACTTTTTTGTAAAAAGAGGAAGAGATACCTCCCGGAGGAGAACCTCCCGGCGGAGATAATTTAATAAGCATAGGTAAAGCATAGCCTATTTATTTATTTTATCTATTTACTTTAGCCGAATATCACAACTATAGTTGTCTCTAATTAAATTTTTTAAAAGCCCTCTGAGAATTCAGTTATTTTCAAAATAAAATGTCTAAAAGTTGCGAAAATCTTGGAACCTTCGCGATCTTGAGCGTCTTTAAGATATACACTTTCGCAACGCACTGTAACCGAGCTAGTGAGTAAGTTAGCAGCCGCCCGGTTAGTCGGAGACCCTTCCAATTTGCCTAAGTTAATATTAGCCCCTAGATTAGACTGGCGAATCCCCGAAATAAAATAATAAAGGCTGGTCATAGCCGGGCTAAAGATAGTTGGGGAATGGCGCTCCATAAAAGATTGCGTTGCCGCAATCTACATTCTGAACTTCTCAGACGTTAAATATTTACAACTGTAATTTGTGGCCAAAACTTTGCACCGCAGAACCGTAGCCCCATGCGTCACTCCGCGCTGAAAGTCAAACAGTTTTAGTTCTGGCGAACCGTGATTGTAGCGATTCTTTTTTTTTTTTTTTTGGGCCAACAGCGCCGGCAATTGACTCACAGTCGGCGAATAGCTTGTCTACAATTACTGGCAATTTTTGTGCTGCTTTTACGGCCGTAATGACACTCGTCCGGGACCTCCCCAGATAACTATTCTTTGGCCGAAGCTCTGGAAGCATAAGAATCGCATTTCAATGGCTCATTTTTAGCGAAAATTAATTACACAATTTGTTTTTCACGGTTAGGAACATTTTTCGTAGCGAATTTAATAATCAGAACTATCAGTTGGCAGTGACTTCGTGTGTTGTGCAATTCTTTAGCTATTCAATAATTTCTATTATCACTTTTTGATTAAATTCTAAATAGTTAAACGTCATCAGCGATGACTATGAATATTTCTTCGTTGTCGGAGCGCCATAAATCGTTGATTTAAATTCAAAATTCAAAGCGTACGTCATCAATGGGTGGTGTGAGACTTTAATCGTGTACAAAAAACCGGTTAACGAATTAATTTGTCGAGCTATGAATGAAAGCTTGAACTCTGCGTTGACTAAGATAGATAATTCGTAAAGGAATTTCTTGTAAAATTGGATATTTGTTTGCACAAAAGTTTAAATGGTAATTGAAAGATTTAATTTAAGGAATTATCTACTTTTTTGATGAATTTGTCTTAGAAACTCACCGAAAAACCGGATTTATATATTCTTAGCAGGCAGAGATATATTTAATTTCTTAAATTAAATGTTGTAAAAGGGATCGTACCTTATTTTGTTATCAACTTAAATATTAATAATCCCTTACGCTTAAATCTTGTTAATAATTTATTTCTACAGAACTTTATAGATTGAAACTTAATATTCCGAATCTATTCAATGATTTTATTAACTTATAGTTTGACAAAGGTTTCGTTGTTCCAATGACATTTTTATATAATAATCTGATTGTACATTTAGTGATTTTTAAATTAAGACTGCAAGTAGTCATTAATTCCAATTATTCAGACTCCCTTATCGGTATTTTTTGCTGAGAAAATCCGCCGTTAGAATGACATTTTCTGTCTGCCTCCAAAAAAATAGTCACAGCTCATCGTGATGGGGAGCAAAGGCACAGACAAAGCTTTTAAGTAGAGGAATATACATACATATAGAAATATAATATTTTTTACATTTGTTGTTGACGGAAATATATAAATATAATAAATACAAACAAATCCATTGAGACTTGACTTGAATTGATTTCAATTGGGAATTCTTCAGGCGCGCTTAACCCATTCGTTCACCAAGTGCAAATTAAACAATGAATTTGCTAATTAAAACTAAGAAAAAGGTATTGAAAAAAATGTAAATAAAATAAAGTAAAGGTAAGAATTGAAGAAAAATATATTTTTAAGTTAGGAAATTTTGAATTTAGAGAGATAATGAATACGATCGTATTTAAATAACTAATATAATTATCTATATACATTTTTTTATTTTTTTATAATATAGCATAAGTAAAAATTATTCAAAAATATATTTTCAAGTTGAAAAGAAACATTGAATTAGAACTAGTTTAAGGATGGTTCTTTTGCTTTTTTAGGGACAAAAATAATTATTTATATTTGAAGAATATATGAAAAATTTATAAAATTATTTATTTTGATTATAATTACTTCACTTACTTACTTACTTTACTTAAACATCTACCCCAAATTTTCTTAGCCTTGCAAAGAATTTGCATTATTCCCGACTTTAGTAAACATTATTAAAAAGAAATGGCATTTTAAAGGAAGAACACTTGGCAAATTAAAATATTGCACATTGTTACTCACCTGAAAATCGCATTTATTACACAATATTATTTATTTTGACAACGCTTCCGCAGAAAGCTGAACGCTTCACAGCGCTGGAGGTGAAAACACTTTAAAATTTGAACTCTTTCGCGGCAGAAGAAGGAATACATTTGCATAGGAAAACGAATCCGAGAATCCCAGAAGGCAGAGAATAAAAAATACACAAAGCCCATAGACTTCGCGAAGATTCACTTTCAGCTGGAGAAGCATCCCGAGATCAGCAGCCAGGCAGGGAATGGGCAAGACCAGGGAATGGGAATGGAACTTCTGGGACTGCCAACCGACACACTCCAGTTTCGCAAGGCATTTATGCAAATATCCAGTGGAAGTGCAGCGGCAGCAACGTGTTTCTGGTGTCTCTGGTGTCCAAACATCGGCGGGCCAGTTGGTGTCTTTAGCTTTTGGCATCCACATATTTGCGGTTAGTTTATTGACCGAGTTCAGGCACTAACCGGTTTCCCTTCGACGATAATCACGAGCCCGGGAATAATACCGAGACCGCACGCCATCGTTTCATTAGCCACAGCGAAGGCTCATTCTCGGGCCCCAGCCCCAGACCTCAGGTCAGGAATTGCAGCTAATTTCGCCACATTGTCACATACTTGCCAGCCGAGGGGGGACTTCTCCTCCAATTCGGAGTCGGAGTCGGAGTCGGAGGCCGACGAAGGAATCCGCGACCGCCTCCAAAGCGGAGAAGCTCTTCATTTTCCAATTATAAGCGACTGTTGGATAAATACACGAAAACTGAACCCAGGTTTGGATACACTTGGAAACTGGTAAATAATTAATTAATTAATTAATTTACACACAATATAAAACAAAGAAATCGTATACATTCGGTAGGGATTTTTACCCCCATAAATATAGACCAAAGCTCGTATATACTTTAGAATTCCTAAAGATATATATTATATGCTTGCTCATATAATATTTTTGGAAACTTATTCAGAAAACTTAAAAGAAAATAATACATATATATATTTATAAAAAATCTTTTAAGGTTTCACAAGGTGAAAATTATATAATATACAGGAAGTTTATAAAAATAAATAAGATACATATTTATAAATAATATTTTGCGACCTTCTCACAAGGTGAGAAAAAATAATAATTTAATAATAATAATAATAATTTACATATAGTATTTGTAACCTTTTAAAAAATCCTCTAAGGTGTCACAAAGTTAAAATAATTATATATATGTTTACAAAAAATAACATTTATAATATATATATTTATAAATAATATTTTGCGACTTTATAAGAATTCTCTAAGGTGTGAAAAGTAACTTCCGTAAAGTTTATAAGGCGTATATTATATATATATTTTGAATATATTGAAGGGAGAATTTTTTAAATGGAAATATTACGCATATATTTACAAATATATGTGAACTTCTAACAAATCTTTTAAGGTGAATCTCCATGAATCTTCTAAAAGAAAATAATATATATATATATATATGTATAAATAATATTTTGCGACCTTTTAAGAATCCTCTAAGGTTTCACAAAGTTAGAAAACTTATTAAAGAAAATAATAAATATATATTTACAAATAATATTTGTGACCTTCTAAAATATCCTATAAGGTGAGAAAAATATAAAACCCCTGTGCAATACAGGGCTTTCCAAAAGGTCCAAAGGGTGAGAAAAAATATAACCTCCAGAGAATTTATAAAAGGTAAGAGTATAACTCAAAGATATTTTCTATATCTATATAATATTTGGTGGTGTTTGTTGCATAAATAATGGAGATTGCGAATAAATTGTAGTCGATTTTTGGAAAAGTTATTACAAATATTATTACAAATAAATAATCCAAATCTTAATAAAAATTACAATATTCACATTTAAATAATTTACAGGAAGTATTATCTATTTAAATTACAATATTCAGTAGTCAGTTTTTTCTTTAATTAAATGTAACAATATATATACTATCTTGAAATATAAAAATCATTAAAAAAAGTAAAGTTAGGCCCCTCAAAGAGAGAAAATATATAGCAATTAATGAAAGATATTTTCTATATCACTTTAAGTGGTTTGGAGTGATTTTAAAGCAGACAAATATATAACCATATCTCATAGAAATGATGCTTTATTTTAACATATTATTGATAGCAATTTACGTAATAAGAATTATTGTCCTCAAATTAATTTTTGTAGTGGAGTTAAAATAATTATACCACATTTTCTGTAAATGTGAAAGGATTTAAGAGGTTTTCGGTTAATTAATATTTAATTTGAGTAAGATAAAATCATCAAAATATTATTTAAAGTTTTAAAAACTTAAAAAAAAAACAATTGAGGTTCCAGAAAGTGAATAAATTAATTGCAAAATATTTTATAGAAAATCAGCGAAAATGTGCACAGTGACAGTGTTAGTCGTCAGAATATTTAAAGCAATTAAGAAAGTAGCTAAAAAATATTCCATAGAATATTATGAATATTTTAAAGATATTATCACATAAATCAGTCTAAATATACTTTAAAGTTTACAAATCATAAGTCTTTAGCTCACATAAAAAATATTAAACTTAATTTAAGGTTGACTTCAATTAAAAATCATTTCCTCGAACAATTTCGACATTTAAAAGCGAATTTCTCATACGAACAAGGAGCTGAAGAATCATTTCCGGTTTGAAGGAGCTGCAGAATCTGCGTAGTATACATACAACTATTAAACTTAGCTTAGGGACATTTCCCACATGAATATATATATATTTAGTATTTAATTTTGTGATTTGTCCGTTAATAAATAACCAAAATATTCAAATACAGGTTGACTTCCTCGAGGAAAACACATACTTCGTATTTTTAAACTATTAAATAAAATAATTTAAGATGCCGAAAAGCAAGGTAATTTGGAAAAAAGTGGGGAAATGGTTTTCAAAGTTGTCTAAAAAATTTAAGCCTAACTAAAGTGTATTTGGCTTATCAATTTAAATATTTGAAAGCGATTTTAACATACAAAAAAGGAGCTCACACTCAGAACAGGCTTAAAGGAGCTGCAACATCTGAAAAATTTGCTTAAAATTCTTTAGAAAAATATATTTTTAGGACACTTTCTATACCAATATATATTCGTATATTTACTATCAATTTTATGGATTTGTCGGTTAATAAGTAACCAAATGCTCGAGAACAGGTTGAAAAGAAAGACTATTCTTAAGACTATTTGAAGATGCCAAGAAGGAAGAAAAATTGGAGACTTACCGTACGGACTTGGCTTCGAAACGCTAAAATATTTAAAAGGTTTTGTCTTTATAAATTTAAAAATATGAAATCAATTTTCGCAAACAACCAAGGAGCAGAACACATCGATCAGGTTTAAGTCCGAGGAAGATCTAGAAACCTAAACAAAAAATATATATTTGAACAACAGAAAAGTGATATTTATCAAAAATAATGAAATTAATCAATCTTTTGAGCGTAATTTTCGGATAATTAAATTCCAAAATCGAACTGATTGCCGGTGGTTTCGAGTAAAGCAATCGAGGACTCAAAGAAATGCCATTTTAAAAAATACCAAATTTACACAAAATTTACAAATATGTTTCCCTTTGAGCTGCTTTCATTTGAAATGTTTGAAACCCTTCGAACAATCTTCAGGGACATGAGGTCCGTGGAATTAATATATGAAAGAAAGGGATTTAAAGGCATCGGAACGATCACGGTTGTCAAGATACTTATCTCTGCAGAGAGTGAATCAAGAGTGAGGGTCTTTTATGGGGCTGTTATATTCATATCGGAATATAAAAGAAAATTTAGAAGAAGAAGAAATCGGAGAACTTAAGAAAACACCAAACAACACAAAAAAAAAAAGCATGGAAATGTAGTTCCAAATATTAAATATTTTTATTTCTTTTTTTTTTCGAATGACGAATTTTTAGAAAATGTAAAATAGATGGTAAGAACTTTTTTTTGTTAGTTTGTAGTATACATATACATATATATCCACAATATTTACATATATGTACCTTTGTGCAAAGTATAACCCTTTATTAGACGTAAGGAAAGCTACTTCTCGATAACCTGAAGCTAAATTGGGTGCAATTATGAAGAACTCCTTTCGTACATTGAACCTGACTGTGATTTCTTTTATTTTTTATTTTAATTATTTCCAAAAAGGACTTTAAACTGACGTCAGACTTGTTTAGAAAAGCTTTAATTATGTGATCTCTCGATGCAAAGAATTACTATAACTTATATTTTAGAAACCTTACCTTCGTAATGGGGAAATAATAAGATCCGGATCGAAATAATATAGAATGCCGAAGCAACCCCTAATAACTTATTCCATATTTATCTACCAAATAGCAATTAAGTTTTATGATATTTGCCAAGGCAAAAAATATTTAATTGTGAATGTGTTATCTTGTTCGAAATGTTAAAAAAATATATTATGTAACCCCTTATCTTGCAAATATTGTGCAAATATAATAAAATACGTTCATGGCTATAACTTTTAGCTACTCACTGTGAATATCGATACTCAAATATATATAATAAAGTTTTAAAGCCTCTAGGGCGAGTAGGAGATAGTAGTTTTTTTCAATTTATGGTGAATGGGTTGGGTAAATTGTAAATAAATGAAAAGCTTTTTCTCTTGCTCCCTCTTCGAAGCCTAGCCTGCCATGTACAAGCAAGGCAGCAACAACAGGTTGTAAGTTTTATTCCAGTGAACGAGAGAGCCTATCTTAAGCTGCTCTGCGAAAGAGAGCTTCGCATTTTTGTTCTCCGACTTCGCCACGAAACAGATCACTCCCTTGCACTCTCTTCCACGCTTTGCCTGCAATGTACAAGCAAAGCAGCAACAACAGTTTATGAATTCCAGACAGTAACGAAGGAGAGAGAGTTTATTTTTAGCTGGACTCGGAGAGGTCTTCGCATTTCTACTCGCCGACTTCGCCACGAAACAAGTTACTCTCTTCCACGCTTTGCCTGCAATGTACACGCAAAGTTTCAAATGTACGAGCTCTGCTAAATGTTAAGTACTATATGTAAGCCTTTTAAAATGATTTTTACCCCTTCAAACATACAAATCTGCATCCCAACACCAAAAAATAAAACCCTTGTTTGAATTATCAAGTTTTTGTTTTGTTTGTTGGCAGCTTAGGCATATTAATTAACAATTATCAATAGTTAATACAAATAATTTGCTACACTCGAATAGTATATACACAATGTACACGCAGAATATAATTTACATAAACATAGAGAGTAAAAAAAAACACACTGGTCAAAGGGCGATAACAAGAAGAACATTTCGCTAGAGTTAACATAGGGGCGAGGAGGGGAAGGGGATGGATGTCCCGCAGGCACTGAGTACGACTAGACAGGGCACGGAGTGCAGGAGGCGATCGTCGGTCGGTGGTCCACCTAATCGATCGTCTTGACCGGCGGCGATTTGCGGGTGCGGGCGCGGATAAAGTCCTCCAGGTACCAGCCCACAAAGGCCAGCACGCACAGGGCATTCAGCAGGTTGAGGGTCACCGCATAGCTGGTGTGGTCGCGGATGAGGCCTAAAGGGGTAAGAAACAAATTTCCAGATTAGAAGGGAAGCTAGAGGCAATCCTAGAGCAGGTAATACCCACCAATCAGGGGTCCAAAGACCATGGAGAAGGTGCCGGACATGAGCAGCTGCAGGCCAGCCGCCGCCGGCAGCCTCTTCAGCGGCACATAGCCGGGAATAATCAGGGACCAGAAGACCGTGCGGAAGGCCTTGTTCAGCCCCAGCCAGAGGAAGATGGCCATCATGGCATAGAAGTTGGTGGTCATCGAGAGGAACATGCGCCCGATGCACATGCCCAGGATGCCCACGACGAAGAAGGTGCGATTGCTCAGGTTGATCTTGGCGGTGATCAATGGGATGGCAAACCGCACCAGCAGATCAAAGAGTCCCAGCGTGGACATGGCCAGGGCGATTTGGTCGGCCTGAAAGCCCAGATCGGACAGGATGAAGGGCGTCAGGATGGCAAAGTTAATCTCCACAAAGTTGATCAGGGTGATGCCCACGGCCAGGTTCACGTACGTGATGTCCCTGAGCAGGTCCAGGTCGAAGAAGATCACCACCTTCATGTAGAAGGGCAGCTTCTTGCGTCGCTGCCGCTCCTCCTCGTCCTCCAGCTCCTGCTTCTCCTTCTCCGTCAGCTCGGCGGCGCGCATCTCGTGCTGCTCCACATCGGACTCGTAGCCCAGGGCCTCCTCCTCCTTGATGCTGTGGCTAACGGAGATGCTGCGCTGCTGCCTGCCACCCGGATTCGAGTCCCGGCTGCTCAGCCGCTTTAGCTCCACGTGCCCGTTGCCCTCGGACTTGTCCCAGGTGTTCAGCCGATTCCGAGTGCCGCTGCTGTTGAGGGAGGCCCGCGACCCGAACCATCCATCGTTGGCCCGCGGCAGGACCGGCGTCTCTGGCTCCACCACATGCTTGATGATATCCCCGTCCTGGTCTTCGCGCTCCGCCAGCGGCTGCTCCGGCTGCAGGGCCTCGGCGTCGCGGTCCCGCTTCACCACGTGCCACTTCACCGGCTGATAGATCAGCGAGCAGGCGATGGTGTGCAGCGAGGCGCCGGCGAACAGCAGGGTCGTGCCCTGCACCCCGAACACCTGCAGCATGTAGGTGGCAAAGTAGGGACACACGATGGGCCCCAGTCCCGCCACCCCAAACTGGTAGGCCGTCGCCGTGCGCCGCTTCACCTTGAAGTACGTGTTGACCGCCAGCGAGGAGGCGCTCACCGTCAGGCCACGGCCAAAGCCGTACAGGATGGAGAAGCTCAGCAGGTAGACGGTGAAGGTGTCGGCGAAGACCATCCAAAAGAGGCCGGCGAAGGTCAGGACGGAGCCCCAAAGGGCCACCACGCGGTAGGTGTAGCGTCGGAAGAGCGGGCCATTGAGGAGGCCTAAAAGGAGAAGAGCGAATGAATGGCATTAGGGAAAGGTCTTGGGAGAAGGGCGTAAGAGGTTAACAAATAACTAACTATTTTATAATTATTTTAATTGTTATTATTTTATATTTATTTCTAATATATTTAGTATTTATTTCGTATTTATTTTCTATTTATTTTGTATTTATTTTGTATTATTTCAATATTTATTTAAATTTCTATGTATATTAATTTTGTATTTAATTTATATTTATTTAATATTTATATTAAATATATATTTTTTTTAATGCTGATTTAATCCACAGAAAACGAAATTTTATAATCTGTATATTTTTGTATGTTTAATATTTTGTTGCATACTTTGGGGCAGCATTTTAATTTATTTAAAATATACTCCAGAGAGAATCGACTATAATCAGGCCATAAATATACATTCTATTGACACATTAAAGCTAAGATAAGTTAAATGTAAATATATTAATTTTCTGTTAAATTGTTTAAGCTTTTCTTATAAAACGTTCAAAAAAACAACATTATGTTATTCCCGGAAAAGTTATATTTCCCTTTTTCAATTTTAAATACATTTAGTTTTTATCACAATTCCAAAGCCAATAGCTTAACCCATAAGGATAGAGTCAAAAATGTCCTTTTCTAACCCAAATGTAATTTAGATATTTTGTTTTTGCATTTCCCTTCCCCCCATACAGTTAAATACACATTTATACTTTTATCTAGTGATGGTCTCACATATGTATACAAAGCATTAGCTATCCAGAAAAAAATTTAAATATAAATGCAGCGCGAATTCGACTAACCCATCCAATGATATTTGATTCTATAATAGACTCGGCCAGTAATTAATGAGTAGTCAGTGCCAAAAAAACAAAAAAAAAAAATCATATCTACGCATGTATATTTGTGTTTTAATATATATTCACCCGTAAATGCAGACACAGCGATTTGTGTGTTGATGATGGTGGTCAGCTCGGAACTGGATATGCCCAGGCTGGCCATGCGACCGCGGAACAGGATGCCGAATTGCTGGGCCAAGGCGAACGTTACCAACTGCAAAGGAAAAATATCGAATATATTAGTTCTCTAGGTTTTTTTATATTTATTTTATTCAAATGATAAAAAGATAGAAAAAGTAAAAAAAAAATCTTTACTGAGTGAACAAGAGATAAAATGATCAGATAAGTGAAAAGGTCAGTAAGTAAACGTGTTCATTTTATGCAAGCAAATTGCTTAGTTTTTATTATTACTAAATAAATAAAAGTGAACATGAACAGGTACATAAGTGAACAGTGAGTGAACATGTTCAGATTAAATTATTTATTTATTAGTTACGTATTTATTCTATATTTTATTAATGTAACAGAAAATAAGACAAAACTCATCATAGTGAACAAGAGCGCAAATGAACACGTAGGTGATCAACTCAGTGGGTGAACACTTTATTTAAGCAAGTTCCTTAATTGTTAATTTTATTTAAATTATAATTCTAAGAAACTAGAAAAATTTAAATGAATGAACAAAAACGCAAATGAACAGGCAGCGAAAGTGAACATGTTCATCCCCGCAAATGAACGATTCTTGTTTGTTCACTCACGACATGGAAACCTGGAATAAATTGATTTCTACTTACGATATTGACGCCACTGGCGACGGCCACCAGCCAGCCCCATCCTCCGTCGGGCGCCACAAAGTCCTCGCCCAGGTCGCTCTTGTCGCGCCTCTTCTTCTTCACCGGATGCGAGCCTGGCGGGGATTGGGAATGCGAATGCTTGGTGGCAGCTGGTGATATCTTGGTCTGGGCCGCTGATCCATTCTTGGGCAGCAGCTGCTCCGCCTGCTCGGCCTCGGGCAGTCTCAGTCTGGATGCCTCCGCGGTGTTGTTATTGTTGCTATTATTATTGTTGTTATTGCTGAGATGATGGCTCCCATTATCGGTCATCTTGGAATCGTGTGTGCCGTGGCTGGGCTAGGGTTTGGTTTAAGGAGTGGGACTAGGAGCCAGGAGCTAGGGGCTTGGGTTAGGTTAGCGCTGAGGTCTAACTGGTGGATGTTGCATCCCTGGATGGCTGGACGAGATAAAATGCAGGGAACAGTGATGGGAACTCTGCAAAGGAAAAAGTTGAAAAAAGTAAAGGTTTTATTCGGTTTATTTTTATACAAATTTGACACAAATTGATCACTTTATTTACTTATTAAATTGCTAAGATTTATTTTGCATTATTATTAAATAAATAATTAAAGCAAACCCCAAATCAAAGTCACTTCTTAATTAATATTGCTGTCATTATTACGGTGAAGGTTGCTAAATTTTACAAACAGTTCTAAAAAAACCTGTTTTTTTGCCCCCAGAATCTCAATTAATTGGAGATTATTTATGAGATAATAACCAACTAACTACCAGTAATCACAATTAACATACACATCTTTTTCAGCTTAGAAGTTTTTGGAGTAGATAATTATATTAATTGAAGTGATGTCATTGCTACTCTACGAATCTGTAATATATTTCAAACAATTTCACATTGAAGCCACACAATTTCGTGCAATATTTCACAACAATTCCCAGCTCTCCGTTAGAATATTTGCCGTAGCTTTTATCTTTTTGCATAAATCATTTGTATTTACTTTAAAGCGTAGTAATTTCCTCGCACATTTTATTACATTTTCAGTCACCCACTCGATTATCTCACACGCCTAACGCCAATATCAAAGCACACTTTATTAACTGGATTTAATTAACAGCTAATTAAGATTTAATTAAGAACGTTGGCATTTTGTGGGATAAAAATATATACGGTGAAAAAAAGGAAAAATTATGAGTAATAACCTCACTGGCTGACCACCGCACATTCAGCAGCATTCAAAGGCTGCGTCGAATGATAATTAATAAAGAAAAAAATAACTGGAACAGGCGAGAGTCAATATTTGAACTCCGACTGAATTGATTTGCACACAGAACCGATGATTGTCTGTGTTGTTCGACAATCGATTACCGCTCAATTGAGCTTTGTGATTGTATTTTTCACTGTATTTTTTTGTTATTTTATTTTATCAGAGCCACGCGAGACGGCGAAACGAAAGGCTGAACCTCAACTGACCGATCAGCCGAGTGATATTTTTGGGCAAACTCTCACTCTTCTGAAGCTAAACCGATTCCGATTACGATTTCTTTCTTTCTTTTTGGAAATATGCCTGGAAACGTGACTGCCTAAAAGCAACAACTAAGTAAATAATACACCGACTTAACACCCATTATATAAATAAAAGTCAATGGGTGCGTTTGTTGTCGATCGGGCCGAGAGAGCGCCGCGCCGCTCCGCGCTCCGCCTTATCGAGCGGGCTTAATTTTCCTTTTCGAAATTTCGTATCCGAGAGTTTGCTGACCAGCACTGAGTTCGTCGTAAATACTTGCGGCAAAAGACGCGCCGCAGCACCGCAAGATATCGTCGGGCCCTGGGCCTTATATGAGATCATTTGCCGGGGAGACCTACGGGTGGTGGGTCGGTGCCATGTGATAAGGCCAAAGCCCGCCGATATCTTCCAATTAATAATTATATTGTTGCCCAGCAAAGATATCCGCAACACGTGGTGCTGCCAGTAGTAACAACCGAGTTTTCAGTTTTCAGGCCCATGGCTAGTACACAGAGGAAAACAATTATTTTGCCACTTTCAGTTCATATATTGAAAATTTTTTGTTGGGAATATTTCGTCTTCATTATCGAAGTAGTGAATTATAGTTGTTTTGTATTGGGAATTTAATGGTTAATTACTCAATATTCGCTAGCCGGAACATTTAACTGTTGGTTAATATCGAACTCCATAATAAGGAATGAAAATTGTATAGTATTTAGGATATCAATTTATATTCGAATGAATTACAGATAGTATAATTATAACTGGAAAATTTAACTGTCGGTTAACTTCGAACTCCATTATAAAGAATGTAAATAAATATAAAATTTTCAGGATATCGATTTCAATATAAATAAATATATAAAAGATTACAAAAAGGTTAACATAGAGGAAAGTACTTTTTTGCAGTTTTTAATCTTCGGGTTAAGTGCCGGTTAGGAGCGTGGCATTAAAATGTCAAGTTATGCTTAGAATCTTTTGATTCCAATTATTTATTATAACGGCAAAGCATTAGTTTAATTCCCGGTTAAAAGTTTGGCATTAAAAACTGCGGTGAGTTTGCTAAGAAATTGAATTACAAAAGCATCTTAATATTTGGATGATTTTGATTCCCATATATTTATTGTTAATCTTAAGCAACCGGTTAATTCCCGGTTCGACATCAAAAACCAAAGGCAGTTTGTTTATAAGATTTTATTATCTCATGGTTAGTGTCGGTTTAGGGATTGGATTTAAATATTAATATTATACTTAAATAATTTTAATTCCAATATATACATATGTGGTTAATGTAAACCAGGGGTCCGCACCACTACAGTCAAATGCCAACATTGCATTTGTATGAGTGAACATCGAACACTCTATGGTTAGATATGCGAAAAAAAACAGCTAAAATATATTGTTATATGGCAACAAAATTAGCTATAACCTAAAAACTAGCTATTTAACGCTAAAAAAAGCTAAATTTAGACATCAGTCATCACTGATTCTTCTGTTCTCTTTTGTGCATACTATGCATGAGCGGCAGCGACGCCGACTGAGAAAAATCCTATCCCGCGGGATAGGGCCGTGCGGACCCCTGATGTAAACCATCCAGTTAAATCGCTGTTAGAAGCTTGACATTAAAAATCAAAAAGAGTTTGTTTATAAGAATTTCTCACTTCACGGTTAAGTGACGGTTAAGGAATTAGATTTAAATAGCAATATTATACTTAGATAATTATAATTCAATGCTTAGGTCATTTTGATTCCAATATATTTATGGTTAATGTAAATCATCCGGTTAATTCTCGGTTAAGAGATTTCCATTGAAACCCGAATTTATACAGACTAACCGAGTTTCTGTTATTATTTCGTGTGTACTTTTTCGCCCGACCGCCGGTTAAGTGTGTCGCTTGCTTTATCAAACACCGACTGACTGAGTTCTGAATGACTTGGGGCCCGACTTATTGTTGTTGTTGCTCAGCGACGAGCGCTCCAGCAGCTGAACCGAGTTAAACCGAAGCGATCCGCGAGTGACCACCGCCGGAACCTATGTAGGGACAGGCAGAGCTCGGTAGCGGAGCAGAAGATAAGATTCGGTCTGGCAAAGTTCGCTTTATTTGCGATATATACTCGAGGCGGGCGGGCAACTGTGTGTACTAAAGGTCGCCTGGCTATTAAAACGCTGCTCAAATATCAATTTTACAACGTTTTAATTGTCCGGCAATCAGAAAATAAACAGACATACAGACAGCACAGTGGGCGAGAGCAGACCTTTGACTTTGGGCTTATCACAAGTATCGGTATCGGTATCGGTATCGCTACGATATAACAAACATAATATATAATTGCCGCTAATTGACCTTAAGCCACCGTCGTTGGTGAATCAGCTCTTTTGTTATCGATCTGCGGGAAATGCTGGCATATGTACGAAAACATGGATAACGACTCCTAGGGGCTATGGAATTTTTCAATGCCATTCAGCCGCGATCGGACCACCGGCAATCGATCAGGGCCAGCACGTGGCAGAAATTGGTTAGAGGAAAAGGAGGAGGCCCAGGCACACGTGATGATAGCCAGGTTTAGGAGCAAATAATTAAATAATGCTGATTGTGGCTCCCTTTGTTGTAAGTTTAAGCCAGATGTCATATAAAATAGTGTATATTTCCATAATAAATACAGTAAAGCCCTCTCGGTATGGTGACCCATTTTATTGTTTATCATTTCCAGTGTCACCACACACCACACACCACGCAGCTGATATCGTTTTGATGGCATATGACAGAACTAAATATCATAATTGAACTAATCATAAAATTCGGCATTCTGATTAACAGGGTTCTTGAGAAAAAACAAGCTAGTCTTAGATTAACACTTTAAATTAATATATTTATAATATTTGAATTTGAGCATTTTTCTAGATTCTTTTAAAGAACATTTACAAGTGATGGTATAAAACCGAAAACAAATAATTTGATTAATTTTAAATTAAATTTATCCACATTTTATAATACTAGATACATTTTATAATACTAGATATTACGATTGTTTTACAGACCTTAAAGATATTTAATAAAGTTCATTATACGTTTACCCGATTTTAAAGAACCTTAACCTTAAAGAATCTCCAACAAATATTAGTATTTTTTCTGTAAAAACTATTCAGATCAAACCTAGATCGTATGATAATTTCATTATTAAACTTTGATCTCTGATCGGCTGGCGTTTCCTGTTCATTCAGTATTATTCACAGGGAAGTTTGATAACGCTGCACGCCCGATTGTAAACACACTCTCATCTAAAGTTTTTTTGCACGCAATTATAAATTCTCAGATTAGAGTTTTTTTATATTTGGGAAGTGCCATTAAAGAACTCCGCGAAACCTACTGTACGTACACATGGAGAAGTGGCTGTGGCTGTGGCTGTGGATTGTGTGCTTGGCTAACACGCGACGTCGTCGTCATTAGACTTTTAAGACATCTGAAGCTAAAAACAAACATCTGTATAATTAGAGCTTTCCGCATTATACGACACTCTTCGCACTCCATAAAAAGACGATACAGTGGAGAGATGGCCCAAGCTGGTCCATAAAAAGCATTTACTGTCGTTGTCTACTATTGGTAGCCACTGTTTGTGCCCCTGTAAGCCGTAATCGCTGTTTGGCCGAGAGGAAAGGCAAAGGCGAGACTTTGATTGATGTGTGATTGATGGTTAGGAGAACATCACGTATGCACCGGGTATCTGAACTATACCGTACTAAACCGAAAAGTGAAAATTATTTCAACATATGTAGTTTTATAGAATTTCGCGAGATTTCTTTTATAGAATGCCAAAAACAAACATAAATGAAAACAAAGACCTTTCATTGTCTCCAAGATGAGGTAATATTATTAAACTTTTGTGAAATAAAAAAGGGGCTCTGAAAACGCCTTTTGGATGAATTAAATACGACTTAAGGTAACTAATTGGGGATTCTGTATAATATAACAGTAGAACACATAACATTACAGTAGAACATAACAGTAGAACATTCACTGGAGTTTAAAAAGTTTTTAAAAGTTACGAAAGTAACATTACAGTAGAACATAACAGTAGAACATAACCGTAGAACATTCACTGGAGTTTAAAAAGTTTTCGAGTTAAATTATTGGTATATCCTAATCCTTATTTCTAAGATAGTTCTCTTACTATATCTTTTATCTGTACTTTGTTTTAAGAACTTAGGGGATTTTATAAATTAAAGTTAGATGTAAATTGTCCTATAAACGTTATACTGCCATATTAATTCAACACCAAATAAACTAATGTAAAATAAACTTTTATCTTTTGAATTTTGACGTTGGGTATAACTTTAAAAAATGTTTATTCCAAACATATTTACGAAAACTCGACATTTTTTTTTACTAAAAACTTGTTTTTCTCATTGCTTTTCCGATCAGGTGATAACAGATGAAAATATCTTTTCTTTCTTTGTATTATTTATTCCAAAGCAACAACTCTTTTGACCGCTAAACTATACAAAAATGTATATGTACTGTGGATATATCTTTAGCGTCTATATATTCCGGATTTCATGCACGTGTCTCGCGGAAAGCGCGCGCTTTGGTTGAAAAAAATACAATAAAGAAAATATCATTTAGTTTGCTCTAGTGCTAATTGCTACTAAACTAAAATACAAATGCTAGCACACACACCGGCACACACACACACACACTCCGACAAGCACATGTAAATTTTTTATATATTTTTATGTATTGGGGCCGTACGTTTTATTTTTGTAAATGATTTTCTCTCCTTCTGTTGATTCTGCTGTTACTTCTGTTGCTGTTATGTTGTTGTGTTGTCGCGCGCTCTGCTTCTTGTTCTTCTCCTTATGTTGCTTCACATCGCACAGTGTGTAAAGTTTGAAAACAAAACAAAAAACAAAAAAAAAAAGAGTAAAAACAAAACAAGGAGGCGGCGGGCCGAGTATCAAGTAAATAAAATAGATTCAACAGGCGACGACTTTTCCGTTACGTTCACCAGCGCGAACTGAACTGAACACTTTTGTGAATTATAGTATTAAACACCCAAACACAACCAACACACTGACGCATTAGCTTGCGCCGCACACTTGCATGCAAAGTGTTCTGCTTTTGTCACAGTGTGCGTGTTATTTTGGTCTTTTGGCTTCAGTTCTGCCGCTGCCGCTCTGCCGCCGCTATTTCTCTGCTGCTTCTTCTTCCTTCGCTGCCTTTTCGGCTGTGTATTTGCCTTACCGTTATTGCTTTCAGCTGTGTGTGTTGTTGCTGCATTTGCTGTTTTGATAAGGGAATTACTTTTTTTTTTACCGTTGTATTTGCCTTTAGTGTTGTTGTAATTAGTTTTGTCGTCGCAGGCGCGATTATCAGGGCCAAATATATGTAAGTGTGTACATTCGAACACTTGTATGCACACGGACATCCGCGCATACCAACACAGACACAAGCGCACATCAAGATCAGAGTGTATTACGTATACGTAAAGCGCACGCAAAAAACACAAACAAAAAAAAAAGGAAAGGAAAACAGAACACAAACTCATAAATACATTATGATAGCGGCGACGGCGATTAGAATTTGATTTTGTCATCGGCCGCCACCGTGGAACGAATCGCATTTAGCGCGTGGGTTCCTTCGCCGCAGCAAAGTAATGAGAGAAAACACGGAAAGAAAAGAATGAATTTTAATTATATTAACTATTTACTTTTATTGTATCGTTAATATTTCGTTTTATTTAATAATATTTTATATTAAACCATTTAAATTAAATTTGTTGTTATTTTTATTGTACATTTTCTTTTTATACCCGGTACCCATAGGGTACAAGGGTATTATAAGTTAGTGCCAACCGAGAATGTATGTAACAGGCAGAAGGAGGCATCTCCGACCCCATAAAGTATATACATATATTCTTGATCAGCATCACCAGCCGAGTCGATTTAGCCATGTAAAACAACAGATCTCAGAGACTATAAGAGCTAGAGTTACAAAATTTGGTGACAACATTGGAATCTGATGCACGCAGATCATGTTTGTTTTAAAATTTGGCCACGCCCACTTCCGCCCTCAAAAATCATAAAAAACTTAAAATAAGCTATACTCGTTATTTTCGGGCTAAAGTTAATAGATAAAATAAATTAGCGTTAAATAACGGACGTTTTCTGAAAATTTCAGTATAATCGGATGATAAACATGCGAGATATTAGCAATAGGGTTAGAATTCTAACACATTCCCCTAAGGCACTGCTTTTGCTGTTGCAAGCTGTAGCCGACAGGTGGCGCATTCGAGCCTTGGCGGCGCGATATAATGGCGCCAACTGCAGAAGAAATAGAATAGAGCAAAAAATTACAAAAAATAACATAATTCATTTTTTGGCGTCCTTATAAAATGTATCATTCATATTTAAGTATGACCTTAAATTGTTTAGGTCGGGAGCTAATTCGAGAGGCGATTCATTTTAAGAAGTATCGAAGAAGAGTATGATAATGTATGTACAATTTTAAATAGCCTTTTAGTGTAAAGCACAAACGTTTAGGTACCGGGTATCTCACAGTCGAGCACTCTCGACTGTAGCTTTCTTACTTGTTAATATTGTTTCTGTTTATATTTTTTAGAAATCTGTAATATTTGTTTTTAAATTTATTTCTTGTTACTAATTGTTTCTGTTTTTTTATACATATATCTTTTGTATTTTCTCGTCAACAAATAATATGGACCTTTCAGTTTGCAATCAATTGTCGTTGCGAATGTTTATCAATGAATTCCGCACTTTAAGAGGCAACTAGATAACAGCTTAATTAAAATTGAAGTTGCTCGTTACCTAACAATACAAAGAAATCAAATATACGCTATTCCAATCGAACACAGCCCACTGTGCGTCTTGTCAGAGATGTCTCCTACGGGAAATGCGCATAGTTGGCCGGCAAGTGCCAGGCGGCAGGAACCCCGGCCCTCCAGTATAAGCCCTCGGCGTGATGTTGACAGCCCATCAACCAAGGAACGAGGAATGAGCTGGCCAAGTCCAGGTCTAGGGGTGTCGTGTCGTAACTACATACCTCACCGGTTCCAAGGCTGTCGGGACCCGTGACGCGCATGACGACGATCGAGGATTACGCGGTCGGTCGGGCGGTCGTCGTGAGTTACCATCTTCGATAGTGCGGGTTTATCTGTCGGTCTGGGGAACTTCCATTTGATTGGTTTCGGCGTTCAGGGTTCGGTGGGGCTTGGGGACTCAGAGCTCTGAAACGAGGCAAGTGAAAGGCTCGGCTCTGTTCGGATTTAATGTATATACAGACGGGGTACTTTTGGTTTATAGCGGGTATATTGTGTTATATTTCGAATAGAAGTAATTCTAACGAAAATATTCCTGATTAAAATATATTTCAAACACCAAAAAAAAAAAAAAAAAAAAAAAACCTTTCTACGCGTTGTCTTAAAAGTATACTCAAGCAGTATAGCGAGTTTAGTATACATTTTATACTTCACACTATCAAATTTATACTCCAAAGTTTAGTTTTTATACTCTATAGTTTCAATTGTGCATTTTTGAGTATTATTTTTATACGAACCTACATCGAAAATTCGATAACATATCGCGTTAGCTCGAATTTAGTGCTTTTCTGTTTGTCGCGTTAGTGATTATTATGAAATATTGGTGCAGATGAGTATAAAATGTATACTTTCGTAGTATTAAATTGATAAGCATCTTATTAAGAAATTTTTCATACTCAAGAGTATAGAATTCATGTAACAATCGTATAGGTTCTATGATGATTTTTTTTTGGGTGTATGTATGTAATTATATCACTGTTTTCATTCTGGAGTTTTTCTTCACAATTATTTATTTTTTAACCAATTAAAATTTAATTTTATTTATGTTTGAAAGGAATATAACTATCATGAAAGTTGTACAATAAAAATTATATGGATTATGGATTCTGGTTCCGATAAATAGATTTTAATCCGACTATTTTTCGTACAACGTTTTTAAAACCCTTTGATTACCAGTTCCAATTATCTCAGAAACTATTCATAAAGCTAATACAATGGCATCAGAAGTACCTGGTATACTCCAGTCGGATCCGTATACTTATTTCTTATTTCAAAATTCAAAACTTTTGTTGCCAAGTTGAACTCGACATTTGACTTCCAGGAATTATCAGCTGCAAAGTGCTATAAATATTTTTTGGAAATTAATTAATGTTATTTTGTAGTTTGTCGCCCAAATAACTCTAAAACTTAAAAACACATTATGTTTAGTAGTTAATACATGCCCCCATACTTTACTATACCAATTAAAATCGCCATACTGGCGGAGACCTTTAGTCCCCAATCATCTGGAGTGGTCCGAATTCTGGCTCGTTTGCGCCATTTACAATTCACCGATAAGAACACACATTTTATTTGCCATTTGGCATTATTTGTTCCTATTTTTAATTTCAATTTTAGCTTGGCACTCGGGTACAAAGAGCAAGGTGGGTGTGTCGACCCATAAATAAAGCAACAGCAGCGGTAACAGCAGTTTCTTTCTTGTCCCCAATGACGAGGATCATGACATGGCCATATAACCGGGAGACCTAGCCAAGGAGACCTGCCTCCAACGCCGAAGATAAGCCTCCCCCCAAGCAATGGAATTTGTGGAGGATGTTATAAAGTCGCCAAGTACAGTGGAGCTTCGCTAGGTAATGAGGGAGAGGTGTTTAGGAAATTTCAGGTGTGTAGCATTAAATATACCTTCTGCGTTTCACTAGAATTACCAACGATGTCTAGCTGCAAGCGGATACTAAGGAAAGAGGAAGTTGTAGCTTACTCTCTCCTGAAACAGCTGCTTAATATAAAAATACAATATTTTCTTTAGGCACCTTCTAATCGCGATTGGTAAACCAATTCATTGATTGAATTTTATTTTTATTATAACATTTATTGTAAAATATTTATTATAACTTTATTATAATGATTAAATAAATAGTAATAACTCAATAACTTAAATACTTTCACAATCACTTTTTGGCACTGTAGATAATTGCATTTTTAAAGAAGTCAACCGGTTCATATTTAAACAAGGTCCTGAGGAACATTAATATTACAAATACTTCATTATCCAAAGCATCTTGATAATGACTGATTAAACTTTATTATTATAACTCACTCACTCTTAATAATAATGAATAATTTTTGAATTTTTTTATTTTGTTTGCTATTATTTTTAAAGTCTTGGCTTATCAACAAGAACTACATATAAAAGCAACCCAAAAAATATGCAATACATTTTAGGACAACTATTTATATATATCCCCATAAGATGCCACACTTTTCTAAGGTAATTTCTGTGTAAAAACTGTGTAGGTAAAAATATATTCGATTAAAATAAAGCGAGGATTTCAAAGAGAACTAAAGAAAATCATAATACACCATGGAGGGATCCATCACTTAAATTTGTATGTGGCTTTCAGCTAGATTTTTTCAAAAACGCTATCAAACTTTTGTTTAACAAAATTCACACAGAGTTTGATGCGTTCATGGAAAAAAAAACAGTTGCTGTAAATATTTTCAAGAGTTACAAGCCAAAGCTAAAAACTGAATACATTGATTAATATAGAAATAAAAAAAAGTTACCTGCCCCGGGTGAGGCTCGAACTCACGACCTTAAGATTATGAGACTTACGCGCTGCCAACTGCGCCACCGAGGCCTTGTGACGTTTCCTGGGATTAGGGACCCCTCTAAGGGTGCAGTTGAAGCCTGCAAAATAAACACCCAAGTTTGTTTATTTTTTAACCCAAGGAATGGTATATCCAAGAGATTAATATTTATCAGGGGATTGCAGGAAAAGTTGCAATATTCAAATAAAGCTAAGAAAGGCTGTTAGTATTTACTTTATAATAACTATCAAAGGTTTTATATTTATTTTCTCGATTAAATATAACGATATTTATTTTCTATAGATATAGATATTTGTTTCCTGGAAAGGGAACGTCTATAAAGGTCAAAAATTTAAGACTTTCCAAGTAATTATCATACTTTTCGTAGAATAATTTAATTAAAATACAAAATTAACCATTAGAAAATATTCAAGCCCTATTCAGTGGAAAATAAATGCTACTGGCTGAACGATCAGTTATTTCCATACATTCATTGTACATATGATCTCATCTTTGTGATGCAGCAATAAAGTCTAATCAAAAAGTGTTTGTCCATCCAAAGTTCAAAATCTAACAAGAATCTTGTGACGCGCCGTAGCGAGGAAGAGCCGAGAGATGACCGAGTTGATGACTGGGAAGTGGAGGAGTCGAGCCAAGAGCACGTGAATATCACGAGCAAAGCGGTTGCTCATCAATACGGAGGAGCCAATAATGAGCGATCAATGACACTGCGAATGAAAGCGGAAAGAATCGAGAGCCAAGTTCAGGGAGTTATTTATTGACGCAACTCAATCAGGGGCTGGAAATGTTCCCTCTTTTTTACATTATTTACTTTATTGATTTACGTTTAAATTAAAAATGCATGGAAGTTTCCGAATGGTTCTATATTTTTGCATTTACTTATTGATAAGCGCTCGACTTTGTTGCTGTTTGTTTGTTTTTTATAATTTTTTTTTGTATTTCAGCTTTGACAATTGTTATCAATGCAATTGTTGCAAATAATTAAGCATGGAAATCGAAAATAAATGTAAGCCTCAGGGTTTCGAAAAAAAAAGTTAACTACACCCAAAAAAAAATCATCATATAACCTTTACGATTGTTACATAAATTCTATACTCTTGAGTATGAAAAATTTCTTAATAAGATGCTTATCAATTTAATACTACGAAAGTATAACTTTTATACTCATCTGCACCAATATTTCATAATAATCACTAACGCGACAAACAGAAAAGCACTAAATTCCAGCTAACGCGATATGTTATCGAATTTTCGATGTAGGTTCGTATAAAAATAATACTCAAAAATACACAATTGAAACTATAGAGTATAAAAACTAAACTTTGGAGTATACATTTGATAGTTTAAAGTATAAACTGATTATACTGGTTGAGTATACTTTTAAGACAACGCGCGGAAAGTTTAAATTCTTGTTTTTTTTTTTGGGTGTACGAATTCGATGACGAAGGTTCAACGCACCTTGGAGTCTCAGGGGGGTCTGTACTTATCAAATACAGAGCAAGTGGAGGAAAAGTATACGTATGTAGGCCAGAAAATATTTGACAAAACCAGACACACACACCAAATCCAGATACTTTCATAGGAAGCAAGCCATGGACGTAGAGCTGAATGAGTGATCGAAACCTCCCCCCTTCAAGGGAAAGCGTTCACAACTCGAACTTTGATAGCTATAGAAACTCTTTTTTTATATTGTAACTGCCTTTTATTTAGTGCTTGAAAATATCTTGAGTTTTAAATGCAATCATAACGATTGTGAATTTTTTACATTATTTTGATTAAAAATCTATATTGATTTTAATTCTAATAGTTTTTTTGGTTTGCAGCACTTTTAGTAACCGAAAACCTTCTTTATGGAAATGGCCTTTCCATCGAATAAAAATCGAACTTTTCGTTCTATGATAAATATTTTATAACTATAACTATACCGTTACTTTCTTAATATTCGTACCCCTTTTGTAAATTCCTGGCTATGACCCTGGTAAACCAAAATGCGAAACAAATTTGTCGCCATTCGTTTTGTGTTGCCACTGTCAACATTGGCGAACTGGAAATCAGGCTACAAGAGCAAAATAAACACCAATGGCAAAAGCAGGGCTTTACGAATATTAATTACCTTACATTTTCAATTATAATTATTATTTTAGGCCTTTCTTAACTCTAAACTCTTTTGGTAGTAAAAATAGAATTTCAAGTTAAATAATGCATCGCAAAATTAATTAAAATGTTGGCAATAAAGTGCAAACAAAACCCACTAAGGTACAACTCTTTGTGCTTTGAGTTTTTCTATTCATTTAATGAAATTCCAAAAATATGTCCAGTTTTTTTTAGATCCCGCAGAGATGCCGCCATTTGGCAATATACCCCGTGTCCATGACTACTGCGAGTGAAAACAGACCAAAACTACGTCATTGCATACGCCATGCACAGAACCTTCCAGTTCCCAGTTCCCGTCCCCGTCCAGTCAATATTTTCCTTTTTCTTTTTTATATTTTTTTATTTTTGTGTTTGTTGTCTCTCCCAATTGCCATACACTGAAACTTATGGGGGCCAACTGTTGAAAGACAGATGAGGGCCAGCCTAGATATTTCCTGGTTCGCCTACGAGGAAAAAATAGTATTCGAAAGTCGTTGAACATTTTCTGTGTGAACATTCAAATAAAGAATCATTGAGAAAAACATTAATCACATTGAAATTAAATTAAACGAATTGAAACTTTAAATAAAGCCTTCAAAATTTCTACAGTATAAAAAAGCTTGATGTTTGATTAATTAAAATATAATATATTTATTAGCAAATATGTATGGTATATTTTTCTAAGCTTTTTTAAATAGTTAACCTTCTGAAAAGGGTGTATAGACTTCGTCCACTTAGAAAAAAACAATTTACGACTGTGTGAGCTGGATTTCAATGCATTTCGCGATTTTCAAGATTATTTTGATTTTATTTTACAGAGTTTTTATCGGTCATTATTTTGCCACGTTGTATAGAAATAATTTATAAAGAAGGAGTCTTTTTTTTTAAGGATCAATGAAAACGCTGGATTTTGAATCAATTGAAAATTCGCCCAAAGGTATGCAACCAAATATTTGTCTTCCAAAGTATTTTCTTAATTATCTTATCTAAATTTTTTGCAATCTCTAAGGATTAATTGCAAATCCTCAGCTATTTCTGGTTGTGGAGTTTTGAGTCTATATTTTTAATGTTTTTTTGGAGCCATGGCGGATGTGTTTTGGGTTTCATTTTGGTGACCGCACCTATAATATCAGCATATGTATAAATCAAGGATTATGGGCAGTCACTTTCTCCCCGTCCCCCTCTCTCCGTTATCCTGACACAAAGGACAAAAAGGGAAGCTACACACAGACACTGGCTCACGCACAAGTCCAGCGCGGCTGGGTGTGGGAGGGATTGCGAGAATGTGTGGCGTCACCGACTGAGCAACAAGTTACAACAGGAAGAAGGCAAAAACAGGACAGACAGACGGAAGCAGGGCTGTCCATCTAGCTATTTCATTTGTATGTTGAGTCAAGCTAAAGCTCCGTACTCAGACACACGAAAGGTGTTTCTAAGCAGTACGATAGAGCGAGAGGGTGAGTATTGACCTCTCGTTTTGCCTCAATGCTTAGGAACACTTTTCGCGTGTCTGAGTACGGAGCTTAAAAGCTTGGAAAAAATGCCAAGGGTAGCCTCTGTATTAGATTTTTGAGTTATTCTGAGAGAGTATTCAAAGTTTAAGGAGGGTAAATAGATATTGAAGATCTAAATAAAGATACTAAGGGAATCTTTTGGATATTTTTCTAAAGCAGAGTTGGGCACGAAACATAACGGAAAGGGCTACTGAGCAGGTAGACGACACTCATGAGCTACCCAAAATATGCAATCAAGAACTTTAGAATCTAAATTACTAAGCCCTAAGCCTTATGAGTCTGATCAGCTCGGAAACATTATTATTTTCTTCTCTGGCGTGTTGCCTAAACTTATCAAATTGTTTTAGCTTTGACTACCTATCATAATTGTAAATAGAACATTTTTGCCACTAAATGTATGCCAACATTGGATAACTTGGAATAAATAGGAAGCAGGGAATAGAATCGCTGGAGCCATAAGGCAGCTTGAAATACTCACATGCAAGTTCCCCGCGCGTGTGTCATCTCTTTTCCCATTCTCCATCATTGCAGAGAGTCATCATTTATTGATTCTTTGTCAAGCCCAAACTCGACGACAGTGATGCCGAATTGGCTACTTTCTTTGGTCACATGTTGACAGATTTTGGCGTTGACAGTTTTCTGGAAAGATGAGATTTCTTAGATAACGTTGAACTGCTGCATGGTTGCAACGTATTTAGTTTGAAATTTATTACGACAAATTAGGAACGACAGATGGTCAAAAACGCGTTAGAGTAAACCAAGCAGAAAAATTGTTTATGTTTCAAATTTTCCATCCAGTTGTCATTTGTCTATAAGAACACAACCTGAAGTAACGGGAACTTTAAAATAAAGCATACAAATCGAATTCTGTGATATTTTTCGAATTAAAAATAAAGTATTTTAAGTATTTTCACATTCTCAAGGATACTTTTTGTGTAACGTTACCGACTTTACTTTTAGCCTGTGGGAGCAACAAAAATATATTTATCTGCAAATGAAATACATATGTACATATATATATTTATTCTTCTAACCTTAAACTTTAAAATAATGGGCAAGAAGAAATAGAAAGGATTGCTAGATTCGCTGATTTAGACAAAAAAGTACAGTTAACCCTAACTTATTTTCAAAATTTTCTAACGTTACCGTCTAATTTGAACTCTTGTAACATTTAAGGTAGGGTGATAGAAAAAAGTTTGGTTAATACAAAATATAAGTCTTGGAGTATACTATCCAGATATAATTAATATATAATCATTTTTGCGTTTCATTTATGGAAATATAAACAAAAATGTGCGTACTTGTCTTTGACCAGTTATAAATAATGCAGATTTTAATAAGATCGTCCTTTTATTGCTTGCAATTATATATAAAAAATCTCAATTACTTAAATAAAATATTAATTGATCATTCCTAATATCCACAAAGTTAAGTACGCTGATCTGGCTTTTTTCACTCTGAATGTATTGGCAACACTGCCAGCCATGGATTAGAAATAAGGACTGAAAAGGGGTGACACTGTTTGTGGGAACATTTCCATTTTCATTTTCAATGTTAATTTCCATTTTCAGTTGCTCAATTGTAAGTCATCGCAGCCATCGCCACTCCATTGAATTCATGTGGCAATTAAAAGGGCTTTGCATGGCCAATTAGTTTGGTGAAACCGAGGAGAAGAGGGGAGTTCGATGCCAAAGGATGGACTGAGCACACAGATTACTGTTTGGCTTGTGGAAGGCAACTCCAAATATACTTTTTTCCTCAAATTTTCCTGCATTCAATCAATTTTGTGCAGCAGCCTTAGGTAAATGCAATTGAACGGAATAATGAAGGAACATTGGAGTAGTTGTTGGAGTCGACTTACTTACATTTTCACACATTCCTGAAGGATATTTTTCAGTTTACACAGCTGCAAATTTTTTGATTTTTAGACAAGCAGATTTCAGCTACAAACTGTCTTAAGAATATTGCAAAAGAGACTTAATACATGGCTCACAGCAGAAATCCGACGGTCTTACTTGATTTAATCACTTTTTGCTCACTTTACTCACGTTTTTTAATTAAAGGACAAAGATAATACCTTTACTTTTCCAGCCTTATTACTTTCGTACCTATAGGAAGTGTAAATATATATACTGTATGTATACGTTTTTGAAGATTATACAAGATCGTCAGGCATAGGCTTGCGAGTGAACACTGTAAGCAAACAGCTGATTGATCAGATGGTCTGACGAACTGTTAAATTCCTCATTAATTAAATGAAAACAAATAAAAGAGACGTCTGGCAACGCCGATTCTCACTTTGCGCTCTCCTCGCACACTCATACAAGCTTTCAAGTTAACGATCGTTGCGAAGCAGTCGGAAGAGCGCAACTGCAGCTGAGTCAAAAGGCCAGCAAGCGAACAATGTAAAGAGAGGCGAAGAAGAGCCTGCAGGATAGATGGGGGGACAGGTAGCGGCGAGCACATTGCAGCATGACTTTCCAAATGCAGCGCAACAACAAAACTTCAGACAAAGAACCAATGTAAACAAAGAAGGCAGGCAGGCAGGCGCGTTGCGTTGCGTTGTTTGTGGATTTTGGCAAGCGAAGTGCAAGCCAGTTCTCCCTCTCTCGCTCGCCCTCGCAGACGGCATTAGACGCGATCTTGAAACACAACAAACGTACGCCAGCACTCTCACTGGCAGCGGAGCTCTCTGGCGCTCTCTCTCTCCTCCATGCTCTCTTCATTGCCTTTGGTGGCGCAGGCAGCAAAGCGGACGCACGCACAGTGGGCGCGATCGGAAGTCCTTAGGGAATGGTATTACGTTCAATAATCTCTGCGGAACCGCAAATTTTTTAATACGCATTTCTCAAGAAAAAGTTACAAGGCAACCGTTTACACTACTGTAGCGTTTTTTCAAAATTTTTCAAATGGCTATAACTTTAAAATAATCTGAATTGGAAAATGGTTAAAACGCTTAAAACATTCTTAAAAGTATAACACATTTACAGAACAAAAATTCGTTATAAAACGACAATAAAATGTATCAAATTATTTTCCCATTTATATTAATAATTAATGGTATTACCGCTGAATAATGATACAAGAATTTTGATATATTCACTTTAATTTCGCCACTCTTGTTGCCTAACCAGTTGTTAACGCCTCGACAGTTAAATCCGACTAACGGGAATATTCAAAATTCGTTTTACCTTATGCTTAAACATTTTTTCAATACAATTTGCCTTTGTTTTTTATTTGTCATCGCGGCTATAAAAATGCAGACATGCCAAAGCTTCCATATTTTATTTTTTTTTACCGTAAAATCAAAATGCAGCATGCCCTTTTGAGCCCCGTAATAAACCCCTATCAAAGCAGCAAATATTTGGGGAAGTACAAAATAAGAAGAGATAAAATGAAAACACCATGGCGACGCCTTTTGGCCCACTGTGCGGCGGCAAGGCAGCAGCGGACGGGACAGTCGACGGGCCGTCGGCAGAGCAGTCAGTATCGATTGAACAGCCGCGCGTAGCTCATCGAAGCGAAGAACCGAGGAAGACAGCGATAGAGAAGGAGACAGGAAAGGGAGCGCAGACAGAGACCGAGACGCAGGCGGAGACGGAGACGGAGACAGAGAGGGAGACAGTGAGCGCCTGCCGCCCCCTCTTTTGTAATAAATAGCGCTGTGCGCGGCGACCACGCTACCAAACGGCAAAAGTCCGCTGAGAGCGACGCTCAAAAAAAAATATTTAAAAAAAAAACAAGCCACAACCACACACACACACACACACCCTACCCCACCCCCACTCCCCCTCGTGAACAAAAGGGAGAACAACTGTAGTGAACGTGAAAAAGAACAAGTCGAAAAACAGCTGGACATAAAAACTAATAAAGCGCACTGTTGGCCAAAACAAAGGGCCAAAAGAGGCAACCATAAAACAAAACAAAACAAAACAAATCAACCAAAAAATAAATAAAACTAACTCCAGCAAGTGCCTTAAAAAACCCACAAAAGGACAACAAACCCACCAAAATTCACAGCAAATCAAACGGGACGTGATAAAACATGATTAGAACATAAACATTTGAGCAGGAGCAACCGTAACCGTATTTTTTTTGGCAATTTTTTTCAATGTGCTTACAAGTAAAAACCTAATTAGACCTCACAACGAATAAAAACAACAGTAAAAGAAAAATAAAAACGCAAATCTACGAAAACAAAAACAGAATTCGAAAGAGCCACAATAACGTAAAAAATATCCATAAATCTATATATACTACACACACCTCTCATATATAGATACAATATACTATATAGAGAAAGAGCCCGAGAAAAGCAGCGAAAACCAAAGGCAGCCGCTAGCTAGACAAAAGCAGAAAAGCAGCCAGCAAGCAAGCAAGTCCAGGAAAAGCAGAAGACGCGAGCAGCAGCAGCAGAAGGAGGAGGAGGAGGAGGAGGAGAACACAAAGAGCGGCGGCGGCAGCGGCGAAGTAGGAAATGGCCAGCAAACAGCCCAGAAAAGTGGCACCCGATGGCGGATGGGGCTGGGTGGCCTGCTTCGGCGTTAGTTTGGTTAACGTAAGTACCTGTAGCCCTAAAATATCCCCTTCTAAACAATACACCTTGCACCTACACGCGGTGACAAATTCCAGGCATTTGCATTCCGATTAATTAGCTAACCCGACCCGTTCGGGGGGGGAGGGCTATGACCTCTTGAACCGGTCACCCTCTCCATCCACCGTGCCTCACTTGCAGGGTTTGCGCTTAGGATAGGTTAGTGCCACGCTTCCCATTCCCTCGGTTATATGGCAGCCAAAGTAGTTGGTTATAACACGATAAGATTCAAATGAAATATGACGATATTCAATACGCAGTTTCACATGTTTACACGCCCCGCCCCGGCCCGATTTATGGCTATAATATCTGTAATATGTGGCCTAATGCCGGGGCGGCGGCACAACTTAATCAATAATAAATCCCTTAATGGACAGCCACAGCTAGAAAACAAGGGATTATTATTGGGGCTGTCCCCTCCAAAATCACCCCAAAAATACAGTTCGTTTTGTAGCTGGTAAAACATTTAATGGACCTAGATTTAATCTCATTAAAAGGCTATTCGGTAAATGTTATAGAATTACTATCAATATTTAAACGTTTAACAAATGTTCCATTATATTAAAATATTTTCCATATTTTTAAAAGCAGCTCATAAATAATCCTTTGACTTTAAATTGTGCAATCAACAAAGCGCCTTACAAGAGCTATTTAATTGAACTGAACAATAAACAAATTATAACTGAAAGGATTAGGGCTAAAATCAATTTTAAATTGCATCTGAAATCCTTCCATTAATTCCTTTAAATCAAGCTAAGCCTGAACAGCCAAATCATGGACAATTATCAAATTGGAAAAATACAAGCAAACTCTGATTCTACCTGACTGCTGCCTGGGCCACTTGTCTTTTTATCTGAATCTGTGTTTGTATCTGCATCTGTGTTTGTATCTGCATCTGTGTTTTTGTATTTGAATCGCAGTCTGGCTGCACCCCTGCAGATTGCTAAACTCTTCTGAATGCAGACGGCGCAGGCAGGCGGGCAGACAGGCAAACAGGCAGGGAAAACACAGCTGCTCCTAACTTTAAGCCGGAGGGGAGAAACAGGAGACCCCGATCAAGGCCACGGTTTGGTTCTCCGATCGGATCTCCTATATAAAGGCGGGCCACGCACCCGCCGCGTGATCTCAACAAATGCGTTTCAACAGTGTTTTTTGCTTTCGTTGTTTTGTTTTGGTTTTGGTTATATTCAGCTTATGTAGTTGGGTCTGTTTCTTTATATGCCTACACACAACATTGTTTTTATTCTGTTTTTCATGCCCCTCTTTTTTTTGTTACTATTGCAAACAAAGTGAGGCGAAATAAAGAAGCCCCAAAATCAGTTGACATACTCTTATGGTTATATAAACATTTGCTACTATTAGAATTTTGAATAGACCATTAAAAAATCCTATGGGATGTAATTCTATTTAATATACCTGAAAGAAACCAATATATTTGTCTATATATCGTCCTCTTTTGGTTCATCAGTAATTGAAAATAATGTCTAGGATTTTATAGAGCTGAAAAAAAAGAAAACATTATAATTGATTTGTATTTCTCAAAATTAAAATTAAATCTTTAAAGATTTATTCAATAAAAAACCAAGGAGAAACACAGTTGACCAAAGTCCAGTGTGTCATGACTCACTGCAAGTGTGAATGCCACAAAATCAGATCGTGGCAATTATGTAATAGGCCTTTAAATTACCATACCTTTCCATATCAGCAATGATCAGGGGACCGACCTACTCTCTCGGCAAATGAGTCGCGACGATATGCAATTAGACATGCTAATTTGTGTGTAGCCAGGCAGAAGATCTCGGAAATTGACAGCCCCGCTGATGGTTCCAGGTTCCTCCTCTGACAATGGTAATGCGTACAATGAGACGATGTGGGCATTATAGATGCTTATATCACATCTGGTTCTAGTTGCCCCGAACGGGGCATGATAATGTGAATGCGTTGTGACACGAATATTGTTTTCGGAGGCCGCTTGAAGAGTTTTAAGGATTGGCCACTGCAGAAAAATGTTTTCAATTGGAATTTTAAATACACAGAACTGCACTCAAATTTCTTACAGTGTTGGTCCTTGCCAAGGAAACAGATTTTCATTTCGCGTTCGATATAATGCTGGTTTTGTATGCAAGTTACTTAGAAAACAAGCATATCTTATGATATCAAAAACAAACATGAGATATGGATGTTCCTAAGAAACTAAAAACACAGTCGGAGATTTATTTATTTTTATTATATTATTATTATTATTGATGCAATTTATTTATTTATTTTGAGTGGTTTTAAGTTCACAATTCCTATAATGGATTTATTTTATTTTATCTAATTTTCATTTCGAGTTCGATATAATGCGGGTTTTGTATGCAAGTTACTTAGAAAACAAGCATATCTTATGATATCAAAAACAAACATGAGATATGGATGTTCCTAAGCAACTAAAAACACACAGTCGGAGATTTATTTATTTTTATTATATTATTATTATTATTATTGATGCAATTTATTTGTTTATTTTGAGTGGTTTTAAGTTCACAATTCCTATAATGGATTTTATTTAATCTAATTTTCATTTCGAGTTCGATATAATGCGGGTTTTGTATGCAAGTTACTTAGGAACATGCTTATCATATGATATCAAAAATAAACATAAGATATGGATGTTCCTAAGAAACTAAAGACACACAGTCGGAGTTTTATTCGATTATTTTGATAGATTTTATTATATTATTATTATTATTGAAGCGATTTATTTGATTGTTTTGAGTGGTTTCAAGTCCACTGTTCCTATGATAAGGTATTTTTTTATTTTAATGTAATTACCAAACATTAAATAAAGATTTTCTCTCTTAAATTCCTTGTCATTTCTGAAAATATAGAAAAAGAATTAGTACATAGAAAATTAATTAATTAACGCTAGCGTGAAGAGTATCTTTCGCGGGCAATCCATTAATTTTAGCTGAGGCCCCTCCGATCCATCATAGTCTCTCCTTTTGGATATTTATCGGTCGACCCATTGGAGACCTTACCCAACCCAATACCTCTTTGGAATAGGAACAAAACACTTGTCGAAGCAGCCACCAATAATGCGCCGTTTGCAAAACAAATCGAGTGTGTTTTGTGTCTGCCATAAAAATAAATAAATAAACAGCGATTACAGACTTGCAAAAGAAATGGGGAATTCCCTAGGGAAGGCAAGCTCAGTCTTTCTCCAATTTCCAAATAATTACATAGTAAGAAGTACATGAAATTAAACCTGAAACGCACAACATTCGATTAGCATTGAGGAATCTGAAATCGTGGCCGTGCAAGTATATATCCCATGGAAACAAGATAGATAAGATATTGGGTTGACCTGCTTGGTCACACGCCCGAAATCTGAAGTACTTTATGTCGTACCTCGCCTCGCCTCGGTTTGGGAATTTAAAGCACTCGTAAAATTTAATTGATCCTCGCCACAATAGAATACAAGGTGCGAAAAACAAAATCTATCATCGTCATCATCATCATAGGGGGAACAGGAGAAGTATTGGGGTTAGATGGCGACTGCCTGATATGCCAATCACTCGATTATGTGTGTGCTTTCAGTTAGTTAGTTACTTGTCCGCTTTTAGGTTAAGTTCGAACAACTAACAACTAATCTTGTTTGTTTTCGTTCCGCCGCACGGCCACTATCTTCGACACAGGCACACGTTTAATCGCTTTTAAATCATTTACGAGGCAAATTAGCACTTGAACCTTATACAACGAAAGTGCTGCACCATAAACAATAAATCGCTGAAGCTGGTAGAAAACACACCATGAGTCTTGGGCTCTTTTTTTAGTTAATATGAAAGGAGCAAGAGCTGTTGCCATGTTGCCACCTGAAGAATATTGTTTTTCCCTTTCAAATGCAATCTTTGCCGGAAACACTCATAATACTCATGCGTTAAATACATATTTTGCCAGAGGCGAATGATATTGACAAATTTATGAAATTTCGATTGGGTATCGGGATTTGCCAACAAATTTGGACAAAGAGCTTGCAATACTTGATATAAGTCAGGCGAAAAAAAGGGTTACATACAAGTTATTTACAATATAAATAATTAAAGAAAATATTTATAACTAAGAAGACATAAAAAGTCAACATAATAAAATATATTTGGCTATGGTAAATAATTCTACAAACGCCTTTATAATATAAAACAAATATAAGGAGGCGAAATTAAATAAATAAAATAAGCAGCTGTCGTTATCTTGTGTAAGCAAAGCTCTGAATTACAGGAAACGTTTAAAATACTACAAAAATTCGAAATAAAACTTTATATAAAGTATTTAGATTTTTAAACAGGGAACTGCTAAAAAAATAAAACAAATTTTAATTTTTCCCAAAGAGATGATGATATTTGACTATAAAATATTTAGAACTTACTATTTTTAAAAGCAAAAGATACTTCGTATAATGTACAAATATATTTTTTAATCAAATTCTATCATCGCCAAAATATTGTCTAAAGCAGGGGCGCATTGTTTAAAGACCTTATCAATAAACAAAGGAAAAAAGAACCGCGTCGTCGTCTGTCTGTCTGGAAGGCTCGAGGCCAAGATAAAGACCAACCTGCTGCTATATAGCCAAATATCAGTGCAATCCAATTGGAAATTCAACTAGAAAAGTGTTTACGCAAGGGCATAGAAAAATATAAATAAAATTAAACAAAAAAACCCGCGGCTTAGCCCATTAGCAAAAGCACGTGACAGCAACCGATAGCAAAACCAAACCGACCAGAGCAGAGATAAAACTATGGAGATATATGCACAGACACAAATATATATATAGAAATGTATATAATTTGAAATTGGCTTCGCCTCGAGGTTATCGACTCATTTTCTGTCCATATACAACCCGTCGGGATTTGAGCTCATCGGGAATAATTGCTGCATTTAGCCGGAACAAAGTGAATGTCCAATATAGACAGCAAAACTTTAACAAATGCATTTGTTATTAGGGTATTTATAAGTCACTAATCGTGGGGGTTATCGCTGCAATTAATCAGTACTTATCGCTTTGTTTAAATAGGAAAAAAAATTTATAAATTTATATTAAGTGTTTGCTTTGCAGTTAGATAAATGAAGGTTTTATTATTTTATTAATAAGTAATGGAAGCAATTTTTTAACATGCAAATATGATGACTAAGGATTTCCGGTGGGTTGGGAATGCTTGTTTCATCCTCCGATGATGATGATGACATTTGCACAAACAATTAAAGAACAGAAATCGAAGATTTCTTCAGCCAGAAGAATCGCGGGGTGTTGTGTGAGTGGACTTTGGCCCCACTGACTTTGAACACACGACGAATCTGTCGTCGCGACTTCTCGGTGTGTTTTTATTTCCATCTGTTTTTTGCCCTCTTTTTCTTTTCTTTTCTATCCACCTCTATTTGCCGTTTTTTTTTTTTTTTTTTTTTTTTTCTTCTTNTATTTGCCGTTTTTTTTTTTTTTTTTTTTTCTCTCTGTTTACCTATAAATTATATATATATGGTTGGTGTTTTTGCCTCTGTGTGTTCAGTGTCAGCGCAATAATGAAAACCAAGTTAATGTTGTGGGTGCCACTTTTGTAGCTTTGCTCTCTTTTCGGTGTCTTCTCAAATACCCGGTACTCTAGGCAGTATATAAGTACTCTATGCCAGTGGGTTATATATTATATTTATTATTAAAACTTAGAAATAAAACCTCGTACTTCCCTTACTTTCTTTTGTAATTAATTTGAAAACACAGAAAAATACTAGTAATTACATGAAAAACTACTTATTAAATAATATTTCCATGTCAGATAACCCAAGGGTCCTCAATTATATGAACTTGTAACCAAAGTTAATAATTGAAATGTATTTTGTAACATAAGTTCAGTTGACGCAGTTGACAAATTGTATAAAGTTTCATAGATTAGACAAAATGAAATAATTATATATTTCCATCTAGTATTTACCTTTGTTTGTTATCAAATATTATTCAAGTATGTATGTCTCTTATGGCATAATGTTTTTTATATAGAAACTGCTATAATGGGTAATTTTTACATGCTCAAAATATTATGTATGGTATTTTTTAGCTGTCTGTGGTTTCACCTCCCTGAAGACAAGCCACTTTGTTTAACAAAAAAAAAATGGGAGCAAGACAGGTAAATAAATAAAATATACAAAGTGGAGTCGTCATAGATTTTCTATTTCTGATACTGTTTTGCTTCGATTTCAGTTTCTTTTGCTGTTTCTGTTATCATTATCAGGTGCGATTAACACTTTGGGTTCGGGGAGCTCAAGATGTTGCCGCAACCGTTCGTAAGCCCCCCATCGGAACTCAGACAGGCAATTAGGCTTAAAATTTAGCACATTGGCTTAATTGATAATTAGAATACACGGATTTTGATTAGCGGAGCATGTAAGGCGGGCGTGAGAGCCACCGAAAAATCGAGAGTTTGATCCCGAGTTCGAGTTCGTATATATATATTTTTTTTAATATATATTTTGGGGTGTAATCACCCTGCTTAGTTTAGCATTCGACCAACGCATGCTCACACTCGCTACGTCATAAAGTATCCGGCGTGCTTCACTCAAGTCGACAATCTATATCTGGGCATGCTCTCGCACCCCAATACTTATATATAATATTATATATATGCCATATATGTGTGCCTGTGAAGTGGTATTAGTGTCGTCGCACTTCGAAAGCCAATTAGAACATTTCCGAATTGTGTTCAGATAAGTTAGCGAAACGTCGAATCAGACAGGCTTTGGAGTTGTGACAGTTGGCGGAAAATCGGGGCGAAAAAACCCCTTTAGGCGACAGGGAAGGTCGTCCATAATAAATAATAAATTAAATAAGTTAAATAAATAATCCCCAGTAATTTCCATAAGGATATAGGTATCTGTGCCATTTATGATGGATTTTACAAGGACTCGTTATGGTTCCTGGGGAAAAACATGTTTGCTTTTAGGCATATTAAGTCATTATAGAATTTTCTTTAGCTTTCTACTAATAACTTTATGAAGTAAGTGAAATATTTGTACTGATTAATGTGTACATAGTTTGGGATTAAGTAATATTTCCTAGTTCCTTACTTTCTTAGCCTATTAATTATGAATTATTCTAAGATAAAAGAATATTATATCTGAATAAATGAATTTACTTTAAAGTTTCAGTTCATTTACTTCCAAATGCAGTAAATATATATTAATTAAAAGTCCCAAAATAATAATTATTAAAATATTTTAAGCCCTGTGGTTAATTTCAATGTCAATGTTAAATCCCCAAATTGTACAAATTCTCACTTAATTTAACCCAAAATCCCCCCAATGAATGCTTTTTCTTGTTAATTGTGACGTTGTTTCCCTTGCCGTGACTGTGCCTGGCATGGCCTCTGTTTTTCGCAAATGAGAGCTAATTTCTTTGACAAATTCCGAGTACCAGGCGCGAGAAAAACAATAAATAGAATTAAAATATAGCGCACAGTAAGTGATAGACACACTCTGGCCAATAAACACACATATATATCTGCATATAGAAATAATATCAAACAAGACGCGAACGCCATAAACTGAGCAAACACACTTCAATTCACTTCGTTTCGCCTGCACAATGAGCATTCGCATTCGCAAGTGAATGCTAATGCCAAACGATCCATCGATAGATGGGTCTTGGTGGCACCCAAAGTGTGCGGCGAAACAAACACTAAATGTTGTTAATTAAATTTTAACAACTGCTAAAAGCTAGCAGACAGAGCGAGCCTGGATAAAAGCCACATTGTGCAGCCGTGGCCGCACGAGATCCAGATCGCGATCTCGAGCATTATTGTTATTAGTGGTGCTAATGCTCAACCCACGCGCCAGACACCTTTTTTTTTTTGTATTATTTTCCTACCCATATAAACTAAGTGGCGACTTAGCCGATTTATTGACCGAGTTGGCAACAAACAACAGTCTGCAGATCAGCCAATGGATATATACATATATAATATATGCAGATGTTGTGATCACAGCATGGGGATATCACCTGTTAATTTAATATTTAATTAAGCAAAGAATGAGGGGAAGAAATGGTTAAATAGAATTTAGAATCACGCACCTCTGGGTGGGAAATAAATGTTAAGATGAAAAGTGTAAGGAAGGACTGATCTTAAGATAGATATATCTTTTTATGTTCATGTAAAATTATTGAAATAATTATTATAATTTCAACTATAATTTAATATATATTTTCTTAAAGGATATAATTCGTATAGAATCAGCAGACTAAGACCTCTAGTTTGCCAGGAACTATCTAAAATATCTAAAATATAATTGAAAACATAAATACCCTATATATTAATTGAAGGTATATTATTTTGATATGAACTACAAAAGTCTATTACAACGAGTGCTTTTCCTAATGTATTTATAACTTCTCTTTTTTTTATATAAATTTAACATTGAACTGTAAATCTAATTTCGGATATTCGCAATAAAGAGAGGCCAATTTCCCTTTCGATCGGATCGATCTATCGATTGCTCTCTGAAATTAATACCCCGAAAAACGTTTTCGCCGCAAGGAATTTACCAATTGACAACAAAACAACCGAATAAACTTTCTTCTCTTCCCCAATTTATTTTTGCATTGTCACGTGTGATCGTGATCGCAAGAGAAAGAAAAAAACCGACAAGAAATAAACGAAGTAAAGCGAATCGAATTGAATAAAGGCCCCCAAGAGCAAAAAAGCATAAAAAGCCAGCCGTAACAGCCTTAACAACGGGTCGGTCCCCAATCAATGTCAATAGCAAACTGCAAAAGCAAAAGCACAAGCACATGTGATGCCGCCGCCTGCTGCTGGTCCGCTTAACCCCTTGGGTGCTGTGTGCTGGCTGGAATCAGGTTTGGCGACAACAAAGGCCAGCAGCTGATGCCGCGACGACCTACCGATCACGTGACTCTGTGGCAAGTTGCATTTCTTGCTCGCTCGCTCGCTTGCTTCCTCGAGAAAAGCACAAACTCGTTTGCAGCTTACAGCGAACAGCTGCTCCCGTAACTGTAACTGTATCTGTATCTGCAGTCGGTCGGTCGGTTAAATCACATGATCGCGATCATGTGCAGGCCACCAGAAAAAAGCATCATCACCACAATTCGGTTCCAGCAACCCCAACATTATGGGCTCCGGCTCCGGCTCCTCCTCGGCCACCGCCCCCATCCGCTCCGCTTTATCGCTTTGTACTCCATTAACAGTGGAGCCTCAAATCACGGAGAAGTCGATTCTCCTAAAAAAAATCTTTTGAAAATATTTTTAAAAAGATTATAATTAATAATTTGTGGAAAGAAACCCAAGTTGGACATCTTTAAAATGTATTTTCTTTTCTTCAGTCTATCAACAAATTTAAACATTATTTATTTCAACTCTACAGATTTCAAATCCCCCAATAGTTCTCTTCTGAAAACTCTGAAAGTTTGTAAGTAGTATCAAGGTATGCTGTAGAAAAAAAACTGCCTAATTATGTAGTCTTTTCTTTTCTTTCCTCCTACAAAAAGTTTAAAATAATGCTCATTTTAAGCTATTTTTTTTAGCTATTTCAAATCTCCCAAAATCTCTCGTAAAAAATGCTGGAAGTTTGACAATATCTTTATAAAGGTTTCTTATTCCTAATATGCTGTAAACATAAATATAATGGGACATCTTAACAAAGTATTGTCTTTTATTTTATTCCGTTAAAAAATTATTTAATCTCTAGTGATATCAAACCTCTTAATAAATCTCTAGTTTTTTTTAAATTTTGACTTGATTTTGATACAAAGAAAAGGAGTCTAAGAACATTCACAAAAACTAAAAGTACATTTTTAAAATGCTTAGTTTTTTCTTTTTTCCGTTATTTCTAAGAAATGTAAATCTGCCCAAAAATCTGTAGTGAATTCAAATCTCTTTAAAACTCTTGAGTTTGACTTAAAAGAAAAGAAGCCTAAAACCCCTAAAATATGTAACACAATTAACTTGACAATATATCTATATTCTAGTTAGTATATTCTCCTCAAGCTTTATTAATTATTAAATAAAATACCCTATCGAGCTTCAACTGTAGCTGAGTTCGGTTCGGATTGGCTTGGCTTCGGTTTGGTTCAATTGAATTTCGAGTTCAGCTTGGCGACGGCTTTTGTTTTATGGCAATGTCGCGAGCGAGTCAACTTTTTGTTATTGTTTCGCTTTCAGTTTGTTTCGTTTTTGTTTTTATTCATTTCTTGTTTGTAATTTGTTGCTGGTGCGCCCGTTGCCGTTTTTTTGTTTTAATTGAAATGTTTGGCAGCCGCCTCTCAGCCAGAGTCAAGTCCGAGAGTCGAGTTGAGTTCGGTTCGATTCAGTTCGGTGGCAGTGAAATGTACTTCACAGTTAATTGCTTCAATTGCCGCGAGCAGCAACAATTCAATTTCAATTCGTACATTTTAATTCGTTGACTGGAAGCTCCCGCAGTGAAAACGCATTCTTCTGGGCTGCCTTTTTAATTGCAGCAAATTAATATAAAAAAAACAAAAAACTCAGCAGCAAGAATATTAGCCAGGGTCTCCCCAAGTTGAAGGCACTCTCGTTAAGCTTTACAAGTAAAAAAGTAAGAAAGTAAATTATGTAAATTGATTTTAAATCAAGTCAACAAGGGGCTGCACACAGTCAAACCGAAACTGAGCAAAATGCATTGAACTGGAGGCAGTGGGCGGGTAGTTTAACAACCACCAAAGCCACCCTTAGCTTCCTTAGCTGGGCTTCAACATTGATGTGTGCATTTTTCCCATTAATTAATGTTTAACATGATACCTCAAAACGACTGAAAATAGGCACTGACTGAAATATATTTCAGACTAAATGCCAGCTCATTCTAGCCACAAGTCAGCCTTAATTAATTTTAAACAAAAGATTAATGAAATCAAGCCCCTACACGCGCACTTCGAACGAACGAAATTGTGGATAATATTCAATTATAAATAAAGTTGCGTTTTAGTCAAGTCGAAATGAATTTGTATTCATTATATTATAACCATTGGCAATTGCAACAATTTAACTATTACTCTGGATAGTTGGCCATAATTGACAGATTCTCGCCGTACATATAAATGAGCTACTAACTTCGGAGGGCAATAAGCCAGCAAGCTTAACAATTCAAACCTTATCGGGGCTAAAAAGAGGACAGGATAAGAGACCGACGGCAGAGATATAATTTTTTTCTTTTTAAATATAATAAAGTTCAAGTGGTGAAGGGCAAGGCACTCGGAGTCCAGGAAATATGATGAATTATCAAGTAGGGAGAGAGGAGCATAAGGAATTCCACGCAAAACTTAATGGGAAATCGATAGGGGGAGAAAAATGGGCTTGATTTACGATGGCGGTCAAGAGCTTGGTGAACAAGTGACGTCTGCCCGACGACGACGTCATCAGGGGCGACTAGTGATGGCATTATATGGGTTATATCCGCAGCAAGCAGCACGCAGAGACGTCATGAACTTTGGACTTGAAAGCTGATAACACGCCAAAAGTGAATTTAAAAAATAGAAATAGATGAGTAACAAACACACGCGCCGCCAAGTGTCTTCCAAATGCCCCTTTCCAATATCTATCCGGGAAGATACGGGACAGTGGAAACTTCCGAATCCAGAGACCCCGAGACACATGGCGAAATAAGAACTTGACGCCGGCAATTCTTATATAATTTTAAAGACCCTTTCGCATACTTAGAGGCTGACTTGAATTTCTGAAGAGAATTTTCCTGTGGTAAGCTTATTGTTCTAATCTAAACTAAGCTACGAAGGACTATTAATCGTATAATTTCTATTAATTTCTCTTCAGCCCTTTGAAGTTTATATTCTTAGAAAGAGCTGACTGACTCTGCACATAAAGCAATTCCCAACAGCCAATTCAAGTCAATGTCAAAGCCTAACATATACCTGAAATGCCTTGTCTTATATATAAAACGTATAAAAACAAGTTTAAATTTTATACACAAAATTTTACAACAATATAAACAAGATGTTCTTTGCTCAGACTCGAATAACTGGAATTTAAACAGAGTTTGAGTTAAAAATGTGAGCTTTAAGGGAATTCAATGGAAGCGAAGCTGTAATATCAATATTTTACAATACCTAGAACTGGAAATAAAGAGGTAAAAAATAAACTTCTGGATCTAACTAATCATTGTAAAAGGTGACAAAAATCAAATCACTGGACATCAAAGAAGCACTTTGAAAATCCTATTTCTTAGTGAGATTTGCTTAAAGTTGTGTAAGAAAAATTCTCAAAAAGATCTTTAAACTACAAGCATAAATCAACAGTAAAGTACTCGACTTTGCTAAACAAAAAAATAACACAAAAAGCGAGGAAAGAACAAGCTGTTTTCAAACCATAAACCCTTCAAACTACGACGACAACGTGCTTGCCTCGTGAAGGGTGAGACAGCAGCGGTTCCGTTAAGTAATTTTGCCCATAATAAGCAGCCAGTATATATAAACAGCACCGATATACTATACATATATGTATATAAACAGACTTTTTGTAGGCGAACGAACACTCGAGTGTCACGTTAATTTCACGCAGCCCGTTCCCACTTGTAAATTAGATTCGAAAATATTGCACGAGAGAGAAATATGTTTAAAAATAAGTTAGCATCTAATTGTGCAAATTTCGCAGCTGAGGAGGAGCCACAATAAACCGAAATCAATAAGCTGGATGAGGAGATGCGATTTGGAGCGGTCTCTCCTAATTCCAAATCCGTAATCCATTCCATCCAAACCTGGTTGCTATCGGCGGCTGTGTTTGCCTTTTGCTGTTTTTCGCTAAAAACTGAACAAAACATGTGTGTGTGTATTATTTTCTGTATATATACATATAATCTCATTTGCAGTGTGTTATAATAAACAATTGCTGCTCCACAATCAAATTTATTTACGGCTTACAAATGACCTCCTCCTCCCCATACCAAAATTGTGGAAATGTGCAAATTGAAAAGGAAAACAGCAACAGCAGCGGCGGCGGCTGCTATTAGTTTTCCTTGATTGATATTTCCGTATTTTGTGTAGGAACTTGGCACTAGAATTAACTGGAATTAAGCTTTTAATCGCTGGTAATTCCTTATCTTTCAACTGCTGATAAATATTAAGTGCTGGAAAAGCCTTTGTGGGTTTAAGGGCTTTTTCGATTAATATAGCAGTTTTTGTAAAAGACATGGACCTTGACCAGATTTGAAAAGAACCAAGACCATGACTTAAAGGTAATTTAAACCAATAATCTTTCAAGACAAGATACGGATTTAATAGCAAATAAAAGGCTAATTAATACAGTAAAAAAATCTCATTATGGAGTCAATTCCATGCTTTGCTTAATGCCTTGGAAGATTGATAGAATGATTTATAATTGAAATTATATCACCAAAGGTTTGATATAAATCTTTAAAAAGCTAGAAAAAATCAAAGCAATATTTAAAGAAAGCAAATAAAACGTGTAAAATAATAAATATTTTGTTCTCCCAAAAACTTCCTATTAAATTATGAACTTATAAATGTTAGATAGATTTTACCATAAAGATAAAAAGGGTAAAATCAATTTTGCAAAGGAGATATCTTTTTATTACCTCTCTCTTGTACAAATTCCATTTCCCCTAAGAATCGATCTTGCTTGGCTTATATCGATTTGCTTGGCTTATATCTTTGGGCCAATCAGAGGTAATAACTTGCGCGGTCACAAAATCAAAGTGTGGCAATTTAAACTCAATTATAGAGCCAATTATTGACCGCCGCCCTGGCCGCACAACCCAGACAAATATCGACAACCACAACGACAACGACGACGACTTCACCCCCAAAGACACAGGCAGAGCCCAGAGCCCGACGACTGAACTATTTTAGCAATATTTACTTGGGGCCACTTAGTGAGCGCGTGTTGGGTTGTGTTTCTTTCGAATGCTGCTTGTTGTTTCTCTTGTTTTTCCTCCTTCAATTATGAGTTCTGATAATTCAATTATCAGGCAATTAAGGCTTTGAATGAAACGCCCCATAAAAAGTATATATTCGAAAATCAATAAGCGCCCCAAAGCCCAATCAATAATCACAAACAAATAAAACACTTTAAGAAGCCAACCCAACATATGTGGCGAATGTTGTGCAATTTCAATGAAACTCCAAAGATAAATAAACTGAGGGAAGGATCAATGACAGCCAACTGTGAAGTGTGTGAATTAATACAACTCTTCATTGGATTAGTAACGAATTTTCTCGTTAAATCACAGAAAAGACAGTAAATTATAGAATAATTACTTGTTTTGGGGTTTTTTACTATAAAAAAGAACCACATTTTGCTATAAATAAGTAAGAAATAAAACAAATTGGCTGGATATGAGAGAAAAAAAAAACTAAAATATCGTTGTAAAATTGCATTAAAAATAGCTGATTTAAAAAAATAATTCTTTAAGTCTAAAAAAGTTTAGATTCAGCCATAAAGTTACTGTACGTGTGCCGGCAGAGGTCGGGCAAAGAAATGGCTTGACTTGCTAGTCTGGGCTAAGGGCAGCACTGATTTAAATGCGGGCACCACTGCCTTAAATATGAGCACCACTAGTCAGGGCTTGAAGCACCCCTGCTTTAAATGATTGTCTTTCGCCTATTAATATTCCCTCGAGTGTCTCCCGATAATTTAAACCTCAAGCTTTGCGCAAATATTCAAGAAATAACAAGCCCTTTTCCTTATCTGTGATACAACTATTAATTACATCATTCAGCAATGATTCAGCCCTTCTGAAAGTCAGCCTCAAGTGATCATTTCCTCAGTCCTAAACAAGAACTAGAAATTTAGAAAAGACTTAAAATGAATATAGTTAAAAATATGTACACCTAGTATTGCCTCAGCTGACCTTTCCAGGCTGAATTTCAATCGGTAGCCAACATCTAATACCGAATTACTATTAGCCATTCGCGGAATACAAATTGGACGTGCTGCCCGCTCGGATTTCGAGTCATGACAGCTGATATTTATGAATGTAGGCGCTGGTGTTGGCGGCTGGTGGGTTTCCACAAGGCCCCGCAAATAAAATAAAGTACAAAAGAAATGGGTGAACCATCAATCAAACTGATCATCATGAATGAAGGGGGAAGAGAGGAGAGAATGGCAAGTCAGTCAGTCGGTCGGTTAGTCGGTTAGTCAGTCAGCTTTGTGAGTGAGTCCCTGCCTTGATGATAAGGCCTGACGTAGTCGAGATGAAGGCATTACACAACCGATAAGGTCTTCCATCTGAAGTGCATCGATAGGGGGATGGAGGCATGGATCATGAAGGGTGTTCCGCCGCCGCCGTCGAGTTCCCTCTCGATAACCGATAAGGTGGTTATCCATATGTGGTGACGACTCGACTCAACTCGACTCCCTACATATTCCCCCCGAAGAATGTGCAGAGTGTTAATACTTTTTGTCGCTGATAATGATTGCTCTGCTCTCTTTCTCTCTCTGGGTCTCACCATAGCCGATAAATCACGCGGCCTCTGAACGGCAGATTAGCCCCGGACAAATTGGCCCACATAAAAAAAAAATAATACACACAGAAACGAAACGAAATAAAATGAAAGTAATACAATGTCCGCACAACAAGTGTTTAATTTATGGGGCGCCCAATGAACGAACAGTAATCGAGGCTCGATTGAGTTATGGCAGATCGGAAGAAGAGGGAATTACCTGAACTACAATGTGAAGTCGTTGAAAAAATAATACTAGGATAAATACTGTTGTTTAATTTTAAAACTGTTTCCTTGTATTCGTGATGATTACGTGGGTCCCTCTCCCTTAAGGTGCGGGTCACAAAATGTTTGAGTTAATATTTTTACAATTATTATTTATATTATTTTGATGATGATAAGACAAGAAGCGGGTCACTCAAACACTTGATTCACTTAAGTTCAACTATTGAAGGCGCGAAAATTTAAATTTTTAGTATTTTATTGTTCCTTTTGAAGTATACTTTGCTGATATTGTGAAACATCTCTCTTACTTCGAATTCCATGTAAATGATTTAAAATAACATTTACACAGAAAACGACGTATAGATGAGACAGTCACGTGATGTGGATTCACAAAGATTATATTATAATCACTCTTTTAGCACTCTTTTTAAGTTATTAGTTAACTTAAATCAAACTTTACTTTTACTTAAAAGTGAACTTTGCTGATATTGTGAAGCATCTCTCTTACTTCGAATTCCATGTAAATGATTTAAAATAACATTTACACAGAAAACGAAGTATAGATGAGACAGTCACGTGATGTGGATTCACAAAGATTATATTATGATCACTCTTTTAGCACTCTTTTTAAGTTATTAGTTAACTTAAATCAAACTATTCAAGACACTAAATATTACTTTTTTTACTTTTACCTTAAAGTGAACTTTGCTGATATTGTGAAGCATCTCTCTTCCTTCGAATTCCGCATATATGATTTAAAATAACATTTATGCAGAAAACGAGGGTAGATGAGATATTCACTTGATGTGGATTCACAAAGATTATATTATGATCACTCTTTTAGCACTCTTATTAAGTATTAGTTTTTACTATGCCACACTTCATTCACTTAAATCAGACTATTCAGGACACTAAATATTACATTTTTTATTTTTACTTTAAAAGGGAACTTTGCTGATTATGTGACGCATCTCTCATACTAGGATTTCTCATAAATGATTTAAAATAACATTTATGAGAGAAACCTAATATAGATGAGACAGTCACGGACTTTGGATTCACAAAGATTAAATTATAAATGTATCACTCTTTTAGCACTCTATGCCACATTGATGATTGTGTGTTCTTCCCTCACAATGACAAGGCCGGCCTTTTCAAATGTAATAAAACACCACTTAAACAGGCATCTCTCTTACTTCGAATTCCATGTAATTGATTTAAAATAACATTTACACAGAAAACGAAGTATAGATGAGACATTCACGTGATGTGGATTCACAAAGATTATATTATGATCACTCTTTTAGCACTCTTTTTAAGTTATTAGTTAACTTAAATCAAACTATTCAAGACACTAAATATTACTTTTTTTACTTTTACTTAAAAGTGAACTTTGCTGATATTGTGAAGCATCTCTCTTCCTTCGAATTCCGCATATATGATTTGAAATAACATTTACGCAGAAAACGAGGGTAGATGAGACATTCACTTGATGTGGATTCACAAAGATTATATTATGATCACTCTTTTAGCACTCTTTTTAAGTATTAGTTTTAACTATGCCACACTTACTTACATTTTTTATTTTTACTTTAAAAGGGAACTTTGCTGATTATGTGACGCATCTCTCTTACTAGGATTTCTCATAAATGATTTAAAATAACATTTATGAGATAAACCTAATATAGATGAGACAGTCACGGACTTTGGATTCACAAAGATTAAATTATAAATGTATCACTCTTTTAGCACTCTATGCCACATTGATGATTGTGTGTTCTTCCCTCACAATGACAAGGCCGGCCTTTTCAAATGTAATAAAACACCACTTAAACAGGCATCTCTCTTACTTCGAATTCCATGTAATTGATTTAAAATAACATTTACACAGAAAACGAAGTATAGATGAGACATTCACGTGATGTGGATTCACAAAGATTATATTATGATCACTCTTTTAGCACTCTTTTTAAGTTATTAGTTAACTTAAATCAAACTATTCAAGACACTAAATATTACTTTTTTTACTTTTACCTTAAAAGTGAACTTTGCTGATATTGTGAAGCATCTCTCTTCCTTCGAATTCCGCATATATGATTTGAAATAACATTTACGCAGAAAACGAGGGTAGATGAGACATTCACTTGATGTGGATTCACAAAGATTATATTATGATCACTCTTTTAGCACTCTTTTTAAGTATTAGTTTTAACTATGCCACACTTACTTACATTTTTTATTTTTACTTTAAAAGGGAACTTTGCTGATTATGTGACGCATCTCTCTTACTAGGATTTCTCATAAATGATTTAAAATAACATTTATGAGATAAACCTAATATAGATGAGACAGTCACGGACTTTGGATTCACAAAGATTAAATTATAAATGTATCACTCTT